>JAWWEW010000112.1:109430128-109565464 GCA_035583185.1 Anabacerthia variegaticeps
GTGCCCGGCCGCCGCCGGCCCCGCGCCCCGCCGCCTGAGGCAGCGCCCCGCCCGCAGCACCCCCGGCCCCAACACCATGGGGGCCGCCGCCGCCGCGACCCGGAGCGCCGCCGGGCTCGCCGGCATCCTCACGGTGAGTGTCTCTGTGTGCCTGTGTGTGTGTGTGTGTGCGTGGAGCGGAGGGGGTCGGTGTCGGTGCCAGCCCGCCCGTGGGTGGGGATGGATGTGCTGCAGTGCGGGGCAGGTGGGCACGGCCGGGTGTTCCTGGCTGTCCTGCGGCTGCTGCGCCCCGAGCCGGGGGGTGCGGGCTCCCCTCTGCCCTCCCCGGGCTCTGCTGCCCGCCCCGGACACGGCTCCTGGCGGGGAGCGCCGGCTGGGCGCGATATTCCCTGCGATACCCAGCCTTGCCAGCCTTGCCATCCCTCCCAGCCTTGCCATCCCTCCCATCCTTAGCGCAGGCGGCGGGATCCTCCAGCCAGGGCTGTTCTGCACAGCCAGGGCTGAGCGGACCCTTGTTCTGCCCTCTTCCCCGCTCCTGGAGCTCGGCACGGGGCAGGAATCCATCCATCTATCTATCCATCCATTTGTCTATCTATCCATCCATCCATCTATCCATCCACCCATCCATCTATCCATCCATCTATCCATCCACCCATCCATCTATCCATCCATCCATCTATCCATCCATCCATCTATCCCTCTATCCATCCATCCATCTATCCATTCGTCCATCTGTCCATCTATTCACGTATCCATTCATCCATCCATCCGTCTATCCATCCGTCCGTCTGTCCCCGCCGCTTTTCTCGCCACCCTTCGGACAGGCAGCAAAACTCCCCGCTGCCAATGGCAAGCAGCTGCCTCGGCTTATCGCGGAAATGTTCCCCGGCAGCTTCATCTCCACGTTTACCTTCGCAGGTAGAGCCCTTCCCGCTCGGGAAGGCTGCATCCCGTCTGTTTTGGGGAGAGACGGTAATTCGGTGTGTCAGGCAGACGCCGCAGCTGCTGCGGCTGAGTTGTGTAACTGAGCAGAGCACTTGCTCTTGAACTCAAGGTGGATCTGAGCAAGCTGGCGCTGGCTCGACAGGAATCCGAGTAAACAACAAATAATCTAAAGCTGGAAGGGCATTAGCTGGGGAGCAGCCTGGTTGCTCTGAAGGCAAAGGGTAGCCTGGGGCAGCCGGGATCCTGCACGGGCAGGGCTGGCTGTGCGCTCCCGACCGCCGGGTTCCTGCTGGGAGAAGAGGGTGCTGCCTGGAAGATGAGATGCTGATGGGGAGCTTGAGATATGCAGCTCCAGCTGGGATCCTGGAGGTCAGTGGGGAATGGCGGGTGTTAGAGGGGGGAGTGCGAAGAAAAGGGTGGTATAAAAGTGTAGGGAAATACAACAGCACTTCTGGAGAATGAAGTGAGACTCTGAGCAAGCACACATGTATGTTACTTGCATGTTGTCATACCTGTGTGTGTGTGTGTGAGATGTAAGACAAAATTCCAGCTTGTGAGCTGTCAGGGTTTATATCCGACATCATCTTCAACATTTTGGACACCTCCTTTTGGCCAGACAAGAAGTTAATGTCTTCCAAGCCTGAGGGAACTGCGTTCAAACTGGTAGCTGGAGGGTCTTTTAGTGGTGAAGCAAACCCGAATCTGCCTGGCTGCAACAGCTGTTTTTGGAGCAGCAGAGGTTGTGTGGGGCTGGTGTTGGCCTTGGTTTCACCTGCTTGGCGGACTTTTTGGGCACCCACCATCTCCCCCACTGCCCTCACCTGGAACCAGCATGATGTCACCTTGCTTCGAGTTGGGGTATTTCTTGCTTCAAGTTCAACCTGGGGGATTTCATCTGTTTGGAGCAAAACTATGGCTGGTGGAGATGCTTGTGAGCTCTGGTCTGTGCTGGCTGCAGGGATGGCTGCTGGGTTTTCCTTCATGGGGACCAGATGTTGCAGTGCTGCTGTTTTGGCTCGCTCATCTGCCTGTGTTTCGCTCTTGAGATGTAGGAAAGGAACTGCTGAGCAGTGAGTCCCAGACTCTGGTTTCACAAACCCAAAACCAGCTGAAACAGCTGCTTGTGTTGCAAGATGCAGAAACTTGCTTTTCTCTTCCATACTCTCCTCACAGGCAACTTTTTTTTTGTTCTGAGTAACTTGATCCTTTTTACTGAGAGCGGAGCAGGAGATGGGCTCCTCCTGTCTGCGAAGTTACCGTAAAACTTCCAAACCAATTTATTTGTCTTTCTGGGGTTTTTATGTATTTATTTTTTCTACTTTAATGTTGCAAGCACTTTTCCCGGTGCTGTCGGCAAAGAGTGCAGCTGATCTTCGGGAAGGGTGTCGGGCAGTGCAACTCATCCCCAACCTGTGCCAAGGCATCGCCACGGTGCCAGCTGCTATTTCTATCAAATTCTGTTGGTTTTGCTTGGAAACCATTCCCAGAGTATCAGTTTAGCACTGTTGGTCCCTGCTTGCTTGCGGCCCTATTCCTGTTTTCCTCTACTGGGTTCAAGTGCCCTGCACTTAGCTGCTTTTGGTCTTTATTTTTATTTTATTTTAGTTTATTTTAGTTTAGTTTAGTTTATTTTAGTTTATTTTAGTTTTACTTTAGATCTGTTGCTGTGTCCCCACAGGGCTGGCACCACAGTGGCACTATACACGGCATAAGATTACGACAGTCTCAATGTTGCAGCATTTCGGGACACAAAATTCAGGATGGAGCGTAGATGCGCCAACTTTCTGCTGGTGTTTTGACTCACCAGGCAGGTTTGGGTCCTGAGTGAGATGTGTATCCATAGAATCAAAGAATGGTTTGCGTAGGAATGGGCCTTAAAGATCATCTAGTTCCAACGCCCTGCCATGGGCAGGAATGCCAGCCACTAGACCAGGATATTCAGGTGTTCCCAGCTGCATCCTCCATTCCTGTTCTCGGACAGGTTGTGGCCCCATAAAAGCTGTTCACTGTACAGGTTGCCTGTCGGGTTTCCCTGGAGCACACGGTTATTGAAAGAGGGTGATGGAGGCACAGCACAGAGACAGCCATTGAGGTGGAATCCTTGAGCTGGGTGGTGCTGGCTGGTGGTGAGCAGCTGTGGGGTGCTACTGCCTTCAGGGTTTGTTTGCAGCTGAACATGAAGGTCCCCTTGTCTGAGTGTTTCCTGATGTGGGGAGGTGAGAATGGTAGTGCCCCTCACCCCGGCCCGATCTGATTTCCTCATACCATAAAACCTTCATGTGTTGAAATAAGTAAAGGTCGCTGGGAAGTGCCTTTGGTTGTGCAGTGCAGGGTGTTGGTGCTGAGTTGGGGAATGTCTTTGGGATTTCGGCTGCCCTGTCCCACCTGACCCTTTTGGAAAGCGACCCCTGTCCCTTTCAACCCTTCTTTGTTAAGAGCTGCTCCTGCCTCTGGCATGGAGAGCACCACTGAAACTGCTGAAACCAAATGTGCTCTGTAGTGTTGTCTTGCACCAATTCCTGTTTCTCCTGTGTTTTTTTGTTACCCTATACACTTCCTTTGGTACCAGAGTAATGAACTGAAATGGAGTGGCTCAGCAGAGCTCACTTCATTACTCGGTTGCTTTTTTCACTGGAACTGGGATTGTCAGCTAGAAAGCTCTGTGTGCTGATGGGCAGCCCTGAGGGCGAGGAGACAAAACTAGCAGACACCCCTTTTTGCTGAAGATGTCCTTCTGCTCCTGGCTTTTGCTTGCAGAGATCCAAGTGGTGCGAAACCCGAGCAGCTAGATTATTTTAGGGACCAGAAATACCAATCTGAATAAATAGGGGATACTCAGAGCTGCTTAGCCTTCCCCCACTGGAACTTGCTGTTCTCCCTAAGCTTGGAAGTGCATGTGCAGCTGAAGATCTTGAGATATTCAAAAATACCAGCACTGCTTTGCTTGAGATAGGGTTTAAAAAAAACCCAACCCAAACCTGGTGTGGTTACAGGCTTTAGTTACCTGTTTCAGCAACGGGAAGATGCTGGAGATAGGGAGAGCAGGGAGAGCAGGAGGGAACCTGTGGCATGTGCTTGTAGCAGGGCTGTCCGTCGGTTTCCTGAGGTCTGGCTTGTTGCAGAGGGAGAAATCAGGGTCTGAGACAGCAGCGTACAGCTCATCCCTGGTGAGGCAGGAGAGCCACTGTCTGTCCTGCCCCTCCTGACACCCTGTCCCACTCCATGCTGGCATTGGAGGAGGGTGAGTAACACGGGTGACCCCTCACGCCACCTCGAGAGGCTTGGTTTGCTCATACAGGGATGTGTCATGGAGATTACAGGGGAGGGTGGCAGGTTTCCTTAGAGCCAGCTAAGCACTTTGTTAAATCATGTCTTAGGGGAGGGGAAAAATAAAAAGCATCCTGTAAGCCTTTGCTGCCTGCCAGGGCAGCCCCGCTTTTTAATTTGACGTGCTGTAATTAGTCTGGCCGCTGCAGGATCCTCGTCAGCTCCTGCGGGCTTGCATGCTTCTGCCTGCTCTGTAATTGCTGCTTCAGGGGGAGAAAACTAAATAAATAAAAAAAATAAAAACATGAAGTGTTTTTTACAAATCCCAAGCTGTAAATTATTGAGCAGGTGAAACAGAAATGTGCTGTGTGTTTCCAGGAAGCAAGAGACTGCACCAAAAAATGACGCGGCGTGGCTTGCAGCTCTGCCGGGATGTGCCTTCTGCAGAGTCATGTTGTTGCGAGCCTTTTTTTATTTTATTTTTTTTCCTTCTGAATATATTCTTGTTGGCTGGTAGCCCAGAATAGGTAGCAGAGCAGGAGGCGAGGGATTGTATAACACAGCCAAGTGATTTATGTGCTTGGCTGTGCAGCTGAACAACATTAGGGTCTCTGGTCTTTTTAGCTTCAGTGTAGGAAAGCACCTTTGAAAATTCAAGGTAACACTGACTTGTTCCCTCTCTTCATCTGAACAACCTATGGCTGCTTGAAAATATGTTTCCTATTGCTTTGCCTGCTGCGTGAGGTTGTGTCAGCCTTTATTTTGATACACCTTTTGTTCTTGGTATCTTATTTCTGCTGCCCTAACTCACAATAAATCCATGGACCAGAGGTCTTCTGGAAGAAATAGAGATCCTTCTTGGTAGATGGAGCTTCTCTTGGGGATGGAGCAGCACTGATGCAAAGGAATTTAGGGAATAAAACCTTAAGACTGGAAATCAGTAAATAGATTTATAACCATCATATGGCAAAGCCCAGCTGGTTTCAGTTCAGTGTCTAAAAACTGTAGTCCGTTTACCTGTGTCTGATGCAATGAGAAGCTGAGTTACAGCACAGCTGTAAAAATAGCGCTGGATTTTCTCTTCTGTTGCTAATGCAGCTGCTTTAGAGTGAGTTGAGATGTGGTTGGAGGCTCAAAGCAGAACATCCCTTGTGGTCTTGCCAAACCCAATACTTGCACCAGGTCGTAAAAACTCATGGAAATGCAGAGAGGCTGAGAAACAGCTGCTAGCCTGGATTTCATCCTGGTTTGTGTTCCTTAGAAGGGTAACTATTTGAACAAGTGCAGATTAACAAATAGAGGAGAAATGTTTTACAGGTCAGAGCTTCCACCTGTGGTTTTTTTTTTGGTCTCCTCTGCAAGCTTCTGCCTCGTGCTGGAGCCTCTCAGCCTTGAAACGCAAAGCTGGTCTGAATTCTCCTGGGGTGGCCAGGTAGTGCATGCTGCTGAAACACAATTAGCAGTATTTACCACCCTGGCAGGGTTGCAGTGTAAATGATGCTTAGTCTCACCGAGAAGTGTGGTGTCAAGTTTAAGGAATTAGAATTGTAGCTGGGGATGTGTTGGGAGACTGTGCTGCCACCTCCATGGGTTCTACTCCACTCCAGCCTCACTGAGGTCCCTCCCCCTGGGTGTAGTAACTTGTCCATGGTCCCATGGCTCTGGGGTATCCCTTTGTGATCCTACAAGGGGTCGCTGGCAGGGAGAGCTCCAGTTGCACTCTGTTGTTGCCTGATACCTCTTGTTTGTTTTCCAGCTGCTCATGCTCCTTGGCACCGCTGATGGTCAGTCGAAGCTGACCTCTGAGCAGAATGCCATCAGCCTCTCCCCTGGCAAGTACCGCCACCTCGACCGTGCCACCAACGAAGAACTGACCTGTGACAAATGTCCTGCAGGAACCTACGTGTCTAAACACTGCACAAAGAGTACCTTAAGAGAGTGCAGCCCTTGTCCAGATGGGACCTTTACCAAGCATGAGAACGGCATAGAGCGGTGCCACCCTTGTAGGAAACCCTGTGAACTGCCAATGATTGAGAAAACTCATTGTACTGCCTTGACTGACCGCGAGTGCACTTGCCTGTCTGGTACGTTTCAGACGAACGATACCTGCGTCCCTTACACGGTGTGCCCGGTCGGCTGGGGCGTCCGCAAGAAAGGAACCGACACGGAAGACGTGAGGTGCAAGCCGTGCCCTCGTGGTACCTTTTCTGATGTGCCTTCTAGTGTGATGAAGTGCAAACCCTACACTGACTGCTTTGGGAAAAACATGGTGGTCATCAAGCCGGGGACGAAGGAGAGTGACAACGTCTGTGGTTCTCCAGCGTCTCTTCCAAACATGTCTTTGACTTCGTCAAGCACCGAAGTGGGTGAGCAGCCCTATGAAGTTCCACCAACCGCTGATCTTCCCAAAGGTAATGTCCAGCATGTAAGCACAGATGTGCTTTTGATTGTGGGATTGAGTTCCTGCCTCGGTCAGGATTGGTTTTAGGCTGTTAAAAACCAACCTGGTCTAAAGCCAGAGTGGTGCTTTTGCTTCTTGGCCAGAAGACAGCTCCAGAGGACATTGGGTTGCCCTTACTTGTATTAAACCACATTTAATAACATTTTCACTGAGACTGCAGTCTTGGTCAGATTCCTGGCTGTCCTACTGTTTGAGCTGAAAGGACATCACATTCCCCAGCCCCTTTTCATATCTCTGTGATGTGGTGGCACAAGTCTTTGTGCAGTTGTGGTGAATCTGAGCTGGGATGCAGCAGGAAAACCCCTGCTGCAGGGACACAGCAGCAGGGAAACTCCCCCTCTGATGGTTTCATTGCTTTCATGCCTGTGTGTTCCTTGCTGTGTTTCACTCTGTATTGTGCCAGAGCGTTGGTTGAATGGGAACCATTGCCAAAACAGCCCTGCAGGAGCCAGGGCTGTCCCGTAACTTTACTTTCTTCAATCTCCAAGGTTTCCACAAGTTACCACTAGGGAGAACCAGGTGGAATCCCCCATTCTCTTGCTCAGTTGGGAGTAGTTCATCATCACAGTCTTTATAATGATGCTTTAGCTATGGTTGTTTTGAGGCTGCTGCTGTAGGAACCCCCTCGAGGTGGTACACTGCGCTTCCTGGGAAGCAGCTTCCTTACAGTGTCTCATACTGGGCATTTTAAATACAAAAAAATGCAGCTTTGGATAACCTTAACACATCAGCTGGTAAATACAATTGCAGGGAAGTGTTGACACTGGTAGGCTTTCAGTGTTTCACCTCTGTTAGTTCTCAAAGCTTTCTCTGACATTGTTGTATCATTAGGAGAGGACAGGAGGGTGTTTCCTGAACTTTGAAATCAACTGCAGACAATTACGTAAAAGTTAGAGCGTATACCGTGTTTGTGTCCTGGTCAAAGTGTTTTGGGTAACCAAGTCAGGAACAAAACCAGGTTACAGATGGTTGCACCCACTCTCTATCTCAGCTGGGATGAGACACAATCTTCAAAAGATAAGTTTCCAAAATAAGCTCTAGTTTTTGCCACAACAGCCCTTCTTCCTCTTCTCGCCAGGCTTTGATGATGCAACTGGCGGGGACCTGAGAGCTGTTGGTTGATAAGGAAACTCAATAAAGAATGAAGGTAGCTCTTAGAGGGAAGTTTGGTTGCTTCAGAAACCGGTTTTGTAGTTGATGCATCTGCAGCTGCTTGCAGTGCTGATAGAAAGTTTGTGCTTCTTTAACAACTCGGTGGAGAGATACTAAGCCTACAAATTGTCATGTATTTTTGTACTTTTAGCCCAAATATGAAATTCCACAATTGAACTAAAACTAATTTTCATAAATTTAAGAAAGAAAAAACAACTTGCTCAAAGTTGGAAGTTTTCTGAGAATTGCTGGATATGGGACAAACACAGACTGAAAACATGCCTATAATAACTGATTTTTTTTTAATAAACTGCCACTAGCTTTAACCACCAAGGGTCAGTTTTACCTTGAGCCTCCCTCTGTAACTGTACCCATCTGTTCCCAGAGAAAAACCTCAACTTCACCTCTACTCTTTCTCGCTGCCTGGCGTTGGGTTTCTGTCTGCTGGCCAAGCAAGTGCTCAGGCAGGTCTTAGACCGTGATGTGATGCCATATCGCATCTCCAGTGCCGTGACACTGAACTCTCCTCTCCTTTCGCAGGTCTGAACTCTTCAGTCCCCGATTTTGTCCCCTCTCCAGCGCCACGCGCGTCCAGCAGCATGGTGGAGCCAGTACGCTACGACAACGAGACCTCAGCCAACAGGACGGATGGCGCCGGGGGGACTCTCATGGGCTCTGGCACCACCAGCCAGGCACAGAGCTACCGGCACAAGCAGACCAGCCAAGCACTGGAGAAGCAGCCATCCCTGGAGATGATGGGGGGAGAGAAGTCCAGCATCCCATACAGGCCCCCCCGGCGAGGTTCGCAGAACGTCCACCAGCACTTCGACATCAATGAACACTTGCCGTGGATGATCGTCCTCTTCCTGCTGCTGGTCCTGGTGGTGATCGTCGTCTGCAGCGTCAGAAAGAGCTCACGGACTCTGAAGAAAGGGCCCAGGCAAGATCCCAGTGCCATTGTGGAAAAAGCTATCATGAAAAAGTCCACGACCCCCACGCAGAACAGGGAGAAGTGGATCTATTACTGCAACGGGCATGGTGAGCAGTCGTGACTGGGCTTTGGAGGGGCTGCCCCCACATCCAGTGACCAATGGCTTTTCTAAATTTCTGGGTCTTGTAGTGAGGACAAAGCCCATATAGTGGTTCCTCAGATGTTTCTTCTTCCTTGGCTTCTCCTCCTTCCAGTTCCCATGGTGTGTCCCTGCTCCTGAAGGAAGGGTTAATGGAGGGATTGTCAACTGCTCGCTCCACCTCCTTTCCTTCTTCCCACCCATTCTTGGTAGAAGGATCTTGAGTGAAGCCACGTTTTTTTTCCTTTCCTTCCCATTCCACTTTTCATCTGTGTGGCACTGTCCTTATTTTCTCGGTGACTCAGGCATGGGTCTGGTTGTCTTTTGTGTTGTCCTTTTTTCCTCACGCCATCAGTTTCTGGAAGGCTGAGTCATCCCCCACCTCTTGGCAGCGCTTCAGTTTCAGGTTCTTAGCCCTAAATCCCCACTTCTGGCATGTGTCCCCAGCCCTTTGCCCGTGCTGGAGCCAGGATGGTTGTTCTTAAAGGCTGTGTTGTGGACATGTACAGCTCCATGGGTGTAGTCAGGTCTGCCTGCATGCTTTTTGGTGGTGGTTTCATTTAGTGGATGATTTGCTGGCAGCTTTCTGATGAGACTTTAAAGATGACATGTAGTGATGGTTAAATTGAAATTTGTAAAAATCAGAGATAAATTAGTGGTGGCATGACTGTGAGCTCTGGAGCAGCCATGATCCCCCTAGGGTGTGTGGTTCTTCCTGTGCAGGGCTACAGTGGCAATTTCGACTCCCCCCCCTCCCTTATCCTGTGCAGACAGCATTTACAAGTCCTTCCTCTGAGGTGACTGGCTCAACCTTAAACATCCGTTCACAGTTAACCTTTAGAAAAGCACATTTAACAAGGTGGGGAGGGGCAAACAAAGAATGGGTTGAACAAAGATTGGAAAGTTTAAGAGAGATTGGTCCTTGATGAAAGTCATCCTTGAGTGCTCAAGTACAAAGCAAAGAAGGTTTTGAATAGGGTGTCTTCTGTCATGTACTCTCTTCACCTTCCTGGTGATTAATAGACCTACACTTTGTTTGCCTTCATTAATGCATTTACAGAACCAGTAACATCTTGTTGGAATTAGTTTTCTGCCTTCTGTGTGTGTGTTGCTTATCAGTTTCCTTTTAATTCTTTTGAGTTCTTGGGCTGCAGTTTCTTAAGCTTTCTTCTGTTTGTGATAGCTTTTTCCCATAACGTCTGCACTCCATAGTCCCTAAAATATGTGGTAGCCGAAGCGTGGCCTTTGAGGCTGTGGTGAGTGATCTGCAGTGGATTTGAAGAACTTCATTAGACATCCTTATTTGTGGATGCTACCAGGAGTACCACGTGCCCTTGGCCGTGATTCATTGGCCAAAAGCATGTGGTTGTTACTAACCTGTAGTAACTCTTTCCCCCAAGACCTTAATTACCAGTTGGTTGAATTTCTGACACTTCCTTGTTCTCTGAAGCACCTCGGAGCAGGGTCTGAGTTTGTACAGGACAGGAAGTGGTTGACAGCAGGGACCAGACCAAGTTGCTTTGAATGGATGCTGTTCTGGATTCTAACCTGGTGTTTCAGACCCTCTGCCAAAATGCCTGTGCTGCAGCTAGTCCTTCTGGAAACCACATTAGAGCTGCCTTTGTGGGCCCTGGTCTGTGCTTGGTCTCCAAGTGTGATTCAGGTTAAAGAAACCATGCAGGTAAAGAGAAGGTTTATGCAGTGAGCAGTGAGGCTGTGCTAGTCTCATTTAGGTATAACCCCACTTCCCAGATCTTGTCATCCTTTGTGGGACAGCATCATTTGTGGGTCATTCTGTGCTTCCCAGGATGAGCTGTTCTTCTCTGCCATCCGTTCACAGCTGAACGCATCTAGTGCATCAATTTCACAAGATTTCCAGCTTGGGAAGTAAGCCAAATGTAACAGCAAAACCACTCTTAGGTGATTAACTGACCTGGTTTGAGTCTCTCGGGTCTGGAGGTGAATTGCCCCGTTACTCCCAGCCCTTCTTGCAGTAGTCACGCTAGTTCACCCTTTGCACGAGTGGCTTCATGACTTCCTCCTGCCCAGTGTCCTCAGTTGAACTTTGTGCAGTCAAGGCAGACAGATGAGTGCAAAACAAGTAATGCTTTGTCTTGCTTTTAGTGCGAACTAAATACTGTTGCATTATCTGGAAGAGCCTTGCTCATTAGTTCTTGCTTGGTGGTGGTGCTCTGTCATGTCAGATATGGAAATCATTCTCATTATTCCCCTCTGCAGTGGTGTATAAATCCTTCTTTGCTTTTCCTGCTGAAACGTCTGGCTCTTAAGGCTGTTTACTCTAATCGAGAGGTGTAATGCCATAAAGGAATTGACCTTTCATTTAATAACTGGCCCTACAGCTGAGATGAACTGCAGAGCTGCCACGTCATGGCTTAGCTTTCTACTGCTGCAGCAGTGTTTGTACCGAAATTGTGCTTCATCCTAAAGCAGCGTTTCAGACAGGGGGAGTACAGCCAGGAATAAACTTCAGGCTGTTGCAGAGAGGAAATCTTTCCCCTCCCATGCTGCTACGTAGATCCCTCCATGGTAGGAGCCAGAGCAAAGCCTCCTTAGATGTGAGGACCACATCTGCTCCCCAGGTCTTCAGGTGCAAGCCTGGTTTGTGGTTGCACATGGGGTGTGGAAAGCAAGCAATGAGGTTTTAGTTTGTGTTCTGTGGCTGGGGGTGAAGCCCCTGGGCTGGGTGCTGGCAGTTCACCCACATCTGTATGACCTCCCCTACCTGTCAGTCGACTGCACACTAGGGAGTTGTTGGGGTGTGTTTATTGCCTGTTTACGCAGCTGTTGCAAACAGTCTCCCCCTACTTCTTCCCAGTTTACCAACTCCTCCCTCCTAATCCTTTCACTAAACAGCTTTAACCTTTGAAAGGAAAGTCCGGGTCTGGCGTAAGCACTGGAGCCTCTCCTCGGAGGAGCTGTGTTTGGGCACCTGCCCTCACATCACCAACCCCTGAGCCTGCTGTGGCACCAGGAGGACATCCAAGACTTAGCCTTTTTAAGGGATTTTATTACTGGTTGCTTCGAGGCCATGGGTGCAGCCCGGTGAGGGTGGCAGTAGCACTGCTCTGTGCAGGAGCAAAGACACCTCCGTGTACTTGGGCTCCTTACCAAAAGAGGGGGGATTTAGAGTGGAAGCAGGGGCTCAAGCTCTTGCCCAGTTCCTGAAGGCATTTGACTCCTGAATTGTTTAAATAGTTGAGATAGGTGTGTGATCCTGGTTCAGCAGTTGTTGTCACTGGGTGTTTCACTTGTCCTCATCTCCCTGTGAGGTGGTATCTGTGCCCGATCCTCTTTCTGGCATAATACATGCCTTGAATAACAGCCCAAACATAAAAATAGAAGTAGCTTGGGACTCTGGTGTTAAAACTAGACCCGTGTCCTTAACATGGATATGTTCCAGCCAAGGCAGCAAATGCCAATGATTCTCACTGGATTAAATGGTTCAGAGGTCTGGGAAGAGCTTGCAATGACTAATGGCCTGAGTTAGCAGCCAGCCTACCTCCACATCTGTCCTCGTGTCCGTCCACACAACAGGGGCTCTTTTGAGGGCCCCAAGGTCTCGTCTGCAAGGGGATTGAGGAGGTAAAACAGTGCTAGCAGTGCAGCTGTGCCTGGAGAAGCTGGACCTCCTGCTGCTTTAGCTGGCTCTTACTTTGCAGTCCTGCAGACGGGAATCCAAAGGAGAAAAACAGTTAGCCAAAGGTTTCCCAAGAAATTATCCACGTGGTGCCTGAGTGATGTGGGTACTGGACTGATAGGGCTCTGTGGTTCAACTTTGCGTGACCTCTTTTAGGAGATCAAAACCAACCTACACACTGGACTTTCTTGTAAACAATCCCTTTATTTTAGCAAATACCCATTTTCTTTCCTCAGATGTTTCCAGAGACAAGGAATTGAGTGTGGCAGAAGAAGCCTTTCAAAAAAACCTGAGAATTGAAGCCTGTCTCTCAAATGTCATGGAAATACCAAAGTTGCCATCAGTCTATGCCAAACATGAAGATGGGCTTAAATTCTTTTTGCAGAAATTGCTCATAGTGCAGCCTTTTTCTTTGACATGTTTAGTAGCAGAGGATGAAACACAAAGACTGTAAAATGTTAGGGTAAAACCTGCGTATAGAAGCAGCTGCCTGAATTGATATGCCAAGAGGCAAGAAGAGAATTTGGTGATTTTTAGTTTTTGGAGTCGAAAGACCAAAGAAACAGATCTTGGCAGCACTGGCCTGGCATGAGATGCCACTTCCCTTTTATTTTTCTATAAGTCTTGTAATTGCAAATTATTGCAGTGGGTGGTGAGAGCAAAGCCAGGAAGCCTCTGGTTAAATAATCAGAGAAATTAAGTGTTCTGCAAACACTGTTTGCAGCTGGGATGGAGCTGAGCCTTGACTGCAGGTAGAAGTGCTGAGCTGAAAATGGCTTAAAATCAAAGTGGGGAGTTGAGGGGTGATGCTGGAAAGATCGAGAGTATTAGGATTTGGGAGTCTTGTTTGCTCAGTTGTTGGGATGGCCAGTTGTCAGCACACTGGGAGCCAGGATCTTCTTGGCTGGCAGTTTCTAGGGAATAGTTTGTGGTTTGCATCTTGGTTGCCGAGGGACTAGGGCTAGGCTTGAGCTTGGTCTGTTCCCAAGATATTGAGGGTGTTAAAGAGGGACCACATCCTTGTACCTTGGAGAGCCTGATGCTGTGCTGCAGCTCCAAGGCATCCCCATGTGAATATAACCAGTGGGGGTGTGGGCAACATGTATGGGGAGAGCTGGGTCAGTGCAGGCTCATCCTCTCATGGAATCAGGCACCAAAGGTTAGTGTTGGAAGATGCTTATCAGAGTAAAATTATATGATTCCTTTCAAGAGACAGTACATTATGGTTATGTGTAGGCTTTTTAAGTTAGTCTTTTCTATAGATAATGAAGGGAAGCAATTGCATGGAAACAACACAGCTGAGGATGTCGTTCCTCAAGCCTATCTAACTGGTACCCTAAATAAGGAAACCCAGCTGCAGGGTTGGCACTCACAGATCTAAGGGATGGCTCTGCATGCTACTTTAGGACCCCTCCTTAGTGCTTGTGTGGATAAATGAGCCACTTAGTATAATGGTTTTGTTTGGTAGAGGTAGTTTTCCCTGTGAACAGCTCCTGGATGGGTCCCATCATGGTGGCAGGAGCATCATGCTGGGAAACAGGGTAAGGATGGAGGAGCTGCTGTAGAAACACACCCCTGGGGGCTCTTTCTTCCACACATATGCAGTGCACAGGGAGGAGTGATGGGTTAAAAACCTCAAACTGTGGTGGCCTCGAGGTTTTTTGCCCAGACCACAGGTAGGGCAGAGATGGCCACAGCATCTCAGGAGGGCAGGTGTGCCCGGTGTTGCTGACATAATTGGGTAATTGCGGTTACGCCTGGAGAGGAGCAGCCCTGGGCTTGTGTGCAAACTCTAATATGACTCTGGCAGGCAGAGCATGAGATGGGGGATTAATGTCTGTCTACCTGCCAACAGGGAGAGGAAGAAGGTGATGTGTTTTGTTTTTGTTTTCCAAAGCAATCTCTCCTCTGGCATCTGCAGCTTGATTATCTGCAGATGACTCCTGGTCCTCTGATGACAGCCTGTCCGCCTCCGCAGAGCGAGACCCAGGCAGAAAGGGAGCTGGTTAAATTGGAGGAGGCAGGTATGTGCTGGGCACCACGAGGATTATGGATGCTCTGGTACTGCTGAGCCTTAAAACAGGACTGCTCCCTGACTGGAGCTTGTTCTGCTGCATTTTGTGCTACGTTTGCTCCAACACGGGCACGGTGCTCTCCTTTGGGTGGGATGGAGCAAGCAACTCCTCATCTGCAGCACAAAACCTTGCCATGGGAGCATTGGGGTGACATCTGATGAGTTCAGAACACCATCTTCTGTGAAATACCCGGCTTAAAACATTGCTCAGGTTTGCCCAAAAATCGTCTTTGTCCTTTTTGGGAAGCTGTGCAGTTTCCAAAGGGCGTATGAAAGAACTGACCGGGGCTCCATGGTAAAAGTGAGCCTTGGAAAATGGAAACGTGGGAGGCTGCTTTTTTGCTTAGAGAGGAGGAAACCTAATCATATACAGGTTTATCATCTCTTGTTCCTCAGCCTTATTGCATTAGCACCAAAGATTGGTCCTTGATCACTTTTAATGTGTGTTGCTACACGAGCCATCTATCCACAGCATGGGCAGGGCTGTGTGGAGCTGCCTTGGGAAACTGGAACATTTGCTCCCAAATCTGCTTCAAAATAGAAGAGAAAAACCAAATTGCCCCATGGCCAAAATTCCTGGGTGGCCCCTGTATTAATTTAATGAGGGATTGGGATTTGTGCCTGCCCATTAAGGTGTAGGGCCGAGTGTCAGAAGCAGGGCAGCTCTGCAGGAGAGGAGGATTGCCCTTGTAGAAAAACATTCCAAGCCCAGCATGTTTTTTGCCCAAAACCCGACACCGGTTTCTGCTCTGGGAGGGCTGTGATTTCACACATTGGTGAGGCTCCCACACATTACTCCTCGAACAGCAAGGCAGATTTTTTTTTTAACTTGCTCTCCAAGACTGGGGGGAAAAAAATGCAGGAGGTGAATTTAATCCTTGGGTTGGCATCTGTGAGTGTCTGGATATTTATATGGCTCTGGCCGTGGCAGTGTGTGTGCTCAGGGTTACCAGCTGTCCCAGAGGGTTATAATGAAGATTAACTCTGCAAAAGCTGTTTAAAATTTAATAATTACATAAAATACTTATGCTGGCCATTCCCATGCAGTTTAAAGGAAGAGCAAGTCCATTCTGCAGGTCCCCCGTGTAACATCCCATGCTGGTGGGCAGGGGCTCAGGTGGGTCCCAGGAAGGTTGGACTGAGGTGCTGTTACAGAGGTGACTTCCACATAACATTCCTTGGGAAGGGAGGTCTTGTCTCCTGCTGACCTTCAAATTCCCAGGTCAGAAATGTGTTCATAGCTGCATGTGGCTGATCACAGACCTTACTCCACTGCCTGGTTTGGTTGGGTTATTTTCCATAGAGCATGTGGGAAGTGTTTGTCAGGAGTCCCTTCCTGCCTTGCAAGATTTTTGGTTTTGTCTTTTTAAAGAAAAAAAATAACAAAGCAAGTCCAAGCATAATGATTTAGTGGTTTGTTGCCCAAACAGCACTTGCTGAGGATGTGAATCACTGGCTCTTAGGAGGGTCTGATAGCAGCACTGTCCTCTCTGGTTGTGAAAACTACCAGATCGTTAACAAGTCCTTGTGAGTGTGTCCTTTCTTCCTGTTTGGTAAAGACTTGTTAGAATCATGGAAGTGTTTAGGCTGGAAGGGACCTTTAAAGATCATATAGTACCGACACCCCTGCTGTGGGCAGAGACAGCTTCCACTAGATCAGTTTGCTCAGAGCCCCATCCAACATGGCCTTGAACACTTCCAGGGATGGGGCAGCCACTTCTCTGGGCAACCTGTGCATATGTCTCACCACCCTCACAGTAAATAATTTCTTTCTAATATCTAATCTAAACCTTCTCTCTTGTCCCATTACTCCATGCCCTGGTCAAAAGTCCCTTTGGAGCTCTGTTGTAGCCCCTTTAGGTCCTGAAAGGTGCTAAAATGTCACCCAGAGCCTTCTATTCTCTAAGCTGAACAACCCCAACTCCCTCCTCCTGTCTTTTTAGGACAACTACTCCAGCTCTCAGACTGTTTTTGTGGCCTCCTCTGGACCTGATCTAACAGTTCCATATCCTTCTTATTCTGGGGATTGTGGGGCTGTACCCCAGGTGGGATCTCAGAAGTGTGGTATAGTGGGAGAAAATCACCTCCCTTGACCTGCTGGTCACGCTGCTTCTTATGAAACCCAGAATATGTATGGCTTTCTGGGGGCCAAGCGCACACTGCCGGCTCCCATTCAATTTTTAATCCACCAGTACCCCCAAGTCCTTCTTGGCAGGGCTGCTCTCAATCCCTTCCTTCCTACTGGCAATTGCCCTGATCCAGGTGCAGAACTTTCCTCATCTTCCAGACCTTGCTTAGGACCTGAAATATATTTGGGGGGCAGCGGGAGGAACTGGAGTTTCCAATAACCTCCCCTTTTTGGCAGCAGTTGGTGAAATTTTTACATTTTGGAAAGGTATTTGTGTCGGGGATTAGGGATTTCTAAATCCTGGTTTGGCCGAGCTGTGGTGTCTTGTCTGCTGGAGCGTGGATGTCCCTCATCCTGGCTCGCTTGTACATGCAGGCTCTCAGTGTGTGCTCAGAGGTAAAAATAGGCTGCTGTGGCTGCTTCACATGAGTCAGGAGGATATTTGAGGGAGGGAGGTGGGCTGAGCTCAGGAGCAGAGCTGGGTTTGCAGTGATTCGGAGCTTTTATCTGAATGTAGGGGAGGGTTGGGCGGCATCACCGAGGTTTTTCTGTCTGACTTGTGTGTGCCCTTGGGCTGTGCTCTCTGATGTTTCATCCAGACAGCCTGTCACAGCCAGGATTTGTCACTGCATGTGGTGCACAGACTAATATGGCCTGTCTCTGGAATACCTGTGTCAGTAATGTAGGTGGTGGAAGCTCCAGGTGCTCCAGCTCAGATTGGTACTGGGATGGTGGATGTCAGATCCCCCAGGTGTCGTGGGTGAACTGGTGGGACCTGTCCTGCTGAAGAAGGGCTGGAACATGGAGTCTCCTGAAACCCAGTCTTTCTGAAACTTCATGAAGCTGTTTCTGGAACCCTGGGCAGATGAGCTGCTCACTCGAGGAGACTGTGTGCCACAGATCTGAGCTCTCCAGCTGTATAAGACACCTTATAAGACTTGAACTGATGTTGAGTTAATCCTTTTCTCTGTGCTGTGTTCCTTCATTATTAATGGAGTGGGAGGATACATGGCTTGGGAGGGCTCTTTAGATTTCCCCTTAAAGGTGGCATTTTCTTAAGGAGCACTCTTCTGAAGAACACCGGTTGTGTTTGGCTTGAGTTCTGAAAATGAAAACAGTGACGTCTTTCTGTTCACGAGAGGAGGAACTGCAGCTCCTCTGTGGTCAGGCTGTGGTTAGACTTCACTGTATCTGCTGCCAGGTGCTGGGGTGTTGCCTTGGCGGGGTGGCTCTTCTGCTGCTCCTGAGTTTGCTCAAAGATGTGAAGAAATAATGGGAGAGGAGAGGAATGGCTCCTTGCAGGTACTGTACGTGAGTGTGCCAGCACTGCCAGTCCCGGCCCCACGCTGCACTGGCTCCTTGCCCTGCTTGAGGCCAAATGATGCTGAAGAACTGGGTCCATGTCCAACCTGTAAATAGCAGGATTATGGGAGACCAGTGAGGCTTGTCCAGAACAAGTCTTTAAAGCTCAGCCAAGTCCCATGTGCGTGTTTGATGACCACCTTGATGACGTGGGAGGAGTGACTGCTCCATCTACATCAAAGTGTACTGCAGTGAGGCGGGACACATCTGAAGGAGCTGGAAATTGGTGGTAAAAATCTTGAACCAGATTCAAAATAAGCAAATGAAAGCTGCCAAAATAAACTGAAATGGTGTTTATGGGGGAAGAGGCGGCAGAGGTGAGTAGTGTCCAGAAAAGGGCAATGGAGCTGGTGAAGGGGTTGAAGTCTGATGAGGAGCAGCCAGGAGAGCTGGGGGTGTTTAGCGTGGAGAAAAGGAGGCTCAGAGGGGACTTTATCACCCTCTACAACTGTCTGAAAAGAGGTTGTAGAGAGGTGGGGGTCGGTCTCCCTGCCCTGCCTTTCCAGGAAGGTCCTCCCTTCAGCTCAGAATCTTTGCAGATGAGCTGGACGTGTGTTCAGCAGTGCTGTTTGCTTGTGCCACTCTGGAGGATTTTGTCCATTTCCCGACTTGCCTCCATTTCTCCCAGTGTGCCCTGTCTGTCGATGTGCCTGGTTGTGCCCATGTTACCATGTGTGTGCATCCACCCTTGGGCTTCACACTTGCCTGTGCACAACGTGTTGGCCTTGTCCTGGCTTGAAGTGGAGTTCATCCTTGCTCTGGGGTTATCACTACCTTAAAATTGTAGGTGGTTGCATGGAGTAGCCCATCACAGCATTTAGAGACTTGCAATGTTAAGATAATGGCAATTGAAATGCCACCTGCCCAGGTACCTAAGACACACATGGATGTCCTGGATCCTTCAGATTGTTGCCTGCTCTGGACTGGCCATGGAAAACACAGCTCAGCTGGATTCAGCTGTGAGGGTTCCTTTAATTTTCGTTGTCTGTGGCAAGCTGGGTCATCAGTGGTGATGGTTCCTGATGGTGATGATGTAGAGAGGGTGGTGGTGTCTCCTGCATTTGCAGCAGGATTGTGACAGCTCTCCCAGGCTATTCCTATGGCCTGTGACAAAAAAGGAGGACAACTCAGGCTGTTGCAAGCTCGGAGCTTCTTTAGCATAGTATCAGTGTGACTGCGACCAGCCTTGTGTGGGAAGTGTGAAATGTGTGGGCTAAAGCACCATCTCTGCTGAGCTTGGCCATTTCAGTTGGGATTGCAGAGGTCTGGAGGGCTTTGAGCATCATATCCAACCTCGGTGTGCTGATGAGTGTTGTGGGAGAAGATCCCACAACAAAGAAGATGGTTCAGGGACGGGGAGGATCCAAGACCTAAGATGGAGCTGGGATTTTTCCTCCATGCACCTTGGTAGACGTCTTCTCATTGTGATAGGATGCTCTGGCACTATTAGTGCTCTGCAGAGTAACTTGTAGGACTTCTGGAAATATGGAAATAGTAGGACGGTAAGCTTATTATAAGCATTACCATTTTATTTTAGTTTGAACATTAATACTTGGCAGTGTGCAGCCACAACTTGTCATGTAATGGTTTTAATCTTATTTTTCAAGAACAGAGGGAGCAGTGTTTTCCTTACTGACTGGAGCCAAATCTGCGCTCCTGTCTGTGTCTCTTCCATATCTCTCTGGGGTTTTGTTTGCACAATATTGTAGTGGATGTAGCGAACATATGGGGCTTAAATTCATTTGATAGTTGCTGGAAAATGAGTTTAAGGTTCCTACAGCATTAAGGTAGGCATTTCCAAATTCATTTTTAATGGAACATTTGTTCTCCAAAGATTATTACGCGCCATTAAGTCCTTTGCTGCCTGGTGTGTTCTCGTGCCCTGGGATGTTATTGCCAAGGGATATAAACATGTTTATAGGCCCAATTTATTGAACGGTGTGATTAAATATACTAAACTTGAAAAAGTCAGTAGGAACATGAGTGCTTTGTCATAAATCCTGTGTGAGAACATTAGGACATAAATGTCGTGCTGCCGCATAAAACCGGCGCAAATCAAGTTGTGAGCAGCCGAAAACTTTTCTCACCAGTGGAGCAGCTGTAAACACTGGGATTTATCAGCATTAAATGCATAGATAAGAGCAGGTAGTGTATGGGTTTTTCCTTTTCTGGGTGGATTAGATGTCCCACACAGGGGTCATAAACCAGCAAATTGTTATACTTGTGTATGACTGAGTGGATGTGGGTAAAGCTCCCACCCAGCTCTAATGTGTTGTCTCTCTGCAGGGTAGTGCTGGCAGGGGAACCCAGTGCTGCTCATTTTATGTGTGTCTGTATATAAAAAAATGGGCAGCATTATCTCTATCCATATATCTATATCTCTCTCTATAGATATATATATATATCACTCAACCCAGCAAAAATAAATTCCTGAATGTGAGAGAAAAAAAAACTCTGCAAGATTTATACAGTGAGATAACAACTTATGCTCTATATATATCAGTGCATAAATCATCATCTCTCTCTATATATAGACATATATAATAGGTAGTATCAAACCTGCTTGTCCCCCTTTGCATTGCTTTTGTTACTTTGGTGCACAAGCCATGCAGAGCTTTTTCTGCCCTTGAATTCAGGGGGTTTTAGGGTGTTCTTATCCTCTGAATTGAGTGATACAATCAAGCAGTAGCTGCACAAACGTGGCATCCTGCTGCTCTTATGCCAAAAGCAGTTGGATTTGCTGGTTTAAAGGACCTGACTTCAGACCTAAGTTGTCTTTTAGGCTCTTTCTGACCGTGATTTTGGAAGACACAAGGGCTTATCTGCAAGTGTAGTTTGGGCTGTCTGTCCTTCCTGGACGGGACCTATAGCCAACCTGGATGCAAAGTCATCAATGGAGAAGAATTTGGGGTTTGCCTGGAAGCACATAGGCAACGTCCTTTGAACTGAGGACCACTGGGTCTTCATCTGAGTAATGGGAAGCGTTAACAACACCAGGCTTAATTCCTGTTACACTCCTGTAATGTGATGGGCAGCAGCATCTGAATCACATTAGTAAGCCCTTCATAAATCTCCACAGCAGGTTTGCAGTCTTTTCTCTGTAGTTAAAACCAAGCCCTGTGGTTGGTTTGGATTTTTTGGGTGGGCTGCATCTCCCGTTCTGTGCTGGTGGGCTGAGCTTTTCTGGTAGGAGAAACTCTGACTCTTAGAACCCCATATGAGATAGTACATGCACATCACTGTAAACAGCTCGGGAGGGAAGTGTGGTTGTGGTGGGAGGAGGGTGGGGAAGTACAGAATGTGGTTTGTATTTTGGTGTTTCTGTTTTGGAGCAGGTTGAACACTGACTGTGAATGCTTCAAGCACTATGGGCTCATGGCTGTGTTATCTAATTTGGAAGTGAAAACTAAAGTCTATATATAGCAGGTCTTGATAAGCTTCCCTTAAGTGAGAAAAGGTTTGCTCAAAAATATCTTACGAAGCTGTATAGTTTTTGTATATTTTTTTTTTAATATAAGCATATATACACATATATGTAAAATAGCTATATTGTGTATAGAGATATAAGAGTACATATAATATGTACACAAGCATACACAAATATATATAAAAATATGGCAGGCTGAATAGATATTTTATCTACCTCTGTGTGTATATTGTATTGGGTTTACATGGCAAGGTTTTGGTAGCAGGGGCCTACGGGGTGGGTTCTGTGAGATGCTGCCAAAAGCTTCCCCCATGTCTGACAGTGCCAATGCCAGCTGGGTCCAGGGCAGACCCCCCACTGTCCAAGGCTGAGCCCATCAGGGATAATGGTAGTGCCTTTGGGATAACAGAGTTAAGAACGGGGCAAAAAAAAGCTGGTAACTTCAGCTAATAGAGGAGTGAGAATATATGAGAGCAACAGCTCTCCAGACAACAAGGTCAGTGAAGGAGAGGGAGAGAGGAGCCCACGCCTAGAGCAGGTTTGCTGTCAGGACTTGGGACCTGTGGAAGGGAGGCATGCTGGAGCTGGGTAAGAGTGTGAGGATTCCTTCCCCTGAGGAGGAGGAGGGAGCAGCAGAGACCTGTCACGGATGCCCACAGCACCCATTCCCTGTCCTCCTGCACTGCTGAGGGGAAGAGGGAGAGAATTCGGGAGTGAAGTGGGAAAAAGGGAGGGGGAGGTGGGCAGTGATTTAGTTTTTATTTCTCATTACCCTACTCTGCTTTGATTGGTAATAAGTCAAACTAATTTCCCCAAGCTGAGTCTGCTTTGCCAGTGATGGTCACTGGCGAGTGATCTCTCCCTGCCCTTAATCCACGAGCTTGTTGTGATATTTTCTCTCCCCACTGTGCAGCTGAGGAGGGCAGGGATAGAGCAGCTTGATGGGCACCTGGTGTGCAGCTGGGGTCAACCCACCACATGTTTGTACATGTATTTATGTAAAAAAAGGAGATAGATATATAGCTGTGTCAGGTTGTATCCTTTATAGATAGATATATATATATATTTATTTTTTTTTATATATGCATCTGTTTGGCTATATCAGAGCTGTGACCTGGAGGTGCAGTTTGGAGTTTTGGGCTACACTGTGTTAGAAATTGTTAAATTTTAGGCTAGATGGAAAGACCATGGCTATGATAGTCTTCTGCAAGCAGCTTTTTTTGCTGACACAGCTGTTGTGCTGCAGAGGGAAAGAGAAGTGCTCCCTGTAGTGATGGGGGCACGCTGGCTCACTTGGAAACCCGACGTGTGGTTATCTCTCTGGAAAAAGTGAGTTTCTCTTTGCAGCTCACCTATGCTGACCCTTCATGTGGTTGTTGGAAATGAAGGTGTTGCTCAGCTTGATAAAACAGGGTTCAATAGTTGTTATGAAGGAGATATGACTTTATTTGAAGGTGTAACTGCTGACCTCTAGTAGACTCAAGACTAGCAGACTCGAGGATAACTGTGCTGTTGATACTGCTCCTGAACCTCCATGGAGGAAACCCTCACCATCTTGAACCAGCATGTCTCAAGGGATTTTCTGGGGGAAACTCTTTCTGCTCTCCCTAGAACAAAATTCCTACCAGATACTCCAATGCTCACCTGGTGCAGCACCTCCCACCCCAGAACTGAGTCATCCCACCAGTCTGCACTGGAAATGGCTCTAAATGGGATCATAGCTGCTGTAGGTGCTCTTTTATGAAAGTACTCTTCTTTATAGAGGTGCTTTGGTGACTCACCCCTTAATCCATCTCCTGATCAAAGCAGTGGCTGCGATGCAGGTGTGTGGATGAGCACATGGCCCTCTGCCCTGTTCATGCAGCCGTGCACTGGCTGAGTACCAGGGGTTTTCCTGTGCTGAAGAGTGCAGGAAACTTTACAGCTAAATTACATGATTGACTTTGGACTGCATTGGAGCAACGGGTGGGTCTGTCACCCTTTGTGTGCATAGCAGCTCTTGAGCTTGTAATGAGTGCTGCTTCTCTGCAGCCTGGGCTCATAAGAGGTCTTTAAAAACAAACAAACTAATCTTAAAATAATAATAATAGTCTTAATAATAATATTCTTAAAATAGTAATACTAACAATAACAACAACAACAAAATCTCAAAGACCAACCCAAGAAAAGCCAAGCATGGCTACTTGGAGATGAGAGAAGCTTTGCTAAACCTTAGGTCTGTGACTCGGGGAGCCCACAGACCCCTGTTCCTCACCTGTAGCTTCTCTGCCCCACGCAGGCATCGACATCCTGAAGCTGGTGGCCGCGCAGGTGGGGAGCCAGTGGAAGGACATCTACCAGTTCCTGTGCAACGCCAGCGAGCGGGAGGTGGCAGCTTTCTCCAATGGCTATGCAGCTGACCACGAGCGAGCCTACGCTGCCCTGCAGCACTGGACCATCCGTGGGCCCGAGGCCAGCCTGGCCCAGCTCATCAGCGCGCTGCGCCAGCACCGCCGCAACGACGTCGTGGAGAAGATCCGCGGTCTGATGGAGGACACCACGCCGGTAAGGATGGGCTGGGCTCTGCACGGCCCTGGGGACCCAGCTGTGACCTGGGGCTTAGCTGAGAGCTCCGTCTCTCCATCGAGCTCCTCAGGGGCTTGTGTTTGAGTTTGTACGTTGCTTTTGAGCAAAGCTTCGCCAAAGTTTTGCAGTCAAAGTGAGCTCATGAGTCCCATGTGTTGTGCTTTGGCATATATCTTTGAAGGTCACTAGGAGGACCTGTTACCTGAACCCTCACGCCAGGGATGTGGAGGAAAAAGTATCCCCCTTTAAATGTGCTCTTAAATGCCATAATTAAATGTTAGGGATTTTGTGAGAAAGGTCAAATATCCTTGAGCACTAAATGGTTGCTTCCTCCGAAATGGTGACCCGGTAACATGAGGGAGAGCATGCATGCAGCCCTCCAGGAGTGTTGCTCTTTGTCAGCTCTGGCCTTAAAACAACCTGTGCCATATTTTGGGAGAATAAATAAATTGCTGCAGAATATTTTGCAGTAGGTTCTCAGCTCGGTGTAAGTTATTGTGAGGTGCCTCAGTGACCTTTGCAGTTTATTTTGGCCCCCACTGCCTTACTTGTTTCAGTTTTTGGCTCTGATAACTTGTTGGTCTTCTGGAAGTATTTAAATGGAGCTTTTTCTGAGCATGGAAGTCAATGGGATGACACGTGGATGGAGGTGAAGGGAGCGGTTGAGGGAGGGCTCTTCCCCCTGAACTGGCCAGTGAAATATTTCCTGTTGTCTTAGCAGTGACCAGACCCACGTGGGAGCAGGTGGATGCCTGCAGACCTTTCTAGGCACTTGGTGGGGGCCTGGCAAGGAGGACCTTCACCTATAGTAAAACTTAGGAGGCAGAGCATTTGTCAGGGCAGGGAATTCCCAAATCCTGATTTGACCATCACAAGCTTCACCCTATAAGAGGGACTGTGGTCTCTTCACTGTGTTGCATATCTGAAATTACATCACTTGGTGTACGAAATGTCTTGGTCCCTTGTAACCATTGTATGAAATCATAGGGTTTGATGCACTGGCAGGAGCCCTGGGCTTGTGTTTTTGAGAAACCCTGAGTCAGGGGTGTTCCGAGCATTGTCGTGTCCTGCCCAGGTCTTCGATAGGTCTGCTTTGCCAGGTGCCTCACCTCTCCTGTGCCCATTCAGTTACTGTTTATTTCCTTCCAGCTCTTGGTAACTAAAGCAGCATGTGGCTAGTGATGGCAAAAAGTGAAATTAAAAGCCCAAGAGAAAGCTATGGTTAGGGAGAGGAGAAAGGCAGAGAAAATTGCCATTTTACATATATGAATTAAAGTTTCCAGTATGTGTATTGTTCCAGAAGGACATGTAGTCCTCTTGGTCTCTTGGAGCAGGTAGTAACCTCTGTCCTCTTAGTTACTGGTTTGACTTTGAATTCTGTGGCAAAGTGCTGGGCAAGGACATCAGATAAAACATGGGCTTGTTCATCAGAACAGACCTGGCCTGTGCAGTGCTAAATGCTCCTGAGCCTTGCACTGTTTTGCCTGAGACCATCAGGTTGTACTTATCACGTAGCACAAAAAATGCAGGTAGTAGCTCCAGAACAAGGGTTTATTGTGTGACTTGTTGGGATGGTGGACTCCTGATGGTTGAGTAACCACAAGCTGTGCCCATAACTGAAAATATATCAAGTGGGTGCTACAGAGAATGAGCAAACCAAAATTTCATGGATAACTGTATGCAAGTCTTCTGTTCTTCCCAACCACCTTTCCTTTGTCTCTTTGTTTTTTAAAAGTGTGGTGTTGTATTTTTCAGTGTCCAGCAGCACCTGGACCCTGGTGGTTCCCCATCGGTTTCACTTGTTTTTCTAGAAATGGGTAAAATTGGGTTGTTGATCTTCTGAGCAGGTGGCTTGAGTAGATCCACGCAAGAAATTTGGCTTGTTTCAGCACAGGAGATGTTTTTTAACAAATTCACCCAAGCTGACACATCCTCTGCCCTCCTACATCTGATTGGGCTTTTTCAGATGAGTGTCCTTCATGATCAACTTTAGGAGTCAGCCATTCCCCTGCCCTGGAGATCCTGATGCTGTGTGTGGGATGTGAAAGCCTGGAAGCACCCAGGGGTGCAGATTCAGCACAGCAGCACATTGTGTTTCTGCGAGGTGTTACCTGCTGTAACCTGTCTGCCTCCTCTCCCTGAATTGGCTCCTGCACTGTCGGTGTGGGTGGTGATAGGATGGCTCTGGGAGGGATGCAGGAAGCTGTGGGAAGCAGCCTGTGCATGGGAGACCAAATCCCTGGAGAATTGCACCGATGGTTGATCTGCATCACAGCAGTTCAGGGAGCCCAGAGATCACTGCCACAAGTAGGCATGGAGGGTTGATCTTTGGGTTTGTGTTTTTTTAATCTGCTGTTTGGAAAGCCTTTAATTAGAGTTAATTGGGGTTTGACTCTCGCTGATTTGTCTGTCCAAAGGCAGACAAATCGAGGCAGTTTTTCTCCATACCAAACTGGGTTGATCTGAAGGAGTGGGTTGCCCTGTTCGTGGCTGACATGGGCCCTGTCCTGCATCTCTCCAGCCCTGCAGAAGTAATCTTGCAAAAAAACCCCTGAAACAACAACAACAAAGAATAAAAGGAGCTTTTTGCAATATGGAGGGAACACGGACTCATTAGCAATGCAAATGCATACATCCTCCCTATGGCTGAGTTGCCCAGAGAGGTTGTGGATGTCCCATCCCCTGGAAGTGTCCAAGGCCAGGTCGGACAGGGCTAGTGGAAGGTGTCCCAGACCATGGGAATGACATGAGCTTTAAGGTGCCTTCCAACCAAAACCATTCTGTGATTCTGAGTACCAGCATGATGCCCTTGGGGTAACCTGAGCCAGCAGCAAGTCTCTTAATGCATGCTGGTGTGTCCTACATGAGCCCAGGAAGGATGGATGCATGGGTGACTGTGCTGTCCATGATGCCTTTGGGCCTGCCCAGCATTCCTGGGTGAAAAAGTTTCCCCATCTCTCCCCCTGATCCTGTGTCATAAGAAAGCACCAACACCCCCAGCTCACAGGTAAAAGTTGTGTTATTGAGTAATGTAGCTCTCAGATGGCAAATCAGTACCCTAAACATATCCAGCCTCTGTTCACCATCCCATCCCACCCGCTGTTGCATCCTTGTCCTAAATCCTTTATCTGGTGTCTGGCTTCACCCTGTCAAACCTATGGAGGCAAAGCTGCTCTTTCCTGTAGCACCCCGTTCCCTTGGCAGCCTTTTGTGCTCCAAAATCCAACTATTTACAACCCCTGATAGGAATAGGGGAATTAGTGGGAGTCTGTGGAGCGTTACGGTATGTGGCAGGAACATTTTCCTTCAGGTAAGGAACAGCTCCACTGCAGACTTGCCGGCTTTTTTAGCTGTGGGAGATTATGCTGGTTTTGCATGGCGCTGGATGAATTTAGGTTAAACCGAGATTAGCCCTCTGATTCATTTTGCTTGGGGTTTTTTGCAGCTGAGCCAGAAAATACGGTGAGAGCAGCAGCTGTAGGAAGGTTTTTTGGGGTGCCTTTAACAAACAGGGTTCCTGTTAAAAGCCTGGCCTGGCTATGAATGTTTGTTGGACTCAAGGTTTGCAAAATCTCTCCCCTCACAGGCAGGTTTGCTGGACAGCAGCATGTGAGCCTGGGTACTGCTGATTGAGCACAGGCACACCCCAAATTAATGGTGCTGACAACAACAAAAATGGGACAGAAGGGGGAAGAAAAGGGAGAGGTCTCTCACTGCTATCCCGGCAAATTGCAATTCTCCATTTTCGGGGTTATAATCAGAAAAGCTCAGTGAATTCACTGGGTAATGAGTTTTTTTTTTGTGGCACATGCAACAGCATTTTGCAGCTACCAAGGGGTGTCTGTGCTCACCTGGGCTGGCCTGGGGTGGAGCTGGCACAGCCAGCCGTATTGGCTGCTCTGAGTGCCCTGCTGTGAGCAGTGCTTTAAGCTCTTATCGTTTTATTTATGGCTCTGCTGGCCTCGGCTGAAATATTTCAGGGACTGGATGGAAGGGAAGCAAACAGCCTCAGTCAGGGCGTTCAGCAGCACAGCCTCAGCAAAGCTGAAAAAATAAATAAATGAATAAGGGAGATGTTGAAAGTGGAAAGGGGGAGGCTGCAGCCCCAAGCCCAGCGAGGTTTACGTTCGTGGCTAATTTCATGTTGTGAACAATCCCATCAGTCAGCAGATGTGTCAGGGCTGGGGCTGGTGTGAGCTTAAACTGTGGGGGTTTTGGGGGTGCCAGAGGAGAAGAGGATGTGAAAGCAGCTCCATGTCCAGGCTTGCAGCTGTGGCAGTGCCTTGTGGCTTCTTTTTTTGCTCTTTCGCAGGTCAAAACCCTGAGCAGGGGTCAGTTGAGCCTGGAGCAGTGTTCCTCAAATCCAGCCACTGTCAACTCCCACCCAACCCCTTCGTTTCCTCTTTTGGCAATGCAGAACTGGGCTGGGCCCAGTAATTACGAATTTTGTTCTGTGTTCACTTCTCACGTCAGCAGTGGAGTGAGGGTAAAGTGGTTGGATGGATTACCCAGCTGGAGGGGGCTGTGGTCCCAGGGCTGGGAAATGCCCAGGCAGTCAGGAAAAGAACAGGATTTTCGTTTTGGACTTACATCAGGTTTTACTTGAGGCACAAAGCTGTAGGGTGAAGTGACCAGAGCCCCGGGGAAGGGGTAGGGCTGGCTGCGTTTTGCTGGAGTGGGCATTGCTCCAGGTTTGCTCTAAACCATGACTTGATTTTCAGCAAACCAAGCTTGGGTTTGAACTAGTCTGGAGAATGTTCAGTAAACAAAAATACAGTAATTTATAAAGTAATACAAACATAATTAACAAACACAGAAATATAAACTTTATAGATGCAGTGAAATTTGAGGTTTCCCTACAGTGTGGCCACATCTCCTGCAGTCTCTGTGTTTGCAGTGTTATGGGTTTGGGAGCATTAGAGGAAACTAGAAGATGGTTTCTTCTACTAGCCCAACTCAGTATCAACTTACTCAGCCTGTAATTGGGTTTGGAAACACTTCATCAGAGCTTCATGAGTTCTTCAATATGGTTTGAGTTGAAAAAATGAGTGGGTAAATCCACAGAAAGGAGAAGCCACCAGAAGCTCTCCTGGAGGCAACATCTCCTGCTTGAAGAAGCACTTTGCCCACAAATGGCCAGAGCTGATGTGGAAAAGTTGCTTCCTCTGTGGGTGGCTGCACTTTGGTCTTGGTGTCTAAACGCTCTCCAGAACCAGCACTGCACATCCTGTGCCACATGAGGCATGACTTGAGTAGTTCTCCAGGGCTGCCTCGTGTTGAGGGGTGCAGCTCTATCACAAAGATGGGTTCAGCACTCTTCTGAAACCCGACTGGTGATGTGAAGGGCACAGAGGAGATTTGGGCTTTCCTGCTCTAGCATCCTTGTGCCCTTCCCATCCTGGCAAAGGGCTTGCCTCCTGCTCTGCAGCACCACACAGTCACTGTCTCTCTCGGCCACCTCAGTGAGACCTCATGGCCTGCCCAGTGGTGTTTCACCTGCTGAGATCTGCTCTACCCTCCAGGTGGATCCCCAAACACTGTGTTCACCATGAAGCTGCTGATCCATCCTCCTTATGCCTGTGGGGACCACAGCGAGAGCATCCCCCTTCAACAATCCTGTGCCTGCAGCATCTCCCGTGCCAGGCTGCCCCCCAGCCCACCATGCTTCATGTGCTGGGGCTTTTCCTCCCACATCCCCTACAGAGGCACAGCAGACCTGGGAATAGGGCTGGTGTCAGCTGGGTGTCATCTTTGGCACGGAATCCGGGAAACGGCTGCCTCGGTGCTAAATTTATCCCCTCCACATCCCGGAGGGTGCACAGCCACCCTCAGCAGCAGCCAACCTGCCACCAGCTTTTGTTCCCGACTGATTGCTGCTGGAGGAATTACTGGGAACCATCGCCTGAGGGAAGGGTGGTTTTTAGTGCTTACTGCTGCTCCTTCCTAATATTAGCACAGCAGCTGCAGTTTCTGTTTGTCTGAGTTAAGCTTTTATTGCGGTACTGTAAAAAGGGAGGCAGAAAATGGGACCCACCAGTTCAAACAGAACTGTTGAGAGCAGCTGTGAAAAGAAAACAAAGCCAAGCCTGTGTCTTCTGCCCCCATCCCCTTTTCTTCCTTTTAGGAAGGACCTTGAGACACTCTGAGTTGCTTAGAGCATCCTCCCAGATGCACTGGGATCCAAGAGGTGCTTTAACTGCAGCATAAAGGGCTGCAAGTACATTGGAGCTGTCAGGATTTGGGTTTTTTTATTAATATTCTTTTGGCATTGAAAATCCCTTGCTGCAGTGCTCAAAAAAGAAATAAAATTAAAAAAACCTGGCAGAGTGCCTTAGTGCAACTGATGGGTGGCAGGAGGCTGCTGATGTGTCAAAGCCACTGCAGTGTCTTTGGTTTGCACTCTGGACTGTCCATCTAACAGTGTCCCATGTGTCTGTCTGTGCAGGCGCAGATGCAGCCTCAGTGGCAAGCACAGGACCCCAGCAACGAGGATGTAAAGGTGAGAAATTCGGTGGTTTTGGAAAGGCAAAAGGGCTGCAAGAGGGTTTTTTTTGCGGGATCTTTTCCCAGCCAGAGCTTGGTTTCATTCAAACACCACCGTTCTTAAAAATAGGAATGGCCAAGGTGGTTTCAATGAAATGAATCACGGGCTATGAATAGTGTGTTTTTAGACCTATTCCACAGGCTTCACCTCACAGCAACCTTCTGCATTCCTTGGTCTTTTAAAGCCCTCATTCCCACTTGCTTTCTTCCCATGGTTTAAATATTAACACACATCTGAGCATCCTGTTTGCTTTGCCTCAAGCTCGCAACTGTTCAGCTATTTGGAAAGCTTTGGGCTCCTGGGATGGTTACAGTCAAATAACCTTGGGTGATTTTGTCTTTCCCAGCGTGTTTTAGCAGCTGTTTAATTAAACTCCGAATGAGTTGGTTCTGGAAAGGGCTTTTCCCTTCTGCTGGGAAGACATTGCTGGAGCATCTGTTTGCTCCCTGCCCTCTCTTGGCCAATTGCTGCTCAGTCATCAGGCCCCTTTTTGGGAATCAGTAGATGGGTTTGTGGTTAGATATTAAGCAGACAAGCACAAGGAAAAACTAACCCTTAAAGCCTGTGTTATTTTTAAAGGGGATATCAGAGCATATTAGAATTTGGAAAGCAGCCAGCTGCTGTTTTGGTCCTTCCCTTGATATTCCCCCTTAATGGCAGTAGCTGATTCTCCACGATGAACTGTTCTGGAAAGGGAGTTTCAGAGGAGAAGGCAGATTCTTTTAATTAAAAATTAAAGCTGACTTTTATTTTTAACATGCCTATTGCGTAAGATGCTGAGCTAGAACAAATCCTCCCCTGTTTATTTTCAATGAGGGGAGAAAAAAAACCCTTTTATTCTACCAGGAACAGGCTTCAATGTTAATTTAATGTGAACTAATGGGCGTCCCAGCAGACATGTGATTTGTGGGTGGTAAATTCCTCGACACGGATGAGGAATGTTCAGGCACATCCATGCTGGTGCGGAGGTGGCTCAGCAGCTCCCTTTCCCACAGCCTTTAATCCCAATTTTGCATTTTATCCCTGGGTAGTAGGCAAAAGCCTGTTAGCAGGAATAGTCTGATCTTCCCTCTCTAGAAGGTGAAAACAGGGTTGTGAAATGCTGTTGGGAGAGGGAACTGCATGTGGACAGGGCTCGAAATGCTGTTCTCTGGTAGGTCAAGCAGGGACACAGGATTTGGAAAGATGGTGAAATATTGCATGGCCCTTAAAGCAACCTGTTTAGAGGGACCTGGTGACCTGCAGAAGTGCCCAAGCTGCCAGCCAGGGATGTAGGGATGCTGCCTAGGGCACCTCCTCCCTGCAGGGAATGGGAACAAAAAAATGCTGTGCTTGAGATTTGCACCTCGAGGGAATGTTGGGAGATGGGGGAGAGTAGATAATGTTGGCTGCTGCCATGCAAGTAGGAAGGAGATCCAGGAAGGAAGATGCAAAGTATGGTTAGATTAGGAAGTGGGTTCAGAATGGCACCTAAATCATAGAATCATGGAATTGTTAAGGTTGGAAATGGTCTCTAAGATCATCAAGTCTACCTCTTAACCCAGAATCATCGTGTTCACCACTACACCACGTCCCCAAGGCCACATCCAATGTTCTTAAAATGTCTCCAGGGAAGGTGATTCCACCACTTCCCTGAGCAGCCTGTTGCAATTCCTGACCACCCTTTTGGTGAATAATTTTTTCGTTTTGGTGAATAAATTTTTCCTAATATCCAATCTAAACCTCCCCTGGCACAGTCTGAGGCCACTTTTTGTCATCTTGTCACTTGTCAAGTGGTGCTGCTTCCCAGTGTAGTGCTTCCCAGCAGTGCTTTCTGCTCCCTGTGTCTTTGGGACTGTGGAGCCAAATGCTTGCCCTTGGCTCACATCAGGGTAAGATAAAGCAAAGGCACTTGGGTGACATTGTGGTCAGTGCCACCTCCTGCCTGTCCTTCCTTGCTCTGAACTTGGAGCCTGGTGGGACAGATTTCTCCATCAGGCTTTAATGGGGTACTCACAGGAACAAGGGGGAGACGGGTCAAACAAATAATTAACTCAGAGTGTGACCAGTGTGGCTGTTCAGAGCCATGTGCTGTAGTGGGGATCACCAAGGGGTCTCACAGCTCTCACCCTGCAGCCTTGGCACTGGTTGGAGTCCTGGAGACAGGCTCTGCCTTGCTTTTAGCAAGCAATAGCTGTGGAGCATGTTTTGGAGAGCTTCCCTGCCTGGGCATCATCACCTGTTGCCCCCAAGAGCTGTGCTTTGGGCTTCAATAAACTAAGGGTGAGAAGGAAAACCAAGCTAAAATGGTCTGCTGTGGTTGCAGGCACCATCCCGCTGCAGTGGTTGCTCCTACCAAAGGTACCAGTTGTGCAGGCTGTGTTACCCCTCCTGCCTGCTGTGCCAAAGGCAGTGCTGATTTCCGCCCTGGCCCATCTCCAGAGCCTGTTTTGGGACAGCAGGTCCCCTGGGAGGAGGCGGGGGACCACTTGCCAAGGGTGGGCTGGGATGTGCTGGAAGCCAGGGTGCAGATGGTTTAAGTTGAGCCCGGTGCATTGCATCACCCTCCTCAGTTAATTTTCCCTCTCTTTCCTCCCCCCAAAGCTGGAAGGTGACAAGCTGGCGCTGCCAGTGAGCCCCAGCCCGGTGAGCCCCGCGCCCACGCCCAGCCCCAAGCCCCCCGAGGCGGCCGTCCTCACCGTGGAGCCCTCTCCTTCTGAGAAGAAATGCTTCTTCGTGGATGAAGCAGAGCCTCTCCTGCGGTGCGACTCGACCTCCAGCGGCTCCTCCGCGCTCAGCCGGACAGGCTCTTTTATTACCAAAGGTACCGAAATCAGCCCCCTGGGGGCAGTGGGAGGACTGAAGGGGTGCTATGACCTGTCCCATGTGCTCAGCACGTGTTGTAAAGCTGCTCAATGTACGATATCATTAAAGGAAATAACTAGGAAAACTGGCTCTCCAGGATATGTTTATCACATCCTCATTCTAAAGCAGAATATCCTGTTAGCAAAGACAATAAAGATTTGAGACCAGAAAACACCTTTAAAGGCTTTTAACTCTTTGAATGTCTGCCAGGGAAGTTGTAGCATCCCTGGATGTTTCTCCTGACTCTTGCTATTGCATTGGTCTGTGTGTTATTCTATGAGATGAAACCAGAGAATGTAATTTGTAATTTCAAGACTGCTTTTTTTCTTTATTTTTTTTTTCTGCCCTTGGTCCTGTTTGCTGAAGCAAATGACTTAAGACGTAAAGCATCATTAGCCAGCCCCCTTTTTTTCAGCAGGTTTAATTTACTGTATTTAACTTGCTGCATTTAATCATCTTTAACTTCTGATGAAGGTGGAACACTGAGCTCAGTCAATCTACCAGATTTATACTTGGGTGCAGAAAAAAAGCTGACCCAACGAAAACAACTTGAAAGAGCAGAATTCAGCTTTTTTGGCTCCCCTCCTGCTCTCACTTTTCCGTATTGGCCATTCAGCATTTACAGATGCTGTGTTTGCTCTTGCAGGATCCTGGCTGGGGTGCCTCAGCAGCACTGCCTTCTCCATCTTCTCCCCACCACCCTCCACCTTTTCCCCCAGTTCTCCTTGTGACGTGTCCCTCTCCAGAGGTGGCACCAGGGGGTGGTCTGAGGAGAACAAACCCTGGTTAGCAGAGGTTCCTTGAGAAGTTTCTTGACCACTCTGTCCTTTCCTCCTACAGAAAAGAAGGACACTGTCCTGCGCCAGGTGCGCTTGGACCCTTGCGACCTGCAGCCCATCTTTGATGACATGCTGCACATCCTCAATCCCGAGGAGCTCCACGTGATAGAGGAGATCCCACAGGCCGAAGACAAGCTGGACAGGCTATTTGAGATCGCCGGAGTCAAGAGCCAGGAAGCCAGCCAGACCCTCCTGGACTCTGTCTATAGCCACCTTCCCGATTTACTGTAGGCACTGGGTCACCACACACTCTCCGAATATCTGCTAGAGCTAGCTTGGCACTCGTTAAGGTGAACGACAATACGCAGGCAGGTTTTGTTGTAGAATATATGGCCAGTATTTTCGTTGAGGTGTCCTTGGTTCTTGGAGGGGGGGCAGTTTGCCAGCGTTGCACCCCTCCGCCGTAACTATCGCTCAGTCCAAGTCTTTGCACCCTCCGCCCCCTTCCCGAACCTCTCCTTGTTCTCATTCCAATCAGATCAGCCGATGCACTTTAAAAACTAAAACCAACAAAAAACCACATGTAACGAACGAAAAGACCAGGAATCTGGTGTAATTGAACAGAGGGAATTGGGGATGGCTTTATAACCCCCTTCCTCTGTCAAACCTGTCGCTCGGAGTGACTGTCTCCCATCACCTCCCTTCGCCTCGGAGCAGTAAATGGCAAAAACACGCAAAAAAAACCCCCAACTGTTGCTGGTTACTGTCTCTTATCGCAGCTAAGCTTCCCACCCGAGCTGACTTTTTTATTAATGTACTATTGTTTGGCTCATATCCATTGCTGAGATTTTACTAGCACGGTTATTTATTGTATGGTTTTCACCCGGACAATGCATCGTGCTCTTATTACGCTACAGCAGAAGCGCTTTAACCGCAAAAGAAAAGGGTCGAGTCCCACCAACCTCCGAGGTGATGGAAAGGTCCTTTGCCTCTGTCGAATGTAAGGAGTTATCTTGCCTTGCCCTGTGTGGGAATGGTGGGGCCCCGAGGGGAGCCGGTGCTGGACGTGGGGAGGCAAAGGTGGCCGCCGGTGGTCCCGCTCCCCTCGTGCTGTAAGACTTAAACCAAGCTCTGCTTTTACACTCGTGTCTCTTGTTTTTTATACAAACGTGGCCGATAAGTTCTTCGAAGACCTTACGTGGTCTCAATAGTCTCTTCAAATCACACTTCACTTTTTATTAAAAGAAGTTGGGGGGGTGGGGGTGGGGGGAAAAAAAAGCTGCATCGTAAGAAGTCTGTCTGATTATATTTGCAATTATTATGCTCCCGTAACGAACAGTCTGTACTACGCTCAATTTGAAGAAATAATGGTGTGAGGGTGGCATGAGCTGCCCTGTGGGAAGGGGTGGGAGTGGGGGAAGAGGGAAATGAGTTGAAAAATTGCCTTCCAGTGTACTAATTTATTAATAAATACTAGGTGTTTGTTATTTGACATGATTCTGTGTTAACTTCCTTAGCTGCTGTTGCTTGGGGACACCTGGGTTGGAGCAGGGGCTTGCCCAGGGTGCCTGTGGCAGGTAGATGAGAGAAATTTTGAAGTTTGTGGTGGTGAAGGGGTTGTCTCCTTCAGCTTTGAGGCCAAAATGTGATTGCTTTCTGTTGACAGCAGTGCCTTGAGTCCCCATGGCTGCTGCTGGAACTCTCTGCAGGTCCCCACCCTGCACCAGGGTGGGGACATGTGTTAATTGCCACAGCGGTGACAGATCAGATGGCTCATGGGGCTTCCAGGGTTGGTTTTTGCAGCTCTCAAAGGCTTTGCAGGCATTTCGGGGAGGCTGAAGTATTAATTTTCCAGGATGCAGCTGTTATGCTGAGTCACTCCTGAGCAAAGGTCTTGCAGTTACAGCGTTTCTCTTGCTGTTACATTACCCATGTATTTAAAGTCTCTGCTTCCAAATAACTCATCCCTTGTTCTTCTGTCTACAAATGGAATCCTTAATGGGACAAATGCTTCTGGTTTATAAGACTGTCATTTTGTTTGCTTGGCTCCAGAGTCCTTTCTGTTAACCAGGGTGCTGTGTTATCCTTCTGGCTGGCACTGGAAATTGCTTGTCCAGGACTATACATAGGTGCAAGATTAAAACTCTTCTACACATGGACAGATGAAATATAGTGTGAAATAGCAAGAGGCTTTATTGGGAGTTCTGGGTGGAATTTTCCCTCGCTGGCAGTGAAGCATTGAGCATTTGGTGCCTGCAATGTGTCTTCAAAGCATCACAAAGCAATAGTGAGCGTGGCTCGTGTGCCTGGCATACACTGGGTTGCTAAAAGCTGTATTCTGAGGTGGAGCCCAGTACCAGCCTGTTGGCTAGTGGGTTTATTACCTCCTTGTTGGGAGCAGTGGTAGTTGCTGTCAATCCACCTGGGCAAGAATTGATAAGGGGAGGGAACAAGTGCAATTGTGGGCTTGATCAGTAGCTGCCTTTAAATTATCCTTACCAGGCTCTGGGAGTGAGTCCAGCTGGGAAATTAGGAATTTGTCCTTTTCTGGTGGGCCAGGTTCTCCCAGGTAAACCCATGGGTTGCAGGCACTGGAGCCATTGTGCCACTCTCCCAGGGAACCATCAGCCCCATCCTGCAGCTCTGCTTCTCATCCTGGCAGCCACTCGCATTTTCTTTTGGGATTTGAAGGTAAAGCAAAAAGTAAAGCAGTCCTAGGAAGAGACTACAAAGCAGGCATGTTGAGGAGATGCCTTGACCAGGAGATGCCAAGGAAGCACAAGGAAGCTGGTGGGTCGCATTTAACTCATCTTGGTGCCAGGTTGTGGAATAGGCCAAGATTTGGGCAATCCTTGGCTCCATCTGTGCTGGACACACTTCCAGCATTGCTCCTTCCTTTGCACCTGGATGTTGGCCTTGTCCCTGACTCCGTCATTACAGATTTTCAACCTTTTGCTGTATGTATATGTATCTGTGGGGAATGTATTTATTATATATTTATATAAACGTATTTATATACACTACATAAATATTTTTATATATTATGCTATTTATATATTTATTTTTCTATATTATTACTATGTGTTTTTACAGGTGTATAATACATAAATATTTTCTGTCTGTGGGGGCGTGCAGGGGAAGTGTCTGAGAGCAGCTGAGCCCCATGTACAGGCAAGGTATTTCCTGGCAATGTGGGAGGTGTGAGGAGCCACAAGCCCTTCGCCCCCGCCCTTCCTCTGAGCCAGCTCTCTTAAGCCTTAAGAAAATAAACCAGACAGGTGGGATCAATGGGTTCATGACCTGGAGGCAAAACTCCATGGGAGGGGGGATTGTCCTTGTTCTCATCCTTGGTTTAGTCGAGGCATTGTGGGCGATGCACAAACTTTGTACACTGCAGCACCAGTTGTGATGTGCAAGTCAGATGGGTCAAGTCTTTGGTTAAATGGGTTTAGCAGGGTAAAGGTGTGAATACAAAGCTCTTTATATATAATGTGCATAAAAATGCATTTTATACAAAATCTGCATTAAAAATGTACTTTGGAGAGCATGAAAGGTGAGAGTTGGGATTTGCCCCTTTCTTGGCCTCGCTCAGTCATGGTGTTTGCTTTTTGTGTGTTGTCTCCACCTCGGGACAGGCATGAGGGGTGGGATTTGGGTGCTGAGGTGGCAGTCCTGGATGGCAGAGCTGGTGAAACCAGAGGGGACAGGAAGCATGATGAGGACACAGCTGTGTTCCCCTCCTCTGCCTGCTGTGGGCATCTTGCCTCTGAGCAGAGACTGAAATTTCTGGTGTGGGTCACGCAAAACATCAGCTGCTTCAGTCCTGCATGGTGGAAGGTGTGGACATTGCATCTCCCTCCAGGGTTGGAGTGTTTGCTGGGACAAAACCCTTCAGAGACAGCTCCAACATGGCCTGGCATCCTCAGGACAGGCTGGCTTTGCTGTTCCAGGGTCTTTTAATTCCTCCAGTGCAAATGATTATATGCAAATGATTATATTAACTTTCTCCCCCCCCCATTAATTGCAGGTGCTGTCTGCAAAAGAACACAACATCCTGTACACTTTCCTCCTTCCTCAGCCAAATTGGAGTTTGTCCTAATGGGGTAATTGCAACCCTCTGGGCGTGGCTGCTTGCATCCCGGTTGGAAAAGCACGCGGGTCTCCTGGGAGATCATTCACCCCTCTGGCTCCTTGTACATCAGCCAATTCTCTGCGGATTGTAGCAGTGTCTGTGTAGGAGGGATGTCTGTGCAGCCCTTTGTGTGAGGGACCTGTGGGGAGATGCTCAGCGATCCTGCCAGGGATGCCCTGTGGGCTCTGTGGGATGTGTGGGTTGTTCTGGGAGGTCTGTGCCCATCACACATGGCTGAGCTGTGCAGTGTGTGGGAGGGAGGCAGGTTGGTACTGGTACAGCTCACCCCAAAATCCTCCTCTGGCATCTCGCCTGGCCCTGAGCTTCTACATCACGAAGGCTTTGCAGCTGCTTTTTCCTTCTCTTGGACTTCGCTCCTGTGAGTGCCGTGACGGGGAAGTTTCCAGGGCAACTGGTAGGAAATGGGAAGATGGAGGAGAAATGAGAAGAGCCATCATTTGCTGTACTCATTGAGCACACGCCTGGTGGTACCTCCCGGTGTGTTTATGACACCAGCCTTTAGGACATGCCTGCTGCTTCCCTCTGTGAGCATCCATGAGTTTTGTAGTTTCCTTTGGGAAGCCACAATTTAATTTTCCTTTCTTTCTGTGGTGGGTGGGCAAGGAGAGACCTGGGGAGGTGGTGGAGGTCCTGCCTGTTGTGGCAGCTGTGGGTGTTTCTGGCAGCTCATGGTTGTTGCACCATACCCCAAACCCTTGTAGCCAATGTGCCCTTTTGCCTGTGCTCCTGCTCCCCAATTTCTGCTCCAAGCCCCTCAGGGCCTGCCTGGCTGCCACACCAGTGTTATCTGTCTGATTCTTGCCCACTGTTTATGAGATTAAATTCGCTTTGATTTAATTTGAAGGAAATGAGTTGCTCTGTAAGCATGCTGGTCTCAAAATACATTTCTGGGCGTAGGAGCTTTTGCCAGGATCAGTCGGGCTCAGCAGGAAACCAGGACTGGGGCAGGACATTAATCTGCCTTTGTTTCTGGCAACTCTGGTCTTTCCAGGCTAATATGTGGTAAGAATGATATTAACTAATCCATTGATCTTCCAGGGTCCTTGGATAGCTGATGAGTGCTTTTTGTGGCAACTGCTTCTTCACTTACTGATAATGTTAATTCATTTCAAAAATAATCAGTTCTCTTCCCCCTTTCTCAGTGGACAGAGCCCCAGGTGCCTGGCAGCTGAAGCTGGCAGTGTAGCTGTCATTTTCCAGATGGGGAAACTTGAAGGACAGAGATAAAACTCCCCAGATCAGAAAAAATTCAGGATAAAATTCAGAGAAAAGTCATGCTCCATCACCCCCTGCACCAGCCTCCCCTGAGGAGCGTATGGATGAGATTTGGGATGTTAAGTGCTGAGCCCCAGCAAAAGAGGAAGGATGGAGGCAGTGTTCCCAAACCATGCTTTCCATTAGTTAATTTGCCCTTTAAACTAGTTTTATAGCTGGAAATAAATCCATGGGCGCTGCTGGCTCCCTGGTTAGACCATCTGCCTTCCTCTTGCCCCATCTCGGAAGGTCCAGCTCCAGAGCTGAGCCAACAGGCTCATCTTCCATCCTTAGTCCCTGTTTCTCCCAGAGAAAACAATTCACTCCTGCCTTTTGCCCTGTCTGTGCTGTCTCCCCAGAGCAGGGATGCTTCTCCTCTCTGCCCCATGCAAGGGCACAGCATGGCAGTGATGCCCAGATCGCTGATGGAAGAAAGACAGAAAATCAGTGAGTGGAGCATTTGGCTTTGTAAGCAAAGCAATTCCACAGCTCCAGGGGACTCACACCTTGAAATCACAGCTGCCCACAAGTGCTGAAAACCTTCCCATCAGATTCCCTCAAAGGAGGGAAGGAAATTAAAGCTGTTGAAATGCAGCACAGCAAATAAAGATTTCAGTAACAGCAATTTTTTTTCCCCTTTTGTGTTTTTTCTCCTTTTCTTACTTTCCCAAGGACTTTCCCCCCTACATGTGGTCATTGTATCTGTGGCAGGAGGATGGTGGAACAGGCATTGGCAGTGATGAGAAGAGGATGGACTGGTGCTCTGCCAGCCTCCAGGATGGGTGGCACCTCCAAATTCTGTTGCAGGCAGGGAGCACCCACCTGCCCTTCACTGCAGGCAGGCTGGCAGCCTGTTAGTTAGCCTGGGCTGAAATCAGGCTTGGGAACTACCCAAAAACTTCAACAACTGTCTGGACAGTAAAGATGCATTAACCAGCCCATGTGCAGTCAGACCCCCTAGGGAGGTGTGGGAACAGGATATGAGCCCTTTCCCCCACTCCTGCTGTTGCCATCTTACAAAATTTCCTTTTCTGAAATGACATTTAAACTTGAAAACAGCTTCCCCCCCCCCCTCGCCCCCTTTTCCTACTCTAATAGTTGGGAAGTTTCTTCTAATTAAATGTATCCTTATACTGATATTTTGCTCTAGTGTCAATATGATCCTTTAGCTACAGTAAATATTTTCCCTGCCTGATATTTATACTTCCCTGGCTGCCCCTTTACTCCTTACTGGGGGTATTTGAAGACTGTGATCCCATTCCCTCTTTTTTTTTTTTTTTTTTTTTCCTTCTCTGAGCTTTGTTTTCTCAGGGTTTTGTGCCATGCCCAGTTATTTAAAGGGGGGTTCCTTTCTTCAAGCATCTGCTCTTTCTCTCTGTAGCATAAGTGGAGAGGAGAAAGGCAGTATTTTCTCACCTGCTACAGCTAAACCCAGCACAAACCACAAGCCAGAGCCCCTTTTCCTTGGATGAGCAAGTCCATCCTTCCCCTCAGACTCTGGCTCAGCCAGTCTGAATACGAGGAAAAGCTGCTTCTCTATGCAGGTGACAGAGCACTGGAACAGGCTGCCCAGAGAGACATTTCTCTGTAGACACTCAAAACCCACCTGGATGTGATCCTGCTCCAGGTGAACCTGCTGTAGCAGAGGGCTTGGACTGGATGATCTTTAGCGGTCCCTCCCAACCCCAACCGGTGTGTGATTCTGTGTAGGAAATCAGGTCTGTGAATGGTGCTGCTGCTGCTGCTCTGGACCTCAGGGTCATCCTTTGTACATCCAATGCATGTAGAAAGCCATGTGCCATCAGCACATTCACTGATGAAAGCTGAAATAACCTCTATTTCTGCACTAACCTCACGGATCTTACAAAATCACAGAATCACAGACTGTTTTGGGTTGGAAGGGACCTTAAAGATCATCTCATTCCAACCCCTCTCCCATGGCCAGGGACACCTCCCACTAGACCAGGTTGCTCCAAGCCCTGTCCAGTCTAGCCTTGGGCACTTCCAGGGATGGGGCAGCCACAATTTCTCTGGGCAACCTGTGCCAGGGCCTGCCCACCCTCACAGTAAAGAGTTTCTTCCTGCCATCTAATCTAAACACACCCTCTTGCAACTTCCCTCCAGATTTCCTCCGTGCTTTTGCCTGACTTGGGGCAATGTGTGGCAATTTAACAAGTTCAGTATTTGCTCAGTGCTTGGCCCTATTTTGGGGCTTCTCTTGTATCCATCCCAAGCTTTGTGGTTCTGTGTGGTGTGATGGACTTTGTCCTTGCAGCTCTTTTCTATTTGGTGAGCTCAAATCCTGTCTGCTCCTCTCTCTGTGGACATCAAAGGGAGGGTCCTCACTGCTGGGAAACCCTGGTTACTTTAATTTTTGCCGAAACACTAATTCTCATCCTCTTGCACACAGTAGCCCAGTCCAAATTCCCCACAGGGACAAAGTGATCACAGAATCAGGGAATGGTTTGGGCTGGAAGGGACCTTAAGGACCATCTAGTTCCAATCCCCTTGCCACAGGCAGGACCACCTTCCACAAGACCAGATTGCTCAGAGCTCCATCCAGCCTGACCCTGGACACTTCCAGGGATGGAGCATCCACAACTTCTCTGGGCAACCTGTGCCAGGACCTCACCACCTTCATAGTAAAAAAAATTCTTCCTAAGAACTAATCTAAATCTCTCTTCTTTCAGTTTAAAACCATTCCCCCTTGTCCTAGCACTATCTGCCCATGCAAAATGTTGCTCTCACTCTTTTTCATAAACTCTCTTTAAGTAGAAAAGGTTACAGTGAGGTTTCCCTGGAGTCTTCCCTTCTTCAGGCTGAGAAGGCCCTGCTTGTCCTCACACTGGTGGCATTTGCAGCCAGGCTCTGGTGATACTGAGTTTGTGAGCTTTGCCCTTTTGAAATCAGGAGCCTTTGTCACTGTGGGTTTGCTTGCACTTTCACTGCTCTTCCACCAACCACCTTGTCTGGATTAATCCAGCCTTCCTCGCCTCTAACATTCTGTGATTGTGATAAATAATTTATGTAACAGGCTGAGTCAGGATTTACTGTCTGCTATAAAGTGCACAGGCTTCTGCAGAGCTCCCCTTGCTCTTGCTCTTAGCCTAGAAATAGGAACACCAATGTAATAAACACGAAATAGCCCTGGCTCTTCTTCTTCCTACAGTGACACAAATTGGGGGTGACACTTGCGTGGTAGCTGCAGCTCCTTGGTCATGCCATGAGCGTGCAGGATGAAGTGCCAAAGAGTCGAATCAGCAAGGTTTTCTGGATCTGGCAGGGAAATAAAAGCTGGTCCAGCAGGGACCAGATTCTGGCAGGTCACTGGCAGACATAATCTTTGAACTCACAGCTGCGGGCACGTGCTGTGGAAGAAGCTCGGTGTGCCCCGAGGACATGTGAGCAATTCTATGCTGGGGGAAAGAAAAGCTGTTCTGATGGCAAAACCAAAGGTAACCAGAGTTTTCTGCACCTCATACTGAAAGACCCCCATGTCATTACTGCCATTTCCCACTCCCTTTATCTTGCTCTGATTTGCCCTGCTCTGTGTCCTGTAGCTGCATCCCTGAGGACTTCAGTGTGGAGGGATGTGGGGTGGGAAGGGCTGGGCGGTTTTTCTGCATCCACCCCAAGGTGATGCACATGGATGAGTAATGTCAGCAGTGCTTTGCTGCCACGGGTGGCCATGTGGTCACAGTTTGAGCCTGACACCCCAAGCCACAGGTGCTCTGTCCCATTCCAGACCCCTCTGGAGGAGCCAAACTAGGATGGCATGCCAGATTTTAAAAGAGTAGATGTGTGTCTGTGTAAGAAGCAGCAATACAGCCCCTGCCCTGCATCCTAAAAGAGCATTTAGTTTCATTAAGTTTGCCACACTTGCCCCAATGTACAAGAGTCACTGGGGACTCCACCCTGCAGTTTGGGGTTTGGGTGTTCAAAGGAGTGAAAACATTTTCCTTGAGGCAGAAAGACCTTTCCTTTGGGGTTAACACCTGTAACACTTCCCTGGTGCTGCTCAGGGTGGGTTTTGGAGTCTCCCTCTCTGGAGACACTCCAAACTCACCTGGATGTATTGCTGTGTCACCTGATCTAGGTAACCTTGCCTTGTCAGGAGCATTGGACTAGATGAGCTCCAGATGTCCCTTCCAGCCCTAGCAATTCTGTGGTTCTGTGATTCTGTGCCCAGTGCTGTCCTGGGGCTGGGTCCCTACGCCGGGTCCCACCTCCCTTCTCAAGTGTCACCCACTGGGTTCTGAATACAAACCCCACAGGACTGTGTTTCAAACTCTGGGAGTGTTTCTCAATCAAACTAATTGGCTAGTTGCATAAAAAATCCAGCAGTGTCATTACATGGCAAACCTACACTCAGATGGAATGAACGGACCCAGGGAAACTTCATGATGGACAAATCACCCAAAATAACCCCTCATTTGTCTGAAGTGCCAGCAGCTCCTGGAAAAAGGAGCTGCACCATTAACACTGAGGCGTCAGCACCTGCTGATGCAGCAGCGCTAATTATAGAGCCGGGGCTCAAGCAAGCCCAGCACAATTAACAAATCCGAGACGAGGCTTCAAGAGCCATGAGAGCTGCTGGGCTCTCCCAGACCTCCTCCAGGCTGGAGGGGACAGCAGGAGGCCACCAAGAGCTGCCCCACCACGGTGGTGGTCCCATGGTGAGTGGCCTGCTACTCCAAGGGTGATATTTGGGCTGATGGTCCAGCCTTTAATACTGGAGCAATAAATTACAGGTGCTTTTCAGAGGAAGGTCAGATGCTCCCCACTGGCAGCTCCAGCAGAAGGGAGGGAGGTGGTGAGAGTGTGACATTAAGGCTTGCACCACCCATGCTCTGCATCACTCATTGATATTTTTCCCCCCAAGGCTTTGTTAAAAAGCACAAGGTGTAATTTTCGGTGCTGAAATGCTGGCATCTTACCACCTCTGATCTCTAAATGTGCAGCCATTTTCTTCCAGAGGAGACTTTTTTCTCAAGATAGAAAAAAAAACATACTTTGAACAGAGTAAGCAGCTATTTTCCTGCACTTGCTGGTTTTTGGAGCATCAGTCGTGCTGGCTAAAATCACCCCACAGACTTCCCATCCTCAAACTCTAGGAAACCTCCATGACTGGCACCACTAAAGCACCTGAAATTCCTCTTTAAAGGCCAGAGATAGTCCCTGTGGCCCAACACCTGATGCCCAACACTGCTGTAAGTGGTATCAGCCTGGGCACGAGTTCCAGGCTGGACTCTGAGAAGGGTAGCTGTTTCTTTTTAGTGGGTTCTGTTGTCATAGGACACCAGGTAATAACTTAAAACTGAAGGAGGTTAGATTTAGATTACCCTCTTTTTACAATGAGGGTGGTTAAACACTGGCACAGGTTGCCCAGACAGGTGGTGGATTCCCCATTCCTGGAAACATTCCAGGTCATGTTGGATGGGGCTCTGAACAACTTGATATAGTTGAAGATGTCCCTGCTTGTGCCAGGGGAATGGACTAGATGACCTTTAAAGGTCCCTTCCAACCCAAACCATTCTTTGATTTTGTGATCTCTGATGAAAGGGCTGTGTGGGACTTGTAGGATCCCTTTGTGGGTTGTAGATGCTCAAGTTGGGAGTACCATCAAGCCCCACTGGGCTTTCCTGGGACATGTTTGGAGGACATATAACTCCATTGCTGCAGTGAGCAGGCTCCCCAGTGTCCTCCAGCTTATGACCTGGGTCCCCATGGGATTTTGCTGGGCATTTTAGATGAGCCCAGGAAACAGCCATGTTGCATCCCTTTCCACTCCTTCCCACTCAGCAGTGTTGGAGCTGGTTAATGGGTTTTACTGAAAAGCTTGATATTTAACTTGTTCCCGAAGGCAGGAGAGGTGACTCAACAAGGTCTCACTCTGGCCCAGCCAGGAAAATCACGTCCTGTTCTTTTAGCAGGAAGAACACTTGGCCACAAACACTTTACATCTTGTTGTGCATGGAGGCATCTGCTCCTCACCCTGGCTGGTGTCACCTCCTCTGACCCCTATGGCGATGGGCTAAGAGCTGGCACAAATGCAGGGGCACAGCATTACTGATGCACTCAACTGCCCGGGCTCCTGGCAATTTCTAAGGGTGGCACCACGTGGTGCTTGGAACTTCAAAACAACCCTCGCCCCACCTTGCTCCAGCAAGGAGTTTGGGTCTGCGCCTGTCCTTGTGTGCGACTGCACATCCCCATCACAACTGCTTTAATGAATCCGAGGAAACGAGCACAAATCCATCGAGCCATACCGATTTTATGTCACTGCCAGGTTTTGCACTTAGCTTGGGAGCAAGGCAGATAAAATACAGCTCGTTTTGTTGGTGTCAATGAGGTTTAAAACTCGAGGCAAATTAATTGCATCTGTACTTTTTTGATCCTTGAAGGCAATTTCGTGAAGCATTTGTTAGAGATGCCACTTAAGGAGGAATTTCCTAACACCACAAGTTAATAACTTTAAAACTGCTGCTCAGGCTCCCTGCAAATGGGGCTTTGTGCTGCAAATCTCTTTGAGGCTCATAATTCAATCCTATTTAGAAGCAAATTTTCTTAGATTTAGAGCAATGAATATTTAAATACTACCGGTTGAACAATTTTCAATTTTGAGATCATTTCAAAGCCAGGAGTGTTTATAGCATTCGGCTACTCTGCCACGCTTTAGCATCTGAACCTTAGCTGACTCTTAAGCAGCTTAAACAGCTATAAAGGGTTAGAGTAGTTTAAAGAGTTAGGGTAGTTTAAGCAGAATATCGTGTTTTCAGGGCTTTGGTTAAAGAAATGGGAGTTCACAGACTGTCAAGCTGAGCAGCCCCAGATGAAGGACCTGACAAGCATTGCTAGAAAAGCTCTCTGAAGCACTTGGCATGTTCTCTGCCTTCAAACCTTGTCTATTTTATTTTTTTCCAAGAAAAAGAAATAAATAAGGAAATGAAGCGAGCATGTTGAACATTGACACAAAATGCAGAACATAAGCGAAATGTTTGGGAAATGCTGTGAAGGTGGGTTTGCAGTGACAACAGCCTTGTTTTGCTGCTCCCTGCATTTGACATTTTTCTTCAGTACAAACCACTTCAAAACACAGTAACGCTCCGAAAAGTGGCAATGAAAAGAAAACACATGAGCTTTGCTGTGCTCGTGTTTAGCTCCTTCGATGTCAGATACATGCAAATTAAAAATCGAAAGATGGAGCTTTTAAAAACTCTCTCATGAGCCCAAGCCAGTTCTGCACAAGCATTTGGCCAGGGGGATTAATTCAGATGGGAAAGCAGACAAGGGGAGAAGGAGACCTTTTTCTTTTGTAAGAGATATTTCTGCCAGCCCTAACCATAGAAAATAACTTCTGTGTGCCATTATAATTTATTTCTTTTGACTAAAACCCATGCATATTCCAGTATAGTTGCTCCATCTGTGCTGTTAATTCTGGACTGTGCAAAAACACTTTCAGGTTTTCTTGGATACAAGAGACAGCTGAGGCAAAGGGGACACCCCCTTAGCTTGGCATAAGGCAGATGGATAAACATGGGAGATCTGTTTCCAGGTGTTTCTCCAACTGCATGGGCATAAGGAGAGCATCTGTGCTGACCCAAACCACCCACACCTGTGCTACAAAAGCCAGGTGAGAAATAGTGCAGCCCAGGTGAGCTGCCAAGGCTCTGCCAGGGCTGTCTCTGCTGCAGCTGCTTGACATCAGTCAAAGGGTTATAAGAATGGGACAGAGATGCTGTACTGGGTCATCCCATGTCCCAGTCCCCTGCAGTCCTGTCCCTGATACCAGAGCCAGCTGCCTGGGAAAGGCATAATAACAAGGTAATGTAACTTCCTTTGCAAACCCTTCTACCTCAGTTTGTGGCCTGAGGAGAGTCTTCAGCACCCAGGGTCTCCTCATGTGGGTGATCCCCCATGGGTTTCTTGCCTGTGACCACTCAGGGAGGGCCCTCTGGAGAAAGTTTGACCAACCTTTGCCATCCAAAGTTTCCATGCCAGACCTTATACCAAACACTGGCTGATTTTTCTGTTTTGAGCCTGACAGCCTCAGCTGATGCCCTTATCTATCTATTATTTATTTTTAATTTAATGTGCCATTGGCTGAAACACTGAACAGCCTGTCCTCTCCCAGTTTCATAAGCCTCACCATGTTTCCCCTCCAGCCATGTCTTTTCAAGGACAAGGAGCCCTGACCTACTCATGTTTGGTCTTCCCTGCATCCCTTCTTTGAACTTCTCCCCTTCTGCCCATGGAGAGCTGTGATCATGGATGAGGCAAGGCTGTGTTCACATCAGGATTATGCCCTGACAGCATCAATTCTGCAGAAGAAAATGCCAGTCCTGCCCAAATATCCCCTCTAAAGCTATTGTCAGGTATTCCATCAGGGGTGGGATATTTAGCATCACCACGGTAGGATCCAGGCAATCACTCAACTGGAAAAATAACTCAGGTGCTGTGTAATGAGATCTGACAGAAGTGTAGCAGTAAATGATTTCATTACTCAGCCTGTTTCAGTGATGATGACAGGATGGATGCAGTGGTGCTGGGTTCCTGCAGCTGACAGCAGCACCCTCCTGTAGCCTGGGGCAAACCTGGGGCTTGTGACCCTCTTGTTACTAGAGAATTGAATTATGCTGTATAGCTGAGATTATTAGTGCTATAGCTAATGTGTATGTATGTATGCATACACTGAAATATTCCATACACTGAGGCTCCCAACAGTGCTATTTCTCCTTCAGTCACTTTCCTCAGCATCATTTCTCTTCTCCTCACTCCCAAACTTCTCCTGCTCATTCCATCTTATCTCCATACCCTCTTAAACCCCTTTTTTTCCATCAAAAACATCTCTGTCCATGACCATGATATTCTTACTTTTCCCGTTTCTGTGGAGACAATAAAGACCTGGGTTTTTTCAGCACTTCCCAGGAATTGGGTGTCTTGAACAAGGAGCAATGTATATGTTGTCCTCAAAAGCATCCAGACCTTCTGGGTGTCGTGAGACCCATTTCTCCATGACCTTGGGCCCTGGGTTAGGGTTAGAGCACCAGGATGTGCTGATCTGGCAGGATTTTGTACCCCTCTGAAGTGGAAGATCCCCTTCTTTCCTACAGCACTTTGCAAGGATGTTGTAAATAGCTTCTGCATCACCAGAATTAGGACTTTCCTGCATCGCCCAGGATTTCTGGGTCCCGGGACAATCCACAAAAAAACTTCCCATCTGACGTAAGCCACAAGCCGGTTTCATCATCCCAAAAGCTTTCCAAGAAGCCCTGACTTAGAAATTCCTGTTTCCCTTCCCTCACCTAGTCCATGGCCCTGGCCTTCCCAGCAGTGGTCAGGCTTGGGAGCTGGAGACGTCAACACAGGAATGAGCCGGGAAATGCACTATTTTGGGGTGTGTGTGGGGGAATTCCTTATGACTGGTCTTTCTGCTGCGGGTTTGCGAGCAGATCAACACCAACTTGGCCGGAGCGAGTCCCAGCGTCTTCCCGAAGGGTTTTCGCCCTCTGGAGGTTGACATTAGGAAAGCAAATGCAAGATTAAAAAAAAAAAAAATTGAGAAAGAAAAAATAGCTGGTGGGGCTTCAAAGTACTTCTACTGAAAAGTTGCCCAGAGACTCGTATCAATCATAGAATCACAGAATGGTTTGGGTTGGATGGGACCTTCAAACCCATCTGGTTCCATCCCCCTGCCATGGGCAGGGACACCTTCCACTATCCCAGGTTGCTCCAACCCCTGTCCAACCTGGTCTTGGACACTTCCAGGGATCGGGCAGCCACAGCTTCTCTGGACAACTTCACGACCCTCATGATAAAGAATTTCTTCCTAATAACTGATCTAGGCAAGTTATTGTTTAGTTTAATACCATTCCCCCTTGTCCTATCACTATGTGCCCATGTAAAAAGTCACTCGCCCTCTCTTTTGTAAGGTGCCTTTGGGTACTGGAAGGTGCTGAAAGGTCTCTCTGGAGCCTTCTCTTCTCCAGGCTGAACAAGCCCAGCTCTCTCAGCCTGTCCTCACAGCAGAGCTGCCCCAGCCCTCGGAGCATCTTCATGGTCTCCTCTGAACTCAATATAACAGGTCCATGTTTTTGTTGTGTTGAGGATCCTAGACCTAGAGGTGGGCAAGGACAATTCTGGCATGTCACAAAGGCACTATGCTCAGCCTCAGCCTCCCTCTTCCTTCTGCTACAGCGCTGAAGAATGTCCAGGTGAAGTTGAATCATCCTGCCTTGACATTTCCAGATAAGACCTGCTGATCTGGTTAATTTTGCAATTATTTTATTCCCTTTTTTCCATTTCCCCATCTTTGCCATACGTTGTGCATTACAAAGAACTGCACAGAGGGTAAAATGCACATGACATTTATAAATATTCAAAATTAAATGTTCAGAAATAGCTTTGAAATCTCCATAGTTTGTCCTCATCAGACAGAGCTCCATTTGTTTGCCTGAAAGTAGAACCACAGGAGAAAAATAATAGTGTTTTTCCTTGATACAAAATACTGGAGGAAAAAGGGTGACACTGAAAACATGAGCCCAATCTCTCTGCTGTTTTTGCAGCATCTACATTATATGTCTGATTTTATTTCTCTATGTCTTTCTGCCATGACTTCATTCCACTTCCCTGGAGACCCTGATAGCCTGTGAGGTCCTCCCATTGCTATGGACTTTTCTTGTCAGTCTCTTGAATATTCTCTGTCAAGCTACACACAGCTCAGCCTCATGAGTCTCAGGAGAACACAGAAAGGGCTGTGCATGGAGGCACAATGCCAAGAACATGCCCCATGAAGGCCATTGTCCAGGCGTGGGTGATGTGATTCAGTGAGCTGGAGGCACAGAACATCCCCTCCCAGCTGTGTTCCCAGGGAGGACTCCTTGTATTTTGTATTCTCTCTCTCCAAGCCAGCCCAGGTCCTTGCACACCTGCCAAAACAACAGCTGGAATCCAGATGTGTGAATAGCAAGCACCTGGCTTCTACCAGGGACAGAAACACCCATGGATGCTGACAGGTTAGGAGCCTATATGAAAATGATGCTCCTAAATATCATTTTGGGCATGGATCTTTTTTTTTATTGGAGAACAAACTTTTTAGCTGAGGACAAATATTTTAGTTGTGTGTGTTGCAATAGGATGTGGGGTGATGGTTTTAAACTGAAGGAGGATTGATTTAGATTAAAGAAGTGTTTTACAATGAGGGTGGTGAAACACTGGCACAGGTTGCCCAGAGAAGCTGTGGATACCCCATTCCTGGAAACATTCAAGGTCAAGTTGGACAGGGCTCTGAGCAAGCTGATCTAGTTGAAGGTGTCCCTGCTCATTACAGGAGGTTTGGACTAGATGACCAAACTAGATGACCTTCAAAGGTCCCTTCCAACCCTTCCTTTCTATGACTCTATAACACAAAGCATATAAGAGATGTGAGGGGCATCAATGATTATCAGCCTTCCACAGCCTCAGAGGCATTTTTTTGTAGTTTCTTGCACCTCTGTTCATTCACCTGTAAGAAGAAGTTGCCCACCTGTGATCTGTACTCCTCAAGAACTTAAAAAGTTCCTGTATTCTGCCAATAGCTCACAGTTCTACATCACCACCCATGGCAGGGAGAGAAGATGTGCAACACCGTGAAGCAGTATCCTCTTATCCTGCCCAGCTTAATTCTCAAGCTCAACAGGATGCCCACCTTGACCTCTGCAATGTTCAACACATCTGCATGGGGTCAGCTCCATCCCACAGGGCTGCTGAAAGGAATGGCACAAGCCTTTTCCAAGGGGAAAACCAGAGACTCTGTGAAAACAAAGTCCAGACAGGAGAGGGATCATAAGGAAAACCTACAATGGGATTTTCCACATTCTTGGTCCTTGACCCAGAAAAGTTGTGAAGGTTTATCCAGTGCCACTTGTCCAGTCCTACAGATCAGGATTGGGTTGGCTATTAACTTCTCCATGAGATTAATTTGACTTCCCATTCCTGAGCTTGTTGAGGTCCTGCTCTGCTGCCAGTACAGGGTTCACAGATTACTCAGTCATCCTCAAGCTGCTCTGGGACAATATCTCATCACTGTCCAGGGCCACCACCAGCCACCATGGCTCCTTGGGGCCAACATTAGCAAGCCTGTGCAGGGCTTGGCTCAACAAGCTTTCATGTTTCTTTCTCTCTCAGCACCTACAGCCATGACTTCAGCACTCTGGGTCTTCATATAGGATTTGTGGATACCTCCAAGAGAAACTCTTCCCATGATTGGATAGGCCTGAACTTGGGAAGAAGGTTTCTGCAAGGCCAACGAAAAGAAAAGAAAAAGAAAAAAAAAAAAAAAGAAAAGAAACAATTCCCTTGCAGTTCCTTCTGTCTCAGTAAAAAAGCCCATATCCTACTGTACACTATTGAGATTGCTCTGTCCTGATTCCTGTTTTAGGGTATGTGAAGGCAATTTTGGAAGGTTGGCTCCCTGAGTGTGGTTCCGGGTGAAGGCTGAGAGGTTTCCCCCTTTCTTCAAGGCTATTATATAGTGTCCACGAACCAAGCTAAATTTTAGCAAAAGAGAGGGACTTGCCACCATGCAACAAAGGGACAAAGCTGGGACAAAACCTCTGACAGTTCTGGGTACCACTACACAACATCAGGAGCAGGGCATCAGCTTAACTTTTGCACTACTTGTGTATCCCAGCACCTCTTAATACCAGCAACACCATTCCCAGCTCCTGGAGGCAGTAAATGACTTAATAGTTTAACACAGTGCTCTGCAACGGAGATAAACACACTTTGGTGGAGGAGTGGAGGTAGATGCATTTCAGTGTTGCAGTACATCTGCTGTGTGCTGAGGTGGTCACATCAAAGCAGAAGCCTGGAGGGCACTTTCATAGCGTGTGTGAGAAGGCACAGCCACAGGGGTGTGAACACTGCTGCAGATTTGGGGTCGGATTTGTCAGTGCTTTACAGGGAGCCCAGGAAGGCGCCAGCGATGTTTTGTATTCTGTCTGCGGGGCTGGGATTTGTACAGCTGAGCAAGTTTTAATGTGATGTTTTCTGAGGCAATACTTGTGGAAGCCTAAAGTGCCACTATTACAAAACTTCAGTCCAAGCAGAGGCACATTTTAAATAAGCAATAAAGATGCAAGAGCAAGTCAGTACCAAATAGCAATTCCACTGGAAGATCACAAAGCCATGACCGGGCACAAGCTGAAGTTTTATGCATGTTAAAGTGATTGGAAATTTGCCATGTACTTGTTCTTCATCTTACTAAAGGACCTGTTGCTATGAGGACACAAAGGGTCATTTTTAATGTTTCTAGCACTCTGCACAATTTCTTGGCCAGGGTTCACATTTTTCCAGTAAACAGTTACCTGGTTGTTTACTGGAAAAGCAAGGATTTCAGACCTTTTTTGGAAGATGATTTAATCATCTTACACATCGTTTTGCACTTGGATAAGCAGGTCATCAGCCAGGGCTCAAGCCAACAATAGGGTCTGCTGTGGCCTTACCTCCTGCCTCGACAGCACTGGCATGCAGGAACAAGGAAACCAAGGAGTGCACACACACGGCTGAGTCCCTGCAGCTTTAGCGTGTTTCCTCATGCCTGATGTGCATATGCCATGTTAGCAAAATGTGAAAATTTGACTCAGCTCGGCCTAGGCTGAGCATGAGTCGGAGCCCTAGTGAGTAAACAAACCCATAAGTCATCCCCCAGCCGAGCTGCCAAGAGGCTCTTCAATACCCAGGCAGAATTCAATGGGTGCTGCTCTGCCAGACCGCAGCCGCAGCCCGCCACTAATGGGGAAAAATCATCGCCGCTCAGCTCCCCTTTGGTTCATCTCAGCCTACATGGAGAGCTGATCCTGCAGGCTGATTCTCAGCTGGCCCAGCCACAGGAGAAGGAAAGGGGATGTTGCTTTAGGAATGGCAGCACAACTTTGCCTTGCTCAGCCTGTGGTCGCTCACGGGGCAGAATTGCACCATCTTGATGTGACCCTGTGGGTTTCACCGGCAACATGGACATGCCACGTGGTGTCCAACACATTTCAGGAAGCAGCTGGTGCTTCCACTTAGTCCCACGATCTGACTTTTGCCATGGTTGCACTGAGCACTGTGTGGTGCCTGGTCAGGTCATCACCCACTGGGGAGCCATATGGGTATCTCTGAACGGCACCTGTAAGCATACAGGTATCCATCCCTTCTCAGTGGGGTAGTTCTTTGCCTGTGCAAGGAGGAGAGGAATCAGGTCTGTGTAAGAAGTGAAATCCAAAAACAGGAGGATGAAATTATATAATTGTTTAACATTTCTAAGCTGTCTCTGACCTATCACGATTTTCCATCTCACTCCCCACATGTTCACTGTGAAAGCTGAATGAAGGCAGCTGCCTTCCCAGAATCATGGAATTATAGAATGGTTTGGGTTGGAAGGGACCTTCAAGATCATCTAGTCCCAAATCCCCTGCCATGGGCAGGTAACAGCTAGTTCAGCTCCTATCACCCCTTGGCTGAGAGTTGCAAATGTCAATGGAATAGGGAAAATGAGTTTTTGTGGTAGATATTTTATCCATACCTGCCATCCCACACAGCCTCTGCACATCACATGAGTGCTGTTTGCTTATCCCATGAATGGGGCATATGTGGCACATAGCACTGCTTGCAGCAGGAACAGGGACAAGAGGAAAATGGTGCACAAAGGGTAGAAAGGATGGTACTGAAGAAAAGAAAAATATGAGAGAAACTATGACAGAGAGGAGAAATTAAAAAAAAAAAACATCCGTAGGAACCTGCAGGAGAGTTCAAGACGATGGCACACATCCCTCTGGGTTCATTAACCACTAATAGGATTTATGAGAAGAATTTGTCACACTCTTAGGAGTACTTAGGAAAATGAAAAAATAATCTGGAGAAAATCTTACACCCTAGAAACACCTATCCTTTTAATGAACACTTTGTGCCTGTTAAGAGAGCAGAAAGTAAAAGGAGCCAAGTGGAAGGTGATCAGGCTCCAGTTTGAGGAAAAGCCCCTGGGGTATGTGAGGACCTGGAGTCCTTGGCTCACACAGGTATTTTAGGGCTGTGTGAGGTACCCTGAGCATCCAGTCTGGCCTTCAACCACCACTCAGTGGATATTGATGTGCCACAAGTGGAACCTGCAGCCCAAATCTCTGTCTCCACTGCCATGAGCACCTCAATGATGCTTCAGATCTTCAGCAAAGCAAAGTAGTGAAGCTTCCATGGGCTTTTTGGCATGGGTACTGCAAATCATAGGCCAGGCTCAAGGACAAGAAAGGTCACATCCAGTTGCAGGGGGACACCACAACAAGAATAGACCCAAATCCTCCACTGTAGCAGGTCTAAAACAGCTGCTGGGGATCCAGAAGGTGCTCTCCCTTGCTTAGGGAGTGGAATGTGAGGCAATAACCTATCTGAAATCAACTGTGCCACCAAACCACCTGAAATCAACTGTGCCACCAAACCCAGGACTGGGGAGAGGAGATGATTTCTGTTGCATCCCTGACTTCTCCACAGGGCTGAGCTCCTCAAGGTTTTCTTCATATCTTCAGGGCTTTAGGAGTCCTAAATACAAGCCAATTAAGTAACGTCTGAGGCATTTTCAATGCCTTGAGCAAAACCACTGAAAATCCTCAGCTTTGAACACGAGGTGGCAGGCTGGCCCCAGGATGGGGAGCAGCCAAAGCAGCCCCAGTGGCCAGAAATAGCCCTTTGAAACCACAGAAAGGAAAATACTGCTCCTTCTTGTCACCTCTCAGAGAAGGGAGGAAGGGCACAAGGTTCCTGTGGGGCTTGGAGTGACTTAGAGGGAGGATTATGTGGTGAAAGATCACGTACTGTGAAAAGATGTGAAAAGATCTTGCCTAAAACAACCTACCAGCTTGGGGGGAGGATGACTGAGGGAGGAGTTCCCATGGTCTGGTTGTGGTGATGGTGGGATTCTGCCTGGAAATTAGGTACTGGCAGCACCCTCAGCTTGTCCCCTTTATTAGTTTGGCTACCAGGACCTGGGACCAGACTGGAGAGGGCACAGCCAAGAGCTGCTTCCAATTGTTTGGACCTGCCTCACAAATATGAGTGTCCACCAGGACCAGAGGAAACTGCCTCAAATTGTGCCAGGGGAGGTTTAGATTTGATATTAGGAACAGAATTTCTGCAGGGAAAGGGTGTTCAGGCACTGGAACAGGCTGCCCAGGGAAGTGGTGGAACCACTATCCCTGGAAGTGTTCAAAAGGCTTGTGGATGTGGTGCTTAGGGACATGGTTTGTTGGTGGCTTGGCAGTGCTGGGGTAATGGTTGGACTCTGTGATCTCAGGGGTCTTTTCCAACCTTAATGGTGCTACAATTCTATGGACTTGTCTGGTGACCACGAGGCTGTGTCTGAGTCTGGTCACCGTGATCCTGCCACACAGGATGACTTTGCAGCTTGACCTTGAGCCTGCCTCATCACCTCAGCATTTCCTGAGGACCTGAACTCCTGACTGAACCCTGGCCACCATCTCTGGACCTGCAGCAAACCTGCACCAGCCATTTTGGTAGGGGAGAAATGAGAGCTTGGGTGCTCCTCATCATCCACCGGTGCAGGAGTGCAGCACCCACATGGAACACGGAGCTCCTGGTGGAGCAGAAGCTCCCCATGGCTCATGGGGCTCCTTGCCCTGAGGTTTATTCACAGGGCAATTTAGATATTGCAAGGAGTGACTAAGCATGGTGGGACTGTGGAAGGAGCAGTCTAATCCACCAGGTCTCCCACCCACAGCAGCAGCTGGCACTGGGTGACCAGCATGCTACCTTTGACACTGGTGTTGGCACCGGAACACACCACTCTAATTGGCCTGATGCTCCACCTTCCCCTTGCCCAGCTGAGAGCATCCCCAGTTCATTAAGCCAATTTGCATACAGCTCTATGTGAAATCATTAAGACATGCCAGGCATATGAGTGAAACTGGATGAAAGCTTCACCGGAGGGAACAATCCAAGGAAATCCCAGTGCTCGAGCTCCAGTTTGCCTCAACAGAGGGAAATTCAATTAAGAGCTGATTTGATTTGTGTAGCTCAGAGAAAAGCCAGCTGACTGGGTGTTGGATATATTTTTGGCTCTGCATTAGCCATAAATGCTAAGGATTGTTTTAAGCAGACTGGAACAAACACACTGGACCAAGCCCATCTCCAGCTGCCAGATGGGGAGTCAGGGTGGGCAGCAAAGGAGGCAGAACTGCCCCTCTCTGATGGAGAACTGCTCACAGGAGTCGCCTTCCCCACATACCCTTCTCTGGGAGGAGACTCTGTGGATTTTGGCTGTGCTGGATCTGTCCTTCCCTCTGCTGCAGCTTGCTCATGCCCTCCAGCCCCTGCACACTGCCATGGTGTGAGTCCTCAGAGACCTGCAGAGCTCAGGGCACTAGAAACCCACCTTCTCACTTCCAGAGCTTTTGATCTCACAGTTGCCTCCCTGGGGACACTGAGATAAGGACAGTCACCAGTTATGTTCAAGCATCACAGAAGTGATTAGGTATCCTGTGTTGCTCATTATCTTCCTGTTAACATTTTCCTTTTCTTCCTTTGAAAACCCACTGTTTGTTAAATCAACTGATTCATCCTTTGCCAGCGTACCAGAGGACCAGTGCCCAGTTTGGTTTCCTTCTCCCAGGTTTTTGGCTGGGATGACTCAAGATGGGTGGTTTCCTAGTGATTCCCCCCATCTGAGCCCACCTCTAATGGGTACCTATTAAATCCTATTAACTGCTGGCTGCCCTCGCCCTCCCTGTGAGTGCACAGGGAATTTCAGCTCTCGCATGCCAAGAGCTGCTGCACTAATAAAATTAATGAGAACCTTTCTCCCTGGACACCAGAGCGCCTGCACAGCTGTGCTGCTGCATAAACATGGATCTGCTCACATGAGATTCCCACAGGGACCTTTGTCTGTCCCCGGGGTCCCTCTGTGCCCGAATGCGCTCATGGTCTTGCAGCACAAGGCAAGCTCAAGCTCCTGCCCATGTTGTGAACAGAAAAGCTGCAGTGAGCCACATGCAGCTTCCCAGGAGCTACATCCATGGAGTAGGATGAGACCTGGAGGCGCAGCTGGAGCTGCTGCTTGATCATTGCAGAAAGCACAGGGCAAAGGGAGCAGGCATCGCTCAGAGACTACTGTGAGAAAAATGTTCATTAATTCCCTTAATATTTCACATGTGCATTGGGAGTTAGAGGGTCCTTCTTGAAGGAAAACTCATTTGCAGTACAAAGCAGCCCCTTGGGTTGACAGCACAGAGCGCTTTTTCATTTGCCCAGGGAGCAAAATGGAATTACACAGCTCCAAAAGGGAGGAATGAACTGATTTAAACAGATTTGTCCTTCACATCTAAAGAAAGTCATTGGAACTGTTCCTAAGGTCCCATGAGAATTGTCTATGTGAACCTCTTGCTTGTCTGAATATAACAAGGACTCTTGGTAGGTCTTGGCAAAATTCTTCTCTAAACACTGCATTTAACTTGAGGATACAAACTATATGCTTGGACCACTCAAATAGGAAAATTCATATGGCTGAGCTCATTTGACTTTATGTCTTCTCCTCTACATGATACATGAGGGCTTGATCATGCTTTTAACCATTCTCCCTTCTTGGCCCTGCCCTGTGGCATCTCCAGTGCTCAACCAGTTCCTCCATTCGCCACTTTGCTTCATCCCACCACACTGGCTACAAACCAGCTCAGGAAACATCAGTGAGGTTTCCTGCCAGCTTGGTGGGCTGAGTCTACTGCCCCAGCAGGGCATCCACTGGTTGCCAAGGAAGGGGAGGAGGCAGGCAGCAAGAGTAGTCAGACTTGCTTACAGCAGGGGCAAGCTGCTAGGGCAGCTTGACTGGAACATGCCATGCAGTCCTGCTGGGGCTTTTTGGCAGCTAAAAGTTCATCTTAGAACTGGAAAGGGTGTTCAAGAAGGACCAAGTGACGATTGTGCTGTTTGAAAGAGCTATGTCCTCCAAAGACATGGAACATTGCTGAGGGCTTAGTGCTCTGTGTCTGAGTTCCCTCAGTTAGAAAGGATTCCAAAGGCTGGCCGTAGTTGCCCCACAAATTTTGAGCTTGGTACAAAATTCTCAAGATTTCTGCAGTAATTTTAACATGAAAACGGTCAGACAGGCTCTCACTAGCCAGCAATAGCAAAAGCTAGAGCTATCTTTTTCAATGTTTGGCAAAGAATGCATTTAATACTAAGTAAATATTGTATTCTTGGAAACATTTCCCTTCAAAAAGAGCAAGCAGGATGAAAGGCTTCTCTGGCTCTCCGTACCATGTAAAAGGCAAGATTTATTTTCTTTCTCAGCTGAGCAATGCTGCTGGATACCCATACCTCAGGTTTTCCTTCCTGCTTCTGCTTATCAGGGAATATCACTTGTTTACTCAAGACAAGACAAACAGAGTTGGCTCATCCGAGGCCTCTCAGAGACATCCTACAAGCATCCTCTGCAGTGGGAACTGGACAACCTGCAGCCAACACCCCAGGAGCACACGGCTCAGGCTGGTCAGATTTGACGTGGTTTAAGCTGCATCCATGTGTATTTCTAAGCAGGACTGAGGTGAAAGCTGGGCTGTGCTCCACAGGAGCATCTGACCAACTGTAAAGCTTGGAACAGAAGGAGAAAGCAAAAGCTGCTCTCCCCAGAAAGCAGCAGGGACTGGTGCCTGTCCAACCTGACCTTGACTTTTGGCCATGGGAATGGGCATTGTTGCCATTTATACACAGATTGGTGTTGCCCCAGGGCCCCTGGCAGTTGGATAGAATTAAATGGGCAAGAATAGGCTGGTAGTGGACTGAAGTCCTTGGCAGGAGTAAAAACCCATCAGTAGCGAGGGGGTCTGGTCTGTGCTGGCTGGTGGGAGAGGAAATGATGCTTTTCCCTTTTAACACATCCTGCAACATACAGCATCAGTGGAGAGAGTGTTCCCACAGCACCCACAGCCCATCTAACCCAGGAGCACAACCCTGTGAAATCAGCAGGGCCAGTTTGTGAAGTCTGTGCCCAAAGCACTTGCCCACACAGCTGCCAAGGTCGTGCCTATGCACCCACAGACTCTGTTGTACCAAAAGCATCGTGTTGTCCTCTGCCTCACGGTGCTGGGACCATGAGGATGGGGATTTGGATGAACCCACAGTGTGCTGAGCCAGGTGCTGTGCTGGGGGAAAGGAGAGCAGGGGATGTGCCACCAAACAAGTCCCCCTGACTGTGCCTCTTTCACCTGCTGCCCATGGCACAGCCGTGAGACCCCTGCGAGGTGTGTCAGGGGACACCACGTGTCACTCCACATTCCTTGCCGGGGTTAGGACAGGGACAGTGCTTTCAAGTGCAGACTAGTCCCAATAAATTTATCTTGCCAGCTTCCCTTTCGTAACAGGAAGGATAGGAGGCAAACAATAAATGCAGGAAATGTACAACTGACCCAGGCAAAGGTAGAAGGTTTGCTCTGGATAAGCCTTGTGTGCAGATGGGAACAAGGAGAAGAGCTAGTACTGCAAACTTGTGAGTCATCTTCATCAACTCTTTCTTAGCTGAGAAATGCTACTGTGTCACAAATGAAGTCTTGTGGAAGGGTTCCTGACCCCACAAAACTATGGATGGAACTCTATTAGAGATTCTTATTTAAGGTCCCAGAGCAGGATATATGTCCTGCATTATGTGATGAATTTCAGCTGGAGGGAAAGTCCAAATTTCAGCCACCTCTAGTCTCAGCTACCTTCAGTGCTCACTCCCCAGCCCCCTGGACAGACTGGACACTCAAAAAATTGGAGTGGGACAGAGTCTGTGATGGGCATCAGCCCTCCTGTAAGGATCAGCATGTTCAGTGAACTGAGATTTGAAGGGGAAAAGTCCCAAAGGACGGGCTCCACCTGCAAGTCCACAAGTCTAACCATGCTCTCCATCCAGCTCTGTCTACGGAGGATTTACACTGGTGCCAATGGAGTTATGTTGGTGTAAAAGTGGAGTGAGAGGCAATTCAAGCTAAATATTTCTGTCCTTTCTGTTCAGCTGGGACCAGTGAGAAGGTCAAACCTGTGCCCAGTGTCAGCTGTGCTTGCTGAATGCCCACTGTAACCTAAGATTGGCGTTTATTTTCATGTACACAATCTACTGTTGATATTTTTTCACCATTTCTGTGCTAACCACTCAGAAAGAACTTCCTTTGTGTTGCACTAAGAAAAAGGCCAGGTGTGCTGGTTAATAAGCAAACAAACCTTTTCAATCCATAAATGGCATTTTCGGGATGTGTTAACCCAATGATTTGGTATTGTCCTGTGTTCCTCTTTATTTCTTTGAGAAATTTGGGACATACAGCAGGAGTTTTTTTCCCAGATCTGCTATACAGGTGACATGTCTGTAGTGGGCTAAGATTTCACAAGTTTGGGGTTTTTTTAAAAAATTTCTAAAGGTGAGATCTGAAAGGCTATTGGGACAAAGCAAGTCTGGGAGGTGCAGCCCTAGATCTTTAACTTGGTCAGCTACAGCCTCTCTCTGTGGATGAAGCCTAGACCTGATCCACGCTGAGTTCCTCATGAGGGAACTCATAAACCTGCAAAGCTGAACATGGATTTACCCAAATAACTCCTGAGCAGGCAGAGGTGTCTACAGGCCTAGGCAATAGGTGATTAGGACTCTCAGAGAATTCAAGATTGATAATGGATGGAGAACTTGGCACCTGGAGTGGTGATTAAGTACTGACACTCCTATGAGCACGTAATTTTGTCCAGGGAGTCATCTCCTGTGAAAAACACAAGGACTTTCCAGCCAAAACTGTTGTTGGACACAACAACCTCACCGCCATACCTGTTTGACTCCAGCAGTACCAGTAGGATGCAGTCTCAGCACATCCAAGAGATGGGGATGAGGCTGTACCACAGTGCTTATCTGGACCAAACCCTTTCAGGTTTCTGTTTCAGCAACTCCTGCATCAGCTCTGCATGGGTGACAGAGATGCCAGAGTTAGCCGAAGGGATCAGGCTGGTATGACTGCATACCACAGAGGCATTTTTGGTGTTGGTCAACACCAGAGAGGGGCCAAACAAAAGGCAAACTTTGGTCTCAGAACTGGGGAAGTGAGTTGCAAATCAAGCTTGTGCCTAGCTTTTGACCCCTTGGCCTCTAACACTGAGATGAGTGTTTTCCTTTCTAAGAAATTTTTTTTTCACTGCTCAGATTTGTTTTCCTCTATTAGTCACTCTTCTTTTTTTCTTTTTTCATCATAGAAAGCACAGCAAACTCAAGCTACTAGTGAAATTGAGGTCCCCAACCAGGGGAAAAGCCTCTAAGTGGGGCTGCTGGGAGAAGGATCCCATATCTAGCAAGGCATAAGCAATTTGGTACTCAAATACCACACTCTTCTACAGCATTTTGTTATCACTTCAGCTGGATCTGAGCCCCAAGGCCACCGGTCCCTCTTGTGTGAATGGCAAGATGGGACACTGAACTGGGGGCAAAGTATTATGGTAGGAGCAGATGCTTGGAAATGAGGTGTTGCCTCTTGAGATGTCCTCCTGGTTTAACTTGGACCTGCATCTTCACTATGGGCTCATTTGGGGATGGAACTGTGACTGAACCCACTCAATGTCACCATACCTGCTCTGCTTTCTTTGTTCAGGTGCCACAGGACTGAGCCCATCACTGAGGGCACTGCCCCTGCCATGTGGAGCAGCCAGGTAATTTGGCATCCTGGCACTGGGTCTCTCCTTTCCCTGTGGCTTAAGCATCCACCCAGGCAGTTGTAATCCAAGTTCTAGGTCTCTCAGCAGATTTGTTTTCATTGGTTTCCTGGGAATTTGTCAGTCGAAACTTCCTTGGAAAGATGCTGTTTCAAGTCAACCAGAAAGACCCAGAGTAAAGCACTTGAAGGTTAAGGGTGACTTATTTTCCAGCATTTGGGGGTACCTGTTGGTGGTTCTGATGGGCAAGAGGATTAATTTCCTTATGGCCCATATTTCATGAGTGAAAAGCAGCTAATGGACTGATCATGGACTGGGCACAAAGCAAAGGCACCTGGTGGAAGTTTATCCAACCACCACAAGAACTTGATAGTGCAAAAATTCTCCCAGGTGGTCCCGTCTTGGGAGAGGTGGGAGTGGCATTTGTCAGCATTCTCCTGATAAGCAACTAAACTGTACCAGATTCCTTTCACTTTACCCAGAAAGCAAACTTTACCCTTCATTAATGGTTTTACAGGGCAGCGTTTCCTCATTTCGCAGGGCTATAAGCAAACATCTTCTGTTAGAAGATGGGAATTCAGGTGAACTACCTCTTCCCCTCCAGTAAGTGAAAAAAGTCTGCTTAAATGCACCTCCAGTGGAGCCAGGGTGTCTTCATCCACTGCTCTGGCTCCAGGCTCTCTGCTGTGCCCCACACCCTGATTACTGGCCTGGGCTTTCCTCTCCATAGTTTTTAGGGTGCAAGAGCATTTGGGACTCTTCAGCAACCTCCTACCTGCTTAGCATAGAACTGTAAAAAGAAAAAGTTGTCTTATGAATCACAGAAGTAATGAATTTTCCCCCAGCTTTCTATCCAACACCTTGTACTACAAGATCTTGGAGTCTCATCATATTCCCTATAATACTCACCACAGCAATAGTCAAGCCACTTCACCTGCCCTAGACCCTCCTGTAGTCCTTCTGTGTCCTCTCCATGCCTCTGTTCCTAATTCTCTCCTGCATTTTCAACAGACCTATCCCTTACCTCCCCACAGTGTCCCAAATCATTTCCATACTCTCCATCCCTTCCTAACATCATAACTCCACTTATGTGTCTCCTGCCCAGCTCAGTGTGACTGTAGGCCTGATAAATGTCTTCACCATATGGTTGGCGATCACTGCACTGATGTTTGACTATCTGGACAGCTTTTCCAGCTGCTAAGTAGCCAAACAAAATATGTTTGTGTTTTAGGTGTTTGTCCTTTATGCTATACCCTGGCAGGAAAAAAATAGTTATTTATTAACTCCAGGATTACAATAAGTAGCAAAATGTCTGTATGGTGGTGCTTTGGGCCATACTATGATCTCAGAAATGCTCCTTAGTCCTCAGCCTTGACCAACAGCATCTGGGCTCAGCTCTGCTTGAGCTGATGAGAAACACTGTCTGCTCCCAGGGACTAGTGCTCTCCAAGATTCTCCTAATTTTTGACAGCCTTGGAAACTTTTTCTTGCCTAAATAACAACCTGAGTGGAACAAGATTTTCATTACTAAACTTTCAAAGAAAGATACTGGCAAGAATTGTGGCCAGGATGGAAAAGTGCTGTGACCAAATTCTCTTGTGACTCTGAGCAGTGGTCCTAAGTGAGACCCTTGGAGCTCTCCTGGCCCTCAACAGGCTGTGACCAGCACCTTCCTCTGAGCAGGATACCTCTCAGAGTGACACAATTCTCAAGTTTGCTGTACTTGGAGCACCACTGTGAGACGACGAAGGCAGATCCTGGACTGACACCCCCACTCCTTGAGGCTCAACCCTTCACCTGTTGAGAAGTTGCAAAGGTGAGTACTTCCCTGAATTCGAGGGGGAATTTCCACAGGTACATCTTGTATATGCTTTGGGTCTGTGAGTGTGAATGTGAATGTGCCATAGCGAATGTGCCATAGCAAATATGCTGTGAATGTTGCTCTCTTAGGTTCTGAAGTACTTTAGATTTGTAAGTAAGTTAGGCCTGTGAGTTATTGTTGTGCCTCTAGCAAATTCTATATGAATCTTCTGTTAAATTTCCTAACTTCAGCTATCAATTAAGTGCTGTGAAGTTTTAAGTGCTGTTAAAACTTCAAGCCCATGCTGTTGGTCAAGTTCGGGGCTTAGTTTTGCAAAGGGGTCTACTCTGAACCTTGTGACTCAATGGGAGAGTTTTCCTTATTTCTTTTTACCCTTATCATCTCCTATCTTTACCCTTTTCCCCACCCACACCCCTGCCAGTTTCCTTTTAGGTAATTATTGGGTGAATTTCAGGTTTAGATTGATTGATTTTAGATATCAGTTTGCTTTTTTTTTTCTGTGTACTTTAACCATCCAGGAAGTCATAGAGTGAACCCTGCCTATGAATTCTGTCCTACTTTCACTTTTTTATTAAACATGCTCTTGCTCATATCTTTGATGGTGATTCTTTAAGTGACCTTAAAACACTCATTCACCCCACTCTGTCTCTCAGAGAAACTGTGAGATCAGCCAAAAAGTTGTTAGGGAACGATTTAATAAGCATCACAATACACAAAGCACACTCATGTCTAAAAATCCCCTTCTTCAAATCAGTTTTCTTCTCCCAATACTCATGAGGTTGTATCTTACAAGTGCTGTGGATACCTGGCATGGGGACCTTTGTGGCAATGTTGTCATCTTTTCAACAGTAGAAAGAGTGTTTCTTGTCCCAGAGCAAGGAAGGACAGCAAAGAATAATTAGATTTAATGAAAAAATAGGTCTGGGAGCGCTGGACCTGGGGGTCAGAGGGAATGTGTGATGGTCTCATTCATGTCTGCAAAGGAGAAGAAAGACCAGATTCACACAGGAAAAGTGCCTTCCGGTGTAGAATTGTACCAAATACAAAGGTTTCTGTATAGCCAGAAGTTTCTGCTTTGCCTAGTTATTTTCAAGCCCCCTTTTATGCAGAACACAGCTTTGCAGAGCCCTCCACACCCAAACATCTTGGGTGATGATCACTTCTTCTTGGTAGCGCACCATTGAAAAGTGTTTCCTTCATTGTCCATTGTCAGAAGAAATGATGGGAAAACAGACCACTGCCTGGACCCATCCATTTTAAACAGGGCCCAGCTAAGCCAAAGGAAGCTGTTTGAAGCTCAGAAAGGGATGGGTGGGTTGTGCTTCGTGGGAAGGGACGCAAAAAATCCCTGGAGGAATTGCTGCGTGTATTCTGCTGGGGAAATCCAACAATTGCAGGAGCACAAAGGCTACCAGTAAGAGGCGTTTCCTCGACTGGATTTCACAGGATCTCGATGAGTTCTCAGTCCTTCTGCAGAAGTCCCTGCTTTGGCCTGGGACTCTGCACTGGGATTTCCTACCAGCTATGAAGGCCCGTGGTTGCCTATTGTCAATACCTGCTTTTAGCAGATGAAGCTTTTTATAATCCCAGGCAAAACAGATTGTTAAAACCACAGTCTGCTAAGGCACCCAGATCCCTAATTTAGTAACAAAAGAGCTCTAGTAAGTCTAAAAGCTGAAAGAGTAAGTTATTTATTGGGGATGTCAGATAGGTATATCTCTATCTAAGCCCAGTAATGAAGAAAAATGAAGCAGCTCCTGTAGGAAAGCAGCGAGCTGTGATACAAATATGTCAAGTATTAGTGAATCACCCAGAGGTTTATATGTATGGTTGACTGCTGGGATTATTAAAAATATGGACCTTTGCTTTTAAATTAAATTTTCCAGGTTCAGTTTCCCACATTTGCTTTTTCTGTGCTTTTTTTTTCCCCTTGAAGATTAAATATCCATTTAGCTTTTTGTGCATTCTCAGCCAGAGGATTACATCACACATTATTGCAGTCACCATCCTCCCTTGATGAAATTCACACAAATATGGTAATTAGCCTAAAAAAACCCTAATTATAAACCCAAGTCACTTAAACCTGAAAGAAACCCTTAAAGCTGGGCAGTGGTTTGTGCAGCTGAAGTACTCTGGATACAAAAATTAATTATTCTGTTACTGAAATGAATTCCTTCAGGGAAAAAAAAAAGTCATCTTCAGGGACCTTGCTCATGCAGCTAAATAGTTTCAGCTGACCACTGGCTGCAGTGAGACAGTCCAGAGCATGTCGCTGCTTTTGGTGTGAAACCATACAGCCCTCAGCACTGCAGTCAGTTCTAAATATATTCCTAAAGTCAGATGTATAATGAGACATTTCATTACTTCCTTCCTCCTCAGCACATTAGAGCAAAGTGAGCCAGGATTTTCTCTCCCTGGTATGAGCAAAGGTTAATTCTTCACTCTCTGCCAGAATCAACAGGACAACTGAAATATCCCTTTATTGTCCCTGTGCTCATTAGAGCATTGCCAATCATTCATGTCATGACACTCCTTGATGACAGGACAAGTTGTGATATCTCAAAACACCTGCTATATCATGACTCGTGGCATTAATGATTTATATTGGGTGTAGGTACTGAGATGCCTCAGCCAACTGCAGAGCCCCATAGTGCTCAGTGCTGTACAAACTGATTAAGCTTTGCCATGCAAAGACAGAGCACAGAAAATAAAAAAGAAGGTGATTGGACTCCTCTGAGGTCTTGCAAGACTTTCTCAATCTCTAAAACAGATTCATCCAAACTGAGGCATAACTTGCATTTACTCATGCTCGCTCAAATATCCAGAGTTCAAGCTTTCCTTGTTCCCTTCAAAATTTTAATGTGCAGCCTAAACATAAGTCTGGACTCTGGCAAATTGGATGGATGCTGGATGATGCTGTTGCTGAACTGTACCTGTCAGCTCTTATCTTGAAGCCCAAAGAGCCATTCTATTTTGTGTAATATAACATCCCATGATTGCAGCAAGGTCTTTTCACAGAGAGTGGCACATTCATCCCCCTTCACCTGAAAGGCCAGGAAGGTAAGTACCTGCTCCCCAGTTGGTCTTCAAGGCTCCAACTGGTCAATAGAGAGAATAAGCATCTCTAGTCTGAGCCAATTTATATACTTTCTTCTGAACTGTTTTAGGTATTTATCCAACTGTTCTCCAGAGCACTCATTTCTCTCCAGTTCCCAGAAGTGACAGCAAAATCTGCCCCAGGCTTTCTTGAGGATTTTAAACTTATCTCTGTGTGAAACAGGAACAGTTCTGAAACCTTGGAAATTACCATGGAGGTGAAAAGCAACCCCACTAACAAAAATATAGATGTGAATAGAAGCTGGGAAAACAAGACTGACCAATAAACATACTGTTAGTGCTTTCCATGTTCTTTGAAAATTAATTACTCAGGTTCTCTCCTTTAAAGGAATAGTCATTCTGTCACTTTAATCAAAGTATCTCAACAGGATTTTCTTTCCTAGATGTCCCAAGCATAATATTCTACTTGTACTAGCCAGCAGAAGGAGATAAATAGGAACAAAACTTCCAGTGCTATGCAGACAAAAGGAAACGAAACAGAAAAGCCCATGGGAATGAAGTGACTGCTGTTAGATGTAGAGGCTGCTGTTAATTATAAGGAAATATGGATCATGCTCATTAATTGAAAGTGTGTAAAAAAGGGTACATGGTCCGGGCTCCCTTTCTGTTTCTTTCTCTCCCTCTCTATTGCTAGAAAAAGTATATGTCAGTGAGCACGTGGGTGAGGTGTATTCAGCAGTGAAATGTCCAAATTCTTGCTTTTACAGGATGTACTGGATCATGTAGTGTAACTAAAAAGTGATCCTGAGTGAAGATATCAAGTTGCTAAAATTAATTCTTGCTGTGTGCAGAAAGAGGGATACTATTAGCTGTAGAGTCTGGAGTTCTGGATACAGTTTTCCATCTTAAGACATCCTCAGAAAGATGGTCCAGATACACCTCCCCCAGACCCTGACACATGGTGAAACAAGCAGTTCTCAGCTATTGTACAGTCAAGAGGGAGAAGTTGATACCACCAAGAAAGCAATACTCATCACAGACAGCACATGACCTGGGCCACTTGATGGTTGATGTTGGGCTAAGGTGCTGCTGCAAATACCTTGCAATAACGTCAGAGATGGTGCAAAGGCAGGAGAGAAAACAGCAAGGACAGGATGTGCAGGAAAGTGTCACCATTCCTGGAGGGATTTAAAAGATGTGTAGATGTGGTGTTGAGGAATATGGTTTAGTGGTGGACTTGGCCGAGCTGGGTTAATGGTTGACTCCATAATCTCAGAGGTATTTTCCAACCAAAACAATTCTATGATTCTGTGATTCTGAGGAGGCCATTACAGTTTCCTTCAATTTATCAGCATAACCAGGACTGAGCTTTGAGGCACCATCCTCACCTTCTTGGGGTTCAGTCATTTGGCTAGAGGTTGAAAAACCCACCCTGAGAGCCCCAGTGTGAGGCAGAACGACCTTCATTGCCCACTCTAGGGGTTATTCCAGGGGTAGGTGTCCTTGTGGATGCATGAGCCTGCCCAGATTTCTCCTACACCTTGACAAGGAGCCCTTGTGCTGCACTGCTGGGGTGTTGCTGGACACAGGCCCCACATGAAATGGCTCTCCTATATTAATTTGCACGGCATCTCAGCACCTCTGATCACCACAGCTGAAAGTCTGAGGAGCAGCTACACAACCTGGGCTCCAGATCACTAAGTATAGTGACAACTCAAGCTCTCAGAACAATTTACCCTAGGGGGGCAAAAGAAAAAAAGAAAAAAAAAAAAGTAATTTCTTTTACTTCCACACCCCTGTTGACCAAAAAAAGTGTTTTGCTCATCTTGAAATCACACTCCCCAGCAGCTCTGTTAGCACCCCCGCCCAAGTGTCCCTTACATCCACTTTCCCCCCAAAGGCAGGAAATCACTTAGAAAATATTTCCCAGGTTCCTTCCTGGCCAGAGGTCATCTCCGTGTTTCGGACCAGCAGGAATCACCATGTTCTCTGACACAACAACAGAGAAGGAAGATCTGTCCTGCCCATCCAGCACGGTGCTTTCAAGCTCGCGTTTTTTAGCTGCAACTCCACCCCGAGCTGGTGGAGAAGGGATCAGTTCCCACTGATCTCAGGAAAGGGAGGTCACGGGCTTTGCTTGATTAAATCACCACAAGCCAAAAGGTTCTTTCTCTCGCTCACTGAGAATTGCTCAGAGGCTGCTTAATTTGTTCCAAAAAAGAAAAGCAAAACAAAACAAAACAACAAACCCCAAGCCCAAGAACCAACAGCACACACGGAAAAGCAGGTGTGTCTCAAGATCCTGGGAAAACAAAGGGCAGAGACCGAGGCAGGAGGTGACACTTGGATGGGAAGTTTCCATCCCAGCGCAAGAGGACAAGTTTGGAAAAGGCTCGGGAAGGACCAGCACTTGTCCTACAGGTATGGATGATGTGTGTGAAGTGTGACATTGTTTTAACCATTTGGGGCAGGTGAAGAAGGACTGAAGGAATTTTCAGGGCCGGATTCTGACCGTGTGGTGTGAGCTTTGCATCACCCCTAAACCTGCTGTGGGAGGACTGATCGGCACATGTTTCATTCTGTGGTGATTAGCTGGCAGTTCTCTGTAGGATGATTTTGGCTTTTCAGGGTATGAATTAAGCCATTCAAGTTTCTGACAAAGTGCTTCTGCCTGTTTGCTTGGCTAGTGAATGTTAATAGAGGTTATGATTACTTCATTTTAATCTGGGGGCTGCAGAGGTGAAGAGGGACGTGCATGGAAATGCCGTGCTAATCCAGACTGCATTTATTACCTTCTAAATCGTGCTCAACATTTCAGAAAAAAAAAAAAATTCAACGGCAATAGCATCTGAAATTTTTTTCCACTTCATTTTATGGTTACAGTGGCTGGAATTTGCAATGCAGATACAGGCACTGTATTTTTGTCAGCTGTATAGAACGGTGAGTTTGTTTCTTTTAAGAGCAATCTCTTGCATCTCCCTTCAGTTTCATGTTTCTTCAGTGATATTTTCTGACAGGAGAGAGGGACTTGGGGCACCCATGTCCACAGGTCTCGGAGCATCACATTTATCTTGTTTCCATTCTTTTCTGTGTGTATTTTGAGCTGCTTAAATGAAAGCCAGTTTTATGGCGTTCTGTTGGAGCTGTGGAGTGTTGCTCCCATTGCTCAGTGTTAGGGGGGATACAGGGATGCCTTCGGAGGTTTTCACCTCTGTTGATGCCCATATCCCCAAAAGCTCTGATCCATTTCCAAATATCTACATCTCCAAGTAGTATCCACTGTTTGCTTAAATGATCAGGATTCAGAAAATAACACAGCTGTGGTATAACTTTGTACAACCTTGTTTCTCTCTTGCCATCCGTGGGAAAGTGATGCCCACCTGCGTGCACAAGGGACTTTTGGATTTGGGGTAGAAAGGTGTTAGTGTTTGAATACTGGGCCTCACTTTCAGTGACAGTTTTATGGGAGGCAACGAGCTTGTGACAGGCAAGGGAATAGCAAGGGAAAGGATGCTGTGAATTTGAAAGCCCGAGGCTCCATTTTCCCTTCCTCCATCACTTGCTGTTGCATGATGAAAATGGTATTTCTCAACCCATAGATTTTCCTCTCATCCAGAAAATTCCTCATCATCACTTAAGCTTGTCCTGCTATGTCTGGCAACATTGCAGAACAAAGTGATATTTAAGGAAGTTTAGGGGCAAATCTTTGGTATCTGCATAGCTGTGACACTTGACTGAATTCAGTGATGGCTCAGCCAGCTCAGAAGGAACCTGGTGTGAGTTTTTGGCATCTGTCCTTATTTAACTTCCCTAGATTTGTCTGGGTTTGCCTCCGGTGATCGAGGTTTAAGAAACAAACAAACAGAACATGCGTAGGCTCTGGGAAGATATCTTTGTCCTCATCTTCGTGGTTATTTTTATTTTTTTAACACCTTTCAGACAGCCTTAATAAAGCAGTTTTCCGACATCTGAATTGGAGACGTGGGAAATTCCTCAAACTAGGCAGAGCTTCCTCTCATTGTTATAACACAAAGGACCAGTGCAGCCTTTACTAGAGTTCCTTTTTTAACCCATTCATCTTGACCAAGACAACCTCCCTGCTGCTGCTGCCACTGCTCAGAGCTGCAATTCACAGCATGCCAGAAGACAGCAGACAAGCATGGATGTGAATTGCATCATCCATGAGGACATCATTAGTTTTGGGGCTGTCTTTGCACATCAGTGAAATGCCATTGCACTTGAAATGGAAATTATTTGCTGTTGGAATTAATCTCAGCCTTGTGTGAGAATCATGGCTTCTTAAAGCAAGTGGGAGGAACCTACAGTTAAACCAAACTCCTTGCTGAAAATGATTTCCAGTTTTCCATGAAACAGTTTCTTAGGACTATGATCTCCAAGAGAGTTTCAATTGAAATTCATGAGCTGATCTGACATAATTGCATGACTATGCAGAGTTTATTCCTCAAATGATCTTGAATGTGGCTCATCCTGCCTATGGGCAGTTACCACCCTTCAGCTAATCTGATCCAGCACCTGCTGTGCTGGTAAGGGAGAAGCAGCTTGTCCCCCTTATCTGTGCTCAGCAACATCCTGAACGAGGACTGAGCCAGCACTGGGTGAGAGCAGGAGCTGTGGAGGTTGTGAGAGTGGCCCTGGAGGGGTTGTATTAGGAACGTGGATGAGACAGAAGGCACAAGGTGGGTGTGCAGCAACAGGGAAAATGCAAAAGACTATTTACAGTAGCTTTTTTCTCTCTGGTGGAGGAATGGTCCAGTCCATGTTTGGTTTGGGGTTTGTTTTTGTTTTCGGTTTTTTTTGTTTTTTTTTTTCAGAAAAGAGCAGCTCCTGCAGAGAAGTCAACTCACTGTAGCAGGTTGTATAGTAATTGCAGTGCTGTATTTGTGTGTTGTAATGCTGCTCAAATGGATTTTGTTAAGGAATTTTTCACTACATTTGCAGCCCATTCTAAGGGCTTGTCAGCTTACCATGGTGGCCTGGGAGAGGTTTCACTCCAACAACCATCGCATGACACAACATGGATGTTGTAACCTTAAATCCCCCATCTCTGCACCCAGTCTATATCTTTCCTCCAAAGGTGTGTTTATTCCTATGGAAACCTGCAATGAGTTCTGCCCCAAAGCCCTCCCCTCTCCATCATAATTCCCATCTGGGCAAGCCAAACAAGAGGGGTGTGCTGGGTCTGGCTGGGATGGAGCTAGCCTTCTTCAGAAGGTGCTGTGTTTCGGATTTGTGGCTGGAACAGTGTTGATAGCACACCAGTGTTTTGGCTATTGCTCAGCAGTGCTTGCAGGGCATCCAGGCTTTCTCTTTTTTCCACTGACTGTAGTGAGTGGGTTGGGAGTTGGGAGTAGCTACAGCCAGGAAAGCTCACTCAAACCCACAGAAAGGATGTTTCAAACCATATAACATCACGTTCAGCAATAAAAAGAGTGGTGGGGGTCAGAGTGGTCTTTCAAAGTGGTCATTTCTTGGAAACTTTCTGTGTATACATGTGCTTGTGGCAGGTGATGAGACTGTTTTCACATCTCTTTTTTCCCCTTTCATCCTTCTTTCCCATATTAACCTTTATTTATCTCAAACCACTAGTTTTCTCAGTTTTTCTCTTCCTGTTCTTGTCTCCATCCTGCTGGCAGATGAGGAGTAAGTGAATGGCTGTGTGGATGCTTAGATTCAAACTAGGGTCAACCCACCACAACAGAATATCTAGCCCACCCTTTAGACACCTTCCAATGGACCACTTTTGAATAAACAGAATGGTTTTCCCAGCCCAGAAAAAAAAACCTCTTTAACTCCCTTGTGTCATCTCAATCTGATTTACACAAGGTAATACTTGTTTCAGGAAGAACTCAAAGGTCACTGAATATTGACCACTCCTGGCATTGAAATCCTTCACTCTGGATGAAAGGGGAGCTGAGTCTCATTTGCCTTTTAGGTATTTCCACAGGTCTTGTTTTATGAGACTATTAGTGCAAGCTTTGATGGGTTTTTCCTGCTCCAGGGTCTCTCTAAAAACCCTGTGAAGCAGAGGCAGCTAAGGCCACCCTTGTTTGGCAGCAGAGCACTGAAGCACAGAGATGGCAAGGGTCTGATTACAAGGCTGGCTGCTGCCAACCCAGGCTCTGCTTAAACCCACCTCAATGGGAAAGAAATGCTGTGACAGGCGAGGTTTGAGGACGCCTGTGAATAGCAGAGCTGTATGTATTCCCCATTTAAATCTTAATACGAAATATTAATTTCCAAATGCCTTCCCTCTAAACATAATAGAGCTGTGATCTAGTATGTAATTTACTGTCCTCGGAAATGCCTCAAAACGGCAGAGTTTCCCCCAATTGTTCATGCACAGAGGAAAAGCTCTACTAGAGTTCCTGCTTCGGCTCAGTCCTGTGACCACAGGCTTGGCCCTCCATGACCATCAGGCTGAGTATGTGAAAACCATCTTCATTCCAAAGATGTCCCTACGTGCTTTATGACAGGCTATTCACAATGTGCCCCTTGCTCCTGAAACTGTTTCGCTGTTCATTCTTGAGAAATTCTTTAAATTCCTCAGGTGTCCCTAAAACCTGGGTTGATTGGTCCTGTGTCTGAGATCCTGGATGGGCCTGTGCATTCCTCAAGTCTCTCTGGCTCTAAAACAGAACTGATGGCACTTCCTTCCTTCCTTCCCTTTGTTATCCATCCTGTTTCAAGTGTATGGCTTTAAAAAGTCCAATTGCTGTTCATAACTACTGTCCCTTATTGCAGTAATGACACACAAGATTTTAAAATAGTAGAATCACAGAATGGTTTGGGTTGGAAGGGACCTAAAAGCTCATCTGGTTTCAACCCCTCTGCTTTCCACTGCAGGGACACCTTCCCCTACACCAGGTTGCTCCAAGCCCCATCCAACCTGGCCTTGGACACTTCCAGGGATGGGGCATCCCCAACTTCTCTGGGGAACCTGTGCCAGGACCTCACCACCTTCACAGTAAATAATTTCTTCCTAATAGCTAATCTAAACCTACCCTCTGTTAGTTTAAAGCCATTCTTTCTTGTCCTTTCACTCCATGTCCTTGTCAAAAGTCCCTCACCAGCTCTCTTGGAGCCTCTTTAGGTTCTGGAAGGGGCTTTAATGTTTCCTCAAACTCTTCTCTTTCCCATGGCTGAACAGACCCAGCTCTCTCAGCCCATTTTTATAGGATGTGCTCTGTGTTGTTACTGCATATCTGCCTTAAAAGCTGCCCGCTCTTTTCCTAAATGCCTTATTTCTGGGCAGGCTTGCAATTGTTGCTCCAGCACTGTTCCAGCATCATAGCACCAAACTTAGCAAAAGCTTAATCCATGTGACAGCAGTTAGTGGAAGCTTCCCTTGTCCCTAATGTAAGTACAGGTGCTTTTGGGGGGTGTTGAAGTAGAGGAGATTCCTACTGAAGTAAGATCTAGACTGCCTGTATAGTCAGCAGAGAGAAACACAAGGGCCATTGTGGGAGATGCCACCAAAGCAGCACCAACCTCCTCCCTCTGAGGGCAGAAGAGCTGAAGAATATTCCTGTTGTTGAAATGCAGGATTTACCTTAGGCCATGATGGGATTAGGAGGAACACCTGTCACAGCATGAGCTAACCCTGAGACCATCTGCCAGGCACAGCTCCCCTCCATGTGCCTGAACTCTCCTTTTCCCTCTAAACAAGGCAGCCCAGGCTGTGCTGCTGACTGGGAATGGGAATGGGAATGGCCCCTGGCCCACTCTGCTGTTTGAATCATTTCTGTGAGTCTTGGCATTGGCTGAAACAGGGAACATGCTGACTGTGGACTAGATCTCCTAGAAAAACAGGGTAGAAAGAGACCCTAGCAGGTCATCTACTCTAGCCCTGCATCTTGTGTTTGTTGAAGTTCTCTGAAGGCACCAGGAGCTGGATAAATGCCATTGCACTGCCCACATCAGTATTGTATCTCATGAGCAAATCTGCCATCAGGTGCAAGTTATCTTTGCATTGTTGTCTTTTTATGCCATGTGAGACCAACAAGCACCTTTGGGTTCACAAGGCAGGATCATCCCTGGTCTCAGCCTGAAAAGTGATGTAATTTTGAATCAGGATAAGCATGACTGAATTCTACCATTCCTTGAAGTCTTCTGAACATCAGTAAAATAAAATAGTCCCATCTGTGTTGATGATACGTCTTGATCTCACATCTAATGCCAATAATGAAGATACAAGAATTCTGGTGATTTTGAAAACATTATAGACAAGTGTAACCTTCAAAGAAGTTAAATATTAGTACTGTTTAACCTTTCTAAGTTATCTTGTGCTCTGGAAGACAGACCAGTACAAAAATAGTAAGGCTGGAATTGAAATCAGTGGAATGACATATAAACAATTATTTTTTCTCTCAGGCTTGATCATTACAGAAGGGAATTAAGAGATATGGACAACAAAGACCTGCCTTCACCAGTCTAGGGGGTTTTGCTCCATTTGTATGATTCTGTGTGGAAAAGGTGGATGCTATTTTGTACTTCTGCATTTTAATTGCTAGGTGTGACAGGGCAGGCTCTCAGGCAGGAAACTCCTGCTGTCCAGAGCGGGATTATACAAACTCCAAATGGCTGACACCTACACAACTTACAGGAGTTTCCTATACAGCCAGCTGTGCTTACAGCAATAACAGGAAAAAAAATCAAGAGGTTAATAAAATGAAATGAGCAGGAAGCATGCAGTCATCAGACTTTCTAGTACTTCAGTCTATAGAAGTAACCCGTGTCTGGCCTGACTTAGGGACCCAATCCAAAACTCATTGAAGCCCATGGAAATTCCACTGCAACGGATGTTGTTAGACCTCACTCTCCACTGTATTGATATGGGAGTACATGGAGGGTTCCACCTTCCCTGTACTCACACAGTGCTGAGCTTCAAATATCTCGGTTTATTACTTATATCTGTGAGATAAGCCTGCACCAAACCACAAATGCTCCAAAGAGCATGAGGAAAAGAAGGGAAAGTTCATGGTTAGATCCCTTCTCTCATCTCAATCATAAGAAGTGAACAAATGTATGCTGCTGTATGCTTTTCCACCTTTTTCCAGCCTTTCAAAACACGTGATACCCAGCTGCATGCAAAGAGCTGGAATATCAGGGTGGAACCAATTGTTTAGTTTTTCTTTTCTTTTTGGATTTTTTCCTTATACAAACTCCAGCATGAAGGTCAAGCAGGAGCCCTTATCTGGAGTTGAGAAAAACCTCCTGAGCGGAGGTGAGAAAGAAAAGTCAGGAAGAAGACAAGAGATGGGCAGATCTTTCTTTTTCCATTAAAGTGCTGGTTTAAAGGCCATTTCACTTTGGTTTCAGCTATCACTGTTTTCAGGCTGGCATAGTTATGTGCCATTTGGCATGGGGAACATTCTTCCCTTCACTTATGAGTGCCAGGACATCTGTTTGCACACGACTAACAAAACTAAGAGTTGTCCTCCTACTCTCTCTGTAAACAATACCTCTGCTCATGTCCTAGAGATCCCTGAGCATCCCCTCAGGCTCAGCCCCCTGATCCATGCTAGGCACAAACCTGGAATAACACAGTTGCTCAAACATCACAGAGAAAGCATGTCACAGCCTGTTTATTGCCTGTTTGAATCCTTATCACTAAGCTGTTCAGTTTGGAGTCCTTGATTAATTTGTGTTTATTTTATTTTTGTTCTCATTCAGATGTGTTATCTAAGGTCAGTGCAACTTCCCTTGTCCCCCCTTTCCCTTTTAGCCAACTCTCCCATGAAATATTGTTGTGCCTGGGTGTGTATTTCTTAAAGTCATTGTGTGTTTTCTGTCTGAAACAAACATTGTCTGATCATCCAGCTTATTACGCACTACCCAAAGGTCATGCTTTATGCAGAGAAAGGAAAGCTCTTCTGTTTTGGCTGAGGAATAACAAACTAGACAGGCACTGAAAACAAGGCTTTAGTCCCAGAGATCGAGGCTCTGAAAAAATGTAGCTGTTTGAAAAGGGTAAACCGAGGCTTGGTTTCTATAGACCATTGGGCAACCACGGAGCCAAACTGTGCTGTGCCAGTCACGTATCTCTCCCTTCACACCTTCCAGCCTTTAGCAGCTTCTGGCTCCTCTCTCCATGTGTCCTTCACCTCCACAGATCTCACAGCACCATAAGCCTTTCATCCAAAATAACTGCAGGGAGGCAGAGCTGTTTAAGATGCAGGAAAATGTTGGCATGGAGACAGCTGAGCTTAATTAATTTCAAAAAAGATACGGCCCAATTGGAAACATGCAGAAGAAATACCAAAGAGGTGGGAGGACTGCTGTGCTAGAAAGGCATAGGACTCTTCAGCCTGGACAGTTGATGGGGAATGTAAAAGTGATGCATGCTGATGTGAGGCCATGTAGAAAATATGCACTATCCAGTTTGACAAAGAAGGACCAAACCTGACCCTAAGAGCAGCAGATTCAAAGCAAACAAAGGAATTCAGATCTCCTTGCTCCTGGGCATTATGGATACAGCACACTCCCCTCGGTTTTCTTACAGTTTACTAAATTTGTGTCATTTTGATAGGCCATTAGGGTTGTTAAACACCAAAGACTTGCTTTTGCCTCCAGAAGTCCCTGTACCTCTGATACCCAGAAGTGGAAAGAACATTCTGAAGATGTGCTGCTCCAAATTTACTTCACTTTTGTAAAACTCTTCCCTATAGCCCATGTTGGATACAAATCAACTGGGCTAGATAATCCTTGGATCCACCCAAGGGCAAATCTGCTCATGGCATTAAGCAACTAGTACCCATTAGAAAGGATGGGGAATGGTCTCCCCATGTGAACAAAGGAGTAAAAGCACAGAATTAAAGGCTTTTACAGAGAGACTTGACACAAACCTTTAAGGCAGAATACAGCAGGCTGACCACACAAAGAACTCATGGCCTCAGTGACCAGGACGTGTCCTACAGTCAGGGAGAGGGCCAAGAGCTGAGGCTACGGACTGACATTCACCTCACAAAGGACTCTGCTGGTTGAAAACATGTTGTGCCTGCAGAGTTGTTTGTTATCCTCTTCCTGCTTGTGCCAAAGGTGTGTTCATTTCCACTTCTGCACTAGAGGAGCCACATTCCCAGACAGAGATTGTAGAAGAGTTTCAGCCAACAGGAACAAAATACCTTTATCTGGAATAGCTGCATGGAGATTGATAACTGTGTATTCTGACACAGAAATACTTGTTCCAACTTCTGCATTTACAACCCCTTAGCAAAGAAGTCACTCCAGGGTGAGCATCTCTTTAGGTCATCAGTTCTTTATAGACATTGACAAGATCCCCCTGTGCCTTTCTTCTTTCACCCTAAGCAGTCCCAGCTCTTGCAGCTTCACCTGGTATGACAGATGATCCAGCTCCCTAATCATCTTCATGGCCCTTTGCTGGACTCTCTCCAATATGTCTATGTCTCTCTTGTACTGGGTAGCCTGGGAGCTGGACACTGTGTTTAAGATGCATGCAGAACCAGAAAATCTTCTTGTCTTTAAGTCTGATATCAAATGAGAAATGTTATCTGAAAGGCTCTAGAAAGAAGACGTGGCTGAGTGGGATAAGAGAGGCTTCCAAATGTGTCCAGAGTGGATGGGTCAAACAGAAGGATAAGGTGGAATAGGCCAGGTTCTGCTGGGTGGAGAGAGGTGACCTGAGCTAGGGAATCCAAGTAAGGAGCCACAGGTCTGTGAGATTGTCTATAGAAGCAGCCTGGCCACCAGACGAGCTCCCAAACCCTGCTGCAAGGGGTTATACAGCATGCCAACAACATATTTCTGTCTCTGGTAGGACCCAGATGTCTCTGTGTCATGCTACCCTGGTAAGGCCATAAAAACCATGAGCTATGTGGGCATCACCTCCCTGCTAAAGATGGCCTTTGTATCCAAACACAGTGACAGGGCTGTGAGTGCAGGTGAATTGTTACCTAGCCTGTGAGAGAGGTCCAGCATTGGTGTGGTACTTTCCCAGACAGGTCAGCTGGCCAGAACCTGGGACAGTGCTCGTTTTGTGCCAATTGTGCCAGAGTGTTTCTTACCTTCCTTCTTCCCTGAGTTAATGCTTACCCAGTAACTATGGCAGTTGATGCTTATTCATGCAAGAATACCCTCACTGATTGAGCAGATTGCTGTTCTCCAGCGACAAGAAGTAAGTCCAGCTGTGAAGTGTTCTGGGAGAGCTAGGACAGCATTCCAGTGCTGGCTGGCCCTGTCCAGAATATGTTAAAATATCCATGGAAAGTTCTATGGGCTGCTCTCAGAGCACTAGGAATGCCTGAAGGATGTGGTAATTTGGCCATTCAGCCAGGCTCTCAGTCATCTGGCTGAGTGGTTCCTATTCCAGCTACTGTGCCCTGCAAACACGAATCCTGCAGAGCTATTTAATCTTTGCAAGAAATCCTGCTTGGTCATGGTATGATTCAAGCCTGATCCACAGATAGCTGGGGCTGACTTATTTTCATTTTCCATGTAGACTATTTGGGTATGTAAAAAGGTCATCTCCAATTCACAGGAAAGCTTACAGAGGAATAGAAAAGTCATAGGTCAGGAAGGAAAAGTATATGTTTCATGGACAAGGATTGAAAATGTGAGTTGATATAGAAAAGGGTGTGAACCAGAGACCTCCTCTGGAAATATTGTTTTGGGAAAACCCTAAGTAAGGCTGTAGGTACAGTTTACCTCCTCTGTGCTTAAACCAGTGGGAATTTTGTGCTGCAAAGGTCCAGAAAGGAATTTCTTAACTTTTCTAAGATAGAATCATAGAACTATTAGATTGGAAAAGATCTCTAAAATCATCAAATCCAACCATTAACCCAACACTGGCAAGTCCACCACTAAAACATGTCCCTAAGTGCCACATTTCTGTGTTTTTAAAATACCTCCAGGGACAGTGATTCTACCACTTCTCTTGGCAGCCTCTTCCAATGCTTGACCACTCTCTCAGTGAAGAATTCTTTTCCCAATATTTAATCTAAACTTCCCCTAGAGCAACTTGAGGCCATTTCCTCTTGTCATATTTCTTGTTACCTGGGAGAACAGGGTGACCTCCTTTCAGTGGTAGAGAGTGAGAAGGTCCCCCTCAAGCCTCCTTCTCTCCAGGCTGAGACCCCACCAGCTCCCTCAGCTGCTTCTCACAGGACTTTTGCTCCAGACCCTTCCCCAGCTCCATTGCCCTTTCCAGGACATGCTCCAGCACCTCAGTGTCTTTCTTATAGTGAGGGGCCCAAAACTGAACAGGGGATTCAAGGTATCTCACCAGTGCCCAGCATGGAGGGAGGGTCACTGCCCTGGTCGGTCCAAACACAGCTCTGAGAACAGAGGTCAGTGATCTTACACATCTCCTCTGAATCTCTTTGGATTCAGTCATTGCACAAATTGAAGAAGTGCAGAGAAACAGAGGTAATTGGAGGAGAGAAGCAAACAATCCACCTTGTACTCCATTGCCACAAACTCACATGGAGGTAGAATCAAAGGCTCTCTTCTGTTTCAGCAATTTTCAGAAACGCTTGTTCTTAAAAAGCTCCACCGAAGGGAACTTTACAGATGCCCAGGGTAGCCTAATTCAGTGCTTCTAAATGTTACAATTACACATCTTCCATAACCACCAACATAGTTATCTTTGCTTCAGATTGTGTGACTTCACATCATCCTTCACCCAGCTGTCACTGTGAACACCCGTGTCAGTCCTCTACCAAATGACAAACTGTTGTCGTGTCCATACCTGAGTCTTGTCCCATCTAAACTGCACAACCTGTTTGCAAGATTATGCCCTGCTCTTGTCTTAGCATTCACAAGGCTCTCCTTTGGATGTTCTCCAAAGCAGGAACATCCGGACACAGTGCTCCAGCCAAAACATCAACAGCATCACGTAGAGCACTTCTGTTATCTCCCAGGTCTTAAATGAAAACTATTTATTAAAAACCACTAAGAATGAGATTTGCCTTATTTTGAACATCACCACAATGACTTTAGGTGGCAATGTCTTAGGACTCTCTCCAGACTCTTTTCTACAAGACTGAAGTGGGCAAAACTACCTAAAGTCATGTGATAGAGATAATAAATGAAACCCCAGGCACTTTCAGGTTCACTCCAAAGTAATCTACCTATTAGGTCCAATATGCTGCCCTCACATTTTTAAAACACACCTTTGAGCAGCTGAACATGCAAAATTCAGCCTCAAAACTAGTAAAAATTGCAGATGGTGTAAGAATCTGCAGCATTGCATCCAGCTTCTGAGAGCTTCTGGCATCTTTTTCTGTATTTGAATACTAGTGACAACAGGATTTGGTTACACAAATTGCTGAGGTTGGATTCCAGAGATGAGACTGAAGTGTTAAGGGCCAGGACTGGAATGAAGATGGGTACGTCAAGAGAGTTGTATGTCAACTTAATTTCTAGGCTGTTTTCTCGTTAACTTTCACTTTGAACAGTATCTCTCAGGTTGCACCCATGTGGGAACATTACCCTGGTCTTTTCTATTTCGTTCAGGCCAGATGAAATGTGTTCCCGTGCTTTTGTAACCACACCTTTCCAGTGAATTGGAGGATCCGCATAGCTCTGCCTTGTTTTGGATGAGTGCTGCTCATTCAGAGCAGGTGTCCTCTACACACCTTTTGCTCACTTTTCTGAGCCTCTGAATGTTAAGTGAAGTCTCAGATGTTTAGATAAAAAAATGTTCTGGGACTGAAACTTGAAAACTTTAAAATCCAGGAAGTTCACAGTTTCTGGTGACATGACAGTACATGATGAATGAGTACAGGAAAAAACATCAGGATGATCAGGACATCCCCTGTGCTCGCATACCAAGTTGGTTACATACCTAAAGCTCTGGCATTGTGTAATTTTTGCATTCTTCTGCAAAGTAAACCAAGATTTCTCATACCTTTAGGCTGCAGTTTGGTGATACAATGTCTTGAGCAGAAACCCTCTTTTAAGAAAGCCTTGCTGACCTTTCCAATTCCCACACCCCAAGGCGCTGTTGGTTAAAATTATTGAAAGCCACGGCAGTACCAAAAAGAAAGCACTGAAAAACAGAAGGAGGGGGCAGGGGGAAGGAGAGTTTAACTCAGACCAGTTTCCCAGTCAATGTGGAACGTGTGAATCCACCACAGCTAACTCAGTCTAAGCCGAGCCTGTCCCACACCTCAGCCTCTGAGCTGGCACTGATGCTTATCTAAACCTGCAAGCAGTCAGCCAACAGAGCAATACTGGGTCAAGTGATGCAGCTTTTTGTGTAGGGATGGACCATGGACTCTTGTTGAACAGCTTGCCAGGGCAGAAAGGAAGAGGTCCTCCTTGTCTTTGCCCTACTGCCTTGTCTGCCAACCCCTGTTCCTTCCCCCCTCCCTGCTTGGGGCTACCAATCTGCCCCTCTCCTAGCTCTGACCCTGGCACTCATTGGACCTTTCATTTTTGAAGCTGATTAGATTCACTCAGATAAAAGCAATTTCAATACTTTATTGCTGCTTTAGTTTCCTGCAGGGACAGGGTCTTAAAATGGCTAGGAGAAGAGTCTGGAAAGCACCAGCAAAAGGCTATCAATAAAATCTGTCTGCAGAGGGAGGGGTGGTGGCATTTAGTGCCATAGATGTAGCCTTGGTTTTCTGCTTGCTCAGATTCCTGAACCAGCTTGCATGGACAATAAATCACCTGATGCCACCACAACAGTGAAGACATGCTGTAAGGGCAATGAGAGCATCAGTCATGCCAATTTAATCACCTTAAAACTGCTGCAAAAGGCTGAGGTCTGACTCACCACATTGCAGAGAGCAGCAGGTGACCAGCTTTGCAGACAGTGGAACAGACCTATCTCATGAGTTTATCACTGCTTCAAAAATAATCCCCCACAACATGAGCTTAATCTCAGGCCTTTCTGCAGACATTACACGAGCTCAGTGTGTCACTGCCTCGAACACTGCTGTGGAAACAAACTCCATTGATAAACTGGCTGTGATCAAACACCATACAGAGAAGGGCCCCATTGTTATTTGGACAGATGTCCCCTGTTTTGCAGCAGGTTCCTGGCTCCAGATTTTGTTCAAGGTAAAAACATACATAACACACCAGTTTCCCTTGGTTTCTTGGCATTTCCTGCTCTTCCCCACCTTTCACAGTAGCCATCAGAGCCATAGGTCTGCATCTCTCTTCAGCTTCTCCAAGGGCATCAACATGTGTCCCTAGAGCCTTCCAGGATCAGCCCACAGTGGGCATGCTGCCAGCTCAGGTAGGGAAATCTTCAGGGTTTTCCTCCTTTATAATTTAAGTTGAAGTCCACAAACATCTTGCCATAGCTATAAAACATGATTTTGCTGCTGCCAGTCCTCAACACCCTCTTTTGTTAGAACAAAGCAGGTGAGTAACAGCAGCGGAACTTGTTAGTCCACTAATCTGCAGATAAGACACTGGAGGACTCCGATCAGTGCAGGGGGAAATAATGAGCACTACCTGATGAATGGTATCAGGAAGTATCTCCTCTTAAAATGCCTCGTGGGTTTTCTGCAGTGGCATATCTGCTCAGCCTCACACTTGAAATTTGAGTGCAGGCTCTAGAGACAACTTCTTTTCTGGGCAGCAATTACTTGTTCAACTAATTAGACAAGTTCCTGTGTCTTAATTTCTCTCTGAGAGAGCAGCCTGGGCTGTAATAGAAAGCAGAGGAGGTTTAAGATGGATCTAATTAGAAGATCTCTTTGAACCACCTGAGAAGGTAAATCCTATTATATCTCTGGGTGTTGTCTTTATTTTCTAAAATGTGTGATGGTAACTATTGTGCTGAGAGGATTTGCAAGAGAAGGTGTGATTATTTTACAACATTCATGAAAAAGAGAAGCCTGGAGAAAAAGTAAAAAGAAGGTCATGTAGCTCACCTGTGTCCTGGGTTATAGTGAGACCTTGTTATTTACCTCTAGGAATCTTCTGCATTTTAGAATTAACTTTAAACAATATTTTCCAGCCTGAATGTTGTGGGCAACAAGAGATTCAATAGCAAATCTGGGCTTCTTTAGCTCTCTGGGGCTTTATAAGTTACTTGTTGCTTCCCAGAGGACAGGTTGTATGAGAAATAAGGAGTGTGTCCACACTTCTGCTTTTCCCACTGGAAGCAGATAGATAATTGAGAATTTGCTCACTGAAAAATTTACAACAGTACTGTATTCATTAAGTAATTAAATGAATGAGGGGAACAGCTGCATTACTTGAGAAGAACATTAATGCTTTTCCCCATTTTCAATTTGATGCTTGTTTGCTATCTTTCTGGCTTTCTAGATCTTGGTTTTAAATAGCTGTCAAATCCTGAGCAGCAGCACAGTTCTCATTGCATGAGTTGTCCTCTATATGGTGTCTTACATTTATGACTAACAGGGCATTTGCTCTCAGCCACGATCACACAAAGGATGTGTGTGAAAATCAAGGTGAATCACAACATTTGAATATGAACACAAGTTTGGGAACAGTGTAAAAGATACATGCAAAACTGTACCAGATGTTGTTTAACCCCATCATAAATTTTATTTAATGATCTTTTCTCTCTTTCTATTGTCTTTTTCATCAACCCATCACCTATGTGATACAAGTTCTTTGTACAGATTAAGCTATTTTACCATACACTGTGAGCATGTGTTACATATGCAAAGCTACCAGAAACATTTGTTTTGTTATTAAGTCATGTCACTATCTCAGGGACAGCTTAAAATATTTTTCTCTTGATCCACTTTGATCAATTATGGTCTTGGGATCAGCCAGATCCATGGAAGTCTTGAGTTACAAGTGGATGATGTCTCCAGAATAGAAACACAGTGTCTTTTGTAGAATGCTAGATATACTGGCAGACATGCCCAGGAAACTGAAAAAACTTTTCCCTAATTTTTGTTTTGCTTGTTTGTTTCATTTTTTCTGTTTTGTTTTGTTTTGTTTTGTTTCCCAATTGTGCCAGGCATTTATCCATTGGATAAATTAAAAAAAACAACACCTTGTAACAGTCTTTTTTTTTAATAGATTTTGGGGTGGAGTGGGTAGATATTCTGAATCACTGTGATGTTCTGCTTGTCCTGCTTTCTGCTGGTCATTGCTGTGTAGGAATATAAGAGCAGCTATACTGTGTTAGTTGAAATGTATAGATAACAGCATTTCCTCTCTCTCTCTCTTTTTGTTTTGCTTTTGTTTTATATTTTTTATGCTGTTTTTTTTTCTGTTTTGGTTTTGGTTTTTCCCTCTGTTGCTGTCCTAAAATACCTTAAAATTAATTTGGTTTTTTTAATTGCATCTCAGAATTCAACAGACATTTCTTCAGACCCCAATTCTTAGTGGCAATGGTCAGTTCAGAGTCCATCACAGAATGCAAAATGTCACTATCATTTCTTTCTACCTTACACTTGCCAGTGCTGAATTTCATGAACTTCATGATCTAGTCCCTCAGTATCCTGTGGCCCCAATATAGATCTTCACAGGCAGACTTTCTCAATCATGTAAAGTTTTCCACAGTGTTGTATCTCTGACCACTGCCTTTTCCAGACCACTTGAGAACAGAGGGCAAGATGCAGGCTTGCACCATGTCCCTGCTCTGGTGATGACATCTCTATATTTGAATAGAAAATAAGTTATTCCTACTTTTGTCTCCTATTTTTTCGCCAGGTCAGTATCCAGGTGAAGTTTCACCCCAGATGGATCTGTCTAAGAACCACATCTGGTGACAAATCCCTGCTGGATACCTATGTTTTGACGTCAAGTGCCTGCTCGGCTATAACTCATTGCCATCCTCTTCTAATTCACAAGGTGAGACCACAGATCTTTTCCATATTATAATTTTCTGTCATGGTCTCTTCTGAGCTGGACAATCACAGCAAAGTCCCCTGCTTGCTTGGTAGCACCAGCTCTGATATGCAATAGTGGCAGCAGGAAGCCACTGCCAACATTAATTATCATCTCAGGAGGTGCTGATTTTTCTGCTTTCACCTTGTGATTCAGAGCCTTGGAAAGCCTGAGCTTGGATGAACAGCCTTTTCAATGCAAAAAGATCATAATTTTACAAAAGCTCACGACTTTAATCAGGCTGGTGTTATCCACTCAGGTGCTGTTCAGGACTATTCTTAGAGTCTTTTCTCAGCGCTTTCAGTTCTTAAAATGATTTTCATAATCTGCTTGGGTTATGCCTTGTTCTGTAGCTCACTGCTAGCTATTATTTCTGGAGCTAGGGAAGTGCTTTGGTAGGAATAGCCAGAAAGTGCATATTCATAGCAAAATATGTACTTTTTAAATGTATTCTTCACCTCTTTTTTTCCTATTGCCTTTGGTTACATAAATGTGTCAGCACCTGCTATAAGGGTCCATGCTTGTTTTACCTCTCCCTTTTTGTTTTGTCATCCAATCTACTGTGTGAGGAAATTAACTTAGGTGTTAATTAGCTGGAAAAAATTTTTTTCCTGGGTTTTGATTTCAGGCACCACATTATATTCTAGTGTGTCAGAATTCTTGGATTCTAGGTTACTCATTTGTTAACTTTATGTCCTGGCTGTGCATTTCCCAGCCACCACTGTGAGGAATATTTGAAGACCCAAAGTCAACTTTTTTCACGGCAAATGAATTTCCAGCACCTCATTTGTCTCTATTAGGAATCTTCTTAGGATTCTGCTTTCCCCAAGCAATTTCTTTCTTTTATTTTCAGTAGGTACAGCCAATATGGAAAAAAAAGGATATATGAGAGAAATAGTCTGATGGCAGTGGCAGAGGAATAATTACAGGGCTTATTACATGCCCTATCTTGGATGGAGTGAACAGGCAGAGTGTGCTGAAGGAGTCTGAACACACTGTTTGGGTAGAGTGTGCTGGTATTTCCTACTGGGTGAGTCAGCTGAAAATTCCCTTTTGTTTCATTGTCTTTTCAGGTCACACAGCAAAGTCACTGGACAAAATGCTGTCCCCGATCACTGCAGGTCTCCTCTGCCTGTTTCTGCTGGTCTCAGCTTGCTGCCAGACATCACAGGGCTCAAACTTCAAACCATTCCCATATGTAGTGAGTATTCTTTCCCAGAGCCATTAGTTTTCACTTGGTCTCTGCTTGTAGCACCCTGATGCTCTCCTTTACATCCACAAAACCTTGGAGGAAGTCAGGATAAGACCAGGTGTAAAAACTGAACCCAGAGTGTGTGAAAGAGATGGAGAAATCCATGAAATGGGCTATTGTTGCTCCCCATGCTTACAGCATCTCCAGAAGGCACTGAAAAAAATACTTTTGGTTTCTTACCTGTGTTAATCTGCAAGGGAATTCAATTGCTGTCCCTGGAGCTAAGCCTAGGTAATGCAGGCTAAGCTAAGCCCAGTTATGTGGGCATTGCTCCTGGAGGGAATTCACCCATCCTATGACAGAGGGTCAAAATTTATCTTGCCTAGAAGTGACATGTCAAGAAAACCAGCTCAGGCACAAAGGTGTTTACAGGCAGTTGACAGGAGTTTCACCACCGTCTTGACAGTAGAACAAGTCCACAAGACCAAAATGCAACTCCTGAGTGATTTGTGTTCAGATGCTGCTCTTAGACACAGATTTCACTTCAGTTTCCCACTTTCTTGACAATCCTCACATACCTCTTTTGCTTCATCTATAGTGTGAATTATGGAAAGGTGTTTTGTGCTTCATCCTGTATAAGGGTTTGTTAACAGACAGTTTCTGCACAAATAGTCCCTAACAAAAAAGGACAAAAGAGGGACAGAGAAATCAAGTTCATGGAAGTTAATAGTCTGGTAAATAAAACTAGTCTAGAAATCTACCAACTCTTGGTCATCACAATAATTATTACACCAGAAGATACTTCTTTTGTCTTCTCCATTGTGAGAGAATGGGAGAACCTGCTTTTTTGAGTAGGTTGAAAAAAAGAAAACGTGAAGAAGGTAGAAACTCCTTAAGCTGTTTCTACCACTATCCCCTGTCTTGTTAAACCAACATATGTCTGGTTCCAGCAGCCTCACCTGCACTTCAGCAGATGTCTAACAGTGACCAAATATCTTGTTTGGTCTGTTTTTTTTCCCCAAACTGTCTCTATCTCAGCACTTGGGAGTTTTCACCAAAAAAAAGCAACATTTTTTTTTTTAACATCATTGACCCATGGTACACCCAGCAAATGAGTCATTATTTAATGGTGTGAAATATGTGAAGCATTTAGGAACATAGCAATACCCTGCAGTTGTTTGGGACAATAATTGAAAAAGGAAACCACTGAGTCCAAACCTGGAGCAAGACGTGGATCACAGTGGGATTTCTGTAATTCTTTCAGCCAACCTCTAACATGCAGGTCGTGCCCCAGCAGTGCAAAAAATGCCAATGTGCCTTGGGATCTTCATTCCAGCACAGCTGCGACACAAAGCCCAGCTCTAATCACACACCAGATGGTTCCTTTATGTAAAGAGATGACTTAAGAGTTGCCAAGCTATTCACCCTTTCTGTAAATAAAGGTTTCAGTAGGAATCAAGAAGCTGGCAAAGCTGCAAATTTCCTGCCTGCGTCTGTGCTTGTTCTTTAGCCTTTCTTGCTAATGGTGGTGCCAATGTATTTTTAGGGCATGATTGAAAGAGATAAGATGGTCTGCTTCTCACTTGGCTGCAGCCTGTGTAAACCAGTCAGACTGAAATCATGGCACCACTGCCCTGGTCAACTGATGGCCCCAAAGTAGCTGAGCTGGCAACTGAGCTGGAGCCAAGACTTTTCAATCCCCTTTCTTCTCCTACTCAGACTGGCTTTGCTGCTGCAGAGATGGAAGCTCAGAGCAAAGAGGAAAGAAAAGAGTGATGAGAGTTCAGTTTCTGGGTTCAAAGGCAAATGGCCAGGTTTCCTAAGCAGTTCACAAGGCTGGCCCAGACTAAGTCCACTGTATCAGCCCCATAGCAGGGATTGCAGCTCAGACACAGAAATCCTTTTAAGCTGGAGCAGTTGCTTTGAAGAGATATGCAAAGAGGCATCTGCAAACTCAATACATCCCTCAGGGAGGGTGTTTAACCCTTCCCTGCTTGGGAGATAGAAATATTCTGCTTAAAGAGGAAGATGGGGTTGGAGGTTGGAGCGATGGGGCCAAAGTTAGTGGGAAAAAATTGTCTGTGTCAGTATTTTTTTCATTAATTTCTTTTGCCAACAGCAGCAGCTAAAGCTTTACTTTGTTTTTCTCACAGAACTTCACTTTCTTTTTTCTTTGTTTTCCACAGATTGACAGCACACTAGGAGAGGAAAGCTTCCATCCAGATATGCAAAGGCAGAAGCGAAACAGTACGTACACAAATGTATGGTAACAGAGCAGGAGTCTAATAAACCAAGGGTGAAATCACTATTAGGGACAATATCTCTTGATGTACTGAACTGGGAACGTCAAAGGGGAAGTGTTGTGCTTTAACCCCACCTAAGCACCACAGTGCCACTCACTTTCCCTCAGTGGGACATGGAACAGTATAACAAGGATAAAGTGAGAAAACTCCAGGGTTGAGATAAAGACATTTTACTCAGTAAAGCAAAAGAAGAATTCATTCATTACTACCCATAGTCAGGCAGGTGTTTGGTCATCTCCAGGAGTGCAGAGCTTTCCAGGTCCCTCTGGAAGGCATCCACGGGATGTCATATATCAGCACAGCTTCTATCCAAGTTGAAATATAAGTGTACAAAAAAAACCCAAGCCCTTAGCAGGACAGGCACCACAAGATCATCCTCATTTGCCTGAGTTTGTGGTTGACAATCCATCCACTTAATGACTCAAAGGAGGGAAGGGATGAGAGTTTTTCTCTGTATGGATTATGCCATTTATCTCTGCTTCTTATTGCTCTGAGACCAAAGAAATCTGGCTTTTGTCAGACAAGCAGCAGATAAAACAGAGGCAGAATGTCTACTGAGTAGGAAGCAATAAGATTTCCTAAGCAGAATGCCACCAAATCTACCATTAAATAGCAACAAACAGCCCAAATGCCAAACTGGAAGCCACCAAATTGTGATTTACCTTTAAACACAGCTTTGCAGTCTCATTCTATTTCTCTTTCAGTGCTTGTTCTTGACGTTCCCCTTCCAGAGTACACCATTGACATTGAAGTAAGCCTTATGGATTCATCCTATCTGCAGCCAATCAAAGATTTTTTAAAAAATCTTACAGTTCCTACAAACATTTCAAATATACAAACAACAGTCACAAGCATCAACGTTACCACAGGTGGGTTGGTTATTGATTTTTATGTTCTGGATAATGTGGAGTTTTTGTCTGTATTTGATGTTTCCCACTTCTACCACCTCTCATGCTTAGAAACCAGCAAAACTGATCCATCTCTGCTGCCTGCTGAAACACCCAGCAAGACTGAAGCTCTAGCACACAACAGCATGTTTTATTATGTGTGTCTTACCACTGTTCTTTATATAATGTTGGCATTAGGAATAGTTCTGAGTGCTTTTCCTAAGGAAGGGACAAAGCCGGAGGAAGCCTGAGCCAAAGGATTCTGCTCCACTTTGGCTAACGAGCAGTCTGAGTTGCTTTCAAGTTTCAGGAAGCTGAGACAGGAGTTATCAGACTGTTTACTTCCCTTCCCCTGTATTTGGGACATAAAGCTCTGTAAGAGGCTGTACTCTGACCCTGATGGGGTCAGGCTGCATGAGACACAGTCTTTTCCTGTATAACTCACTTAACTTATTCTTACAGGGCAAGATATCAGGCAGGTTTTATTACATGAGTTGTGTTTGTGCAATATCACATCTGAGTAACTGACACAAACACACCAAGCATTTACAGCAGTAGTGGAGATTTGGTACCTTCTAATTGCTGGCCCATAAAGCAGTGAAAGGAAGTGTTCAACAATTCCCAAAACAACATGCAAATGGATCTTTTAAAGCCCTTCAGGGTCACATGCAGTGTGTGAGAATAATTTTGTTAATGACAAGAGCAGAAAAAGTTACAGTGAACTGTTTTGTTGCATTTTGGGTTTTGTTGGCTTGGTTTGGTTCTTTGTGGTTGTTTTTTTGTTTGTTGGTTAGGTTTTTTTTTGTGGTTTTTTTTGTGGATTTTTTTTTGCTTGTTTTCTTTTTTTCTTTATTCTTTTTTAGTGCTTTAAAGCACTTTGTGATAATGTTACCTTCTGTCACATAGCATCTGTCAGGACAGTCAGAACAACACAACAGCCCAGAATCCACCTGCACTCTGAATGACCTTGCTCTTACAATGTTTAAAAGCCTATACATTTGCTTTCAGCCCAGGAAACACAGAAATATCCAACCTGAAAAGCGTCATAGGACGCTGGCCAGTATGCCAGGTAAATTTTTAGGATCAGGCTTCACATTTCCATTCATTTACTTCAAAGTAATTGATCAGACCGGTTCCCTTTACTGGTCAGTTATTTCCAATTAGTAGAGTAGGATTTGCAAGTTTTCTGATCCTCTTGTTTGCACCTTTCAAGTGAACTCAGAAAAAGGGCAGCATTTAGTTGGGGCCACTATCATGAAGATATAGAAAGGGAAATATTTACCGTGCAATAGTTATGCTTTGTTTACCATTCTCATGGCATTTCTCTGTCTGTCTGACAGTCTGTCTGCCCAGTGGTGGGAAGAGCAGCTGTTGTTCCTGTGAAGAGGGTTATGCCTGGCCGAGCAGGGTGTGCAGTGACATGATACCCTGCCCTTCTTTCAGCCTGGAACCTGCCCTGCCCTGTAGCTACGTGCAGGAAATGCCTTTCTCAGGACCTTACTGCGAGCCCCAGACTGAAGGTAAGGGGACACAGTGCTGAACTCCATCGCTGTACAGCTCTTACACTGGTTGGAAGTCAGAATAGTGATAAAAGGTGGGATAAAGCAACATGCCAGGACTGAGCTGGCTACCACATTGCCTGTCAATGTGGCAAGCCAGTAGAGATGGTCTGGAGCTCTTCTCATTGTGATATGGGCCCACCTCGACCCAAGTGCTTGCAGAGATTCGGTGCCATTTGGAGCTCCTGCTCCTGGAGTAACTCACATGCCTCTTTGGGACTTTCAGCTTTTGCTAAGCAAAGAGAGTTTCATCTCATCAGATTTTCAACAGATGAACTTACAAATGAGACCAAAGTGTGCCATAGTGCTCAAAAGAAGAGAAGGAACTAAAAACCCCAGCACATCTTCGTTGTTATTTCATGACTCTCATGACAAGGTGCCCAGGAGTTTTTAGGAACCTGACTGCTGACAAAAGGATGGATGTTTAGGTCTGGCTGCACTGAGGTAGAGCACTACCTGTTTTCTCTGCAATCCCAGGCAAATCCCCTTGAGGGTCTGCTTTTTATTTGTGAGGGAGCAGCATGCAGAGATACCTAGAGGCAGCACTAGATCTGGAAGGAGTCCCATGTTATCAGTATGCCTGTTCCAATCAACTCTGCTTAGAGACAATGCTTTTATCACAGGGCAGTCCCATACCAATTTTGCTATACCGTTTTCAAGATTAGAGCCAATACCTGTTCCATGTGGAGACTGCACACCCCTTAGAAGTCCAGGCAGCTGGGTCTAGAGTTCCTTCTCTGCATGGCATGGACATGTCCTTAAATAAACCCAGCATAGAAAATTCCAGTACCACTCTAAGCCCTTTATATTTGTGTTCATTGATGAGTCTCCCCCCAGAATATCACCTTCCCAAAGCACTGAGGATTTTTCACTCATTGCAGGGAAACATAGGTGGAGATTCATCTGTGTACCTCTCACTATGTAAAAGTTAAGTCTCTGATCAAAGTTATTCATCCAAATAACATCCTCATATCTAGAGCAATGTAGGAATTCAACCATTGCAGGAAAGTTATCATCTTCTGAATGTTTCATCTTCTAAAGGTGTCTACAGCTTTGCATCAGCTGGAAAGGGAGTCTGGGTATCTAGCAGATGTCAGACATCTAAAGTAGATATAGAAAATTAGAAGAATCACAACTTTCTTATTATACAGATGAATCTTGGCAAGTTGTAATTGTTTTAGACTGAAAGAGGGTATATTTAAATTAAATATTAGGAAGATAATTTTTAAGATCAGAGTACTGAGACACTGGAGCAGGTTGCCCTGAAAAGTGGGTGCCCCATCCCTGGAAGTGTTTGATGCCAGGTTAGGGAGTTGGACTGGATGATCTGGAAAGGTCTCTTTCAACCCTAAGCATTATGTGATTCTCAGATTATTAAATTAGAACAAAAACCTAAGAAAACATTTTGTAGGGATTACTTTTGATTATTTTACATTTGTTTTTATGTCTTTCCTTACAGACTCATGTGGTATGGGAGAGCCCATTGTAATGAATATGTCAGTCAGACTCGACATAGACTTCCAGAATGATCTCAGGAATTCTTCCACTGTGTTATACCAAAAATACAAAGCTGACCTTGAAAAAGCGGTAATGACTTTAGTTTCTCATCTCTGAAGGCAGAGAGCCCTCTAAGAAATGTGGTGTTTACCCTGTCTGGGATGTAGGGTGGCCTGTCACTCTCTGTGGGGACATGGGAAGCATGCAGCAGTGGAAGCTACAAAGTGGGCCAAAGCTGACTCCATTGAAAGGCAATAACAGTATTCCTATTCTTTTTAATATGCTGGCCAAATGGGAAGTCTTCAGGGATCTTTTCTGTCTAAACCCTGAAAAAACCCCAACCCCCCACATTGGTTTGAGCTTAAATCCACATGAACACACATGGAAAGAAACCATCGACAGAAATTTACCCCATGACAGTGGTGAGAGCACCAGGACCATTCTACATGCCCTTATATCAGTCTTGAATGGAGGGTTTTCTATTTTAAGCACATTGGAGTAATATACAGAGCACTTACATGATGTTCTATCTCTTTGTTTACAGTTTAATGTTAGCTACAGGTGTTTACCAGGCTTTGTGTCAGCAACAGTAACTGGTTTCAGGTAAGCAAATTATTTCATTTTTTTCCTGGAAGACACCAATCTTCCTGTCCAGTCTCAAGGAGACACGGGTTAGCCAAGGTTATATTCACTCTGGCTAGAACCCACTCCCAGTGTACACGTACTGAATAACAGTATAATTGCTGCAAGGGAAAGCCCAGCTGTGAGCATGCAAATAGGGTAAAATTTGTCACTGTGCAGAAGTCCAAGAAACATAATCATTCTCCATCTGGATCAATGCCTTTTATGGGAAAGACTGAGTTCCACCCAAAAGGGGAAAAGGATGCGAGTAATCCTAACATAATTTCCTAGGTTGTGAGGAAGATGAATTAGTACACTGATTCTTGATGCAACATTGGATAAAAGAGATATTATTTGCGTCCACACGTATTTAAGTGCAGCTGTATTTTAGGTTTTCTAAGGGACGTTTGCTAGCAATAAACATCAGATGTCACGTAAAGGTGTTTGTCCTTAGCAAAGAGCTGTAGCACAACTTTGTATACCAGAGCAAGTCTTGAGTCCCAACAGGAGCCTTCATGGGTCAGCCCTGTGAAACCTTGCCAGCCATGCAAGATGGGTCACCACAACACAGAAAACCACTAATAGACAATAATATTTAATTTTGATGCTTCTCTCATTCTTGTATCTCTTTAGTCGTGGGAGTGTTTTTGTGAACTATGAAGTAAAAGCAGGACCAGCAAGCTTTGATCAGGTTGAAAATTCCAACAAAGCTGTACTACAAGTTCTAGAGCCATTGTACCAGCTAAACACAACTACTTTCACAACAGAAATAACTAGTAAGTTTAAAATTCTCTCAGTACTTTCCTTCAAGTTTTACATTAGTATTTTTAGCCTGAATCACATAGCTGTCTTATACTGTTGAGTATTTGGTACTGGATTTTCAAAAAACATTTATTTCTCTGGCTGTTTATTTTTATCCTGTCATCAAAACTTAGTACTTTCATGAGAGGACTATGCACACAGTACCTTCCATGAAAAACCAAAGCCTTCCAGCTACTCCACTGCACTTGATGATCTTAGAGGTCCTGTCCAGCCTAAACAATTCTATGACCCTCTCTCCACGAGAGAGAGATTGAACACTCTTAAGTTCACCTCCAGAACTGAGACAGCTCTTAGCATGTCAGGCTGCCAGCACTTCCTACTCCCTAGAGCACAGTGAAAACCTCTTGCAGTTTACATGAGAACACATTCCCCTTGGCTTCCTTGGCACATTTTCCATGGTGCTGCTGGACAAGGTGTTACAATTCAGTTGCCTTAGCAAGTGCTCCAGAGGTGCTGTACTCTCGGTGCAATGAGTGCTGGAATGTCTGTCTCAGAGGATTACTTCAACCTCGTTGCTTCTGCTCCCTGTTTATGTACTTAGAAAGTAGTGGTGGTGATATTTCTATCTCTCTGCATAAAACCTGTTGGTGTCTTTGGCTTAGAAAGATAGTAAGAGAATATATTGAGGGAAAATCCCATGGCTTGTGTCAGAGGTAATGCCCTGCAACTCATGCATATTATTTGTGAAGCACCTGGGAACCCCATAAGATGAAAGACACCATATAGATGTGAGATGAAATGACAGTAATGCAGAATGTTGCTCTCTGTCTTCCCAGATCAGGTAAACTTCAGCGTGAAACCCTTGAACATTTGTGAAGGGGATACGGTAACACTGACTTGTGAGATAAATTCAGCATTTCATACTGCAACGTGGTATCACTCTGGTCAGATCATCTTAACCAGCCCCAGGCATTCAACAGTTTTAGAAACTAGAAGATCGATTCTTAAAATCACCAACGTTGTTCAGGAGGATTCTGGTATGATTTCATATCATTAAAACAGCAGATGTAAATCTCTAGCAGGGCTAATTCTGTAAAAAGCAAAGATGAATGCAGTTACTGCATTTTCCTGGAGTAAACATGAAAATGACACTGCCCTCATAATTCTTCTGTTATTTTTGTTAATGAACTACATACTGACTGGCATTGCCAGTAAGGTGTGAACTAACTGAAGTGCCTGGGTGTTCTCAGTGCCAGGCTTCACTCCCCTATCACAGGGGACACGGCTGTGACGCCTTCCCACTCTCTTGGCATGGTAAATGGAGGCTGTGATTGAATTTGTCCCTAATGCCCTTGCCCCCTTTCCAGTTGTAACCTAACTAGTCAGAGCTCAGAGCTACAGTTTTACATGTGTTCACATTTAGGGCTTTTTGAAAATCAGAAACACCTAAACTGGTGGCATTTTGCTGGGAGGACTTCTCAGGGGAATCATTATGTGTTGTCAGAGTTTGGACTCAAGCTCCCACTCAGTTCTCTTTGGACCATGAATTCTACACTCAGCTTCAAAAAGGGTAGCCTGTGAGCAGATGTTTGGGCACACATATGTGAGGTAGGAATTGTGGGGCCAAAGGTCTTTGGATTGATGCCCTGATGCTCTCAACCTTGGTGTCTCCACTTCTGTGTGAGTGTCCTATTCACTTGGCTATCCCAGTGGGGAAAAGGAACCCACATATCTGAAGTGTAAATGAAGTCTGGGGCTCTGACTGCCAATTTCAGAAACAGGCAGGCTGCATTCAGGGGACTTGTGCTTGAGTGAGCATCTGATAAAGGGAAAGGGACTTGTGAGTGCTGGTCAATGGCAAGTTGAACATGAGCCAGCAGTGCCCTAGAGCCAGGAGGGCCAGCCCTGTCCTGGGGGGCATCAGGCACAGCATCACCAGCTGGGTGAGGGGGGGGATTGTCCTGCTCTGCTCTGCACTGCACTGGGGTGGCTTCACCTGCAATATTGGGGCAGTTTTGGGCACCACGATATAAAAAAGACTTTAAGCTATTACAAAGCATTCAGAGTAGGGCCACAGGGGTGGTGAAGTGTCTGGAGGGGAAGCCTTTTGAGGAACAGCTGAGGTCACTTGGTTTATTTATCCTGGAGAAGGGGATACTGAGGGGAGACCTCACTGGGGTCTTCAACATCCTCAGGAGGGGAAGCAGAGGGGCAGGTACCCATCTTTTCACTCTCATGGCCAGTGACAGGACTGGAGGAAAAGGCATGAAGCTGAGTCAGGGGAGATTGGATATCAGGAAAAGGTTTTTCCCTCAAGGGTGGTTGGGCACTGAACAGGCTCCCCAGGGAAGTCATCACAGCACTAACCCTGACAGAGTTCAAGGTGTTTGAGCAATGCTCTCAGGTACATGCTGTGATTTTTGTGGTGTCCTGTGCAAGGCCAGGAGTTGAACTCAATGATCCTAATGGGTTCCTTCTCCTTAGAGCATTCTGTGGTTCTGCGATTCTGTGATAAATACTCTGCTCTCTTTGGCAACACCTGAGCAGCCTAAGAGCTTAAACTCTGTGGCCAGTCCTAGTGCAGTCCACCCTGGGTACTCAAACTCTCACCCGTTCTGTGTAGGAACCTTTTGCACAGTCAGTCTACATTCTTACCATGTCGTATTGCTGCCAGAAGGACTATGGGCAATATACAGATCTAAAAAGCACCAAGTCCACCAGATTTTAAGTATTTCATTCCCAGAACACTGGTCTTCTCTCAAGTACCTATCAACACAGAATCTTATTTTGGATACATTTGGCACCAGGAGTCTGCAGAAAGCATCCTGCAGGTGACCTGAGGGTACATGTTGATCTGCAAGTAGCAAAGCCACTGCAGAGCAGGGAGATGTGAAAACTAGATGTGGAAGTAGATCCTAATTCTAAATGTAGAGGCAAAACCAGCCAAACTGTTCTCAATGCTAAGATACTGTCTATGTTTTACAGGTTACTATAAGTGCACTTTCATAAACAGCAGCCAGTCTTACAAACTGACATACACGGGCAATGAAACAATATCTGTCCTTCCGCTGCATGTCACTCCAAATGTAAAGGACATCGAAGTTATATGTAACAGTCCTGAAACACAAAAGAACAGTCCTCAGCTGTTCTGTTGCACTGACAGACACTTACCATCACTTTATACTACCTGGCAAGTAAATGGAACAATCAATATTACAGGTAAGATTAACAGAATATTTTCTTTCACCTGCTAGGTTTGTCCATGTTTCAAAGATCTCCTCCTAACTGGCTACCACGAAGTCCTAGGATAAATACAGGGTATTCTCCAAAGATGTGGCAGGGGGAGGTACAGGTTCCATATGTGTCATGCAGGTGCCAGTGGGGTTCTGGGCATCTCCATGCACTGTGCAGACATTTATGCTTTAAACTTTGCCATCCTGGATGGAAACTGCTGCCTGGATGAACATCAAACCAACTTCTTACAAAAAACTTATTTCTGCTTTGTCCAGTTTTGAGAGCAAGGACGAGTGCAGCAGTCTCTACTACTATCCCCAGAATCACCCTTGGGGTATAAAGAGCTTCTGTGTACCACATAGCAAGGTTTGGCAACCAAGAGAGGCAGGTGCTTTGAAACAGCTGCAGCAGAGCTGCATACCAAGAGCACAGTTTCCCTCTCCACCTGTAGGTGTGCTTCCACACATACCAGTTGTGTCAGTGGCATCCCATAAGGCTTTAATTCTAATGCAAAGAGTTAATAAGGCACCAAAAGTTACAAAGAGTTACAAAATGACATCAACATAAACGCTCATAAATGTCTGTTGAACAATCATCCTAAATAGTCTATTGCCCTCTTAATATTTCATGTGTATAAATTGTTTATTGTTAACTGTTTGATAAAAATGAAAGTTAGCAGAAAGCAGGACAGCAAAATGAGAGAAAACCTTCAAAGCTCATGCACACAGTCATTTTCAGGGGACAGAGGACAGGTACTGGCGTGCAGTACTTGCAGAAAGAGGCAAAGATCCTGGCCTTCTGCAATGAGCTGTTTTGTCCTTGATTCCCTGTGGCCAGGCTTTCCCCCAGGAACTCTGCTCTGCTCTCATGCCAAGTGCACTGTCAGCTAAACCATCACTCTTCAGATTTAAAGTCGAATGACTGTGATGTACCTACAAACTTTATTCCAAAATGGGATGACACCAATATCTGCAGTATTTACTCTTGTTTTACTTACCTTTACTCATCCTAAATATCACAGATAATGAGATTAGGCTAAACCTGAATGCTCTTCATTGTATCTTACCCCGGGGTTTCCAATCAATACTATTGCTCACTGACTGCTTTTGGCAGTAGGCGCACAGCACCATGTTGAGATTTGTCTTCAAGCATTTGGAAAACCACTGTGAGTGTTGCCAGAATGAAAGATATGAATGGACTTCAGCAATGATGCATTAAAACTGCTGTCAATTACATAAAAACCCATAAGAGTTTCTTTACCTAGAGTGATTGCTTGTAATTTCCAGAGGGTTTTGGTCATCCATGACCCTTCAAGGAATGTTTATTTCTCTCTAGGAGTCTCCAGTTTGGAAGGAAACTGCACAGGATACAAGCTCAACATCAATGAGTCACTATGCCCACCTGAGAACTCAGGTGAAGTAACAACATACACGTGTGAGGTGCAGACTGGATACGGTGCCAGGCGCAGTGAAAGCATCAGAGTGACGTACCTCTGGAAAGGTGAGTCGGGTGGCTGTGACAGACCAGCAGCTCTTTAACACGTAGGTGGCCTCTGTGGCACATGGCATTTGCAAGAGAATTATTAAAAGTGACTCCCAGTAATGTGACTTTTGTCTTGTGTCGTCTCAGCCCACGTAACAATATCTTCAAGCACAAATTCATCAGTTTCCGAGGGACACCCATTCAATCTAACGTGCAAAAGTGATGCAAGCAATTATGACAGTATCAGTTGGAAAATCCAGTCTGGAAGTGACACAAAACCAGTGGACTGTGATATGTGCATTAAAAATAGCAAATTCCCAGCCACCTCTGTGCTCACAGTGAAGTCTGCCACACAGGACTGGAGCGGTGAGTGAATGTGGTCTTATTGGCTACAAAGGCAATGAATTCTCTGTGCCAGATAATTTGCAGCATCCCTAGCCCTGCAAATCACGGTGAAGCCTGGACGCAGTAAATAAAAAAAACATAGTTTCAGTTATAAGTGTTGGAGCACAGCAAGGCATGATGCTGCCAACAGCACTGTGCTTGTTCAGCATTAGGGCTCACCACCATGCAAAAGCTGAGGAGCACATCTGTCAACTGAGACACGTTTTTTGTATCACTTCTTTTAGGTACCTACATCTGCACATTCTCCCAGAATAACTTGGAGAGCTCTGCCAATATGACAATCAAGGTTATTTCCCTGCCTCTGAAGAAGAACATCCTGGTAGACCCCATTGTAGCATCGATACCTTGCAAAGTGCCACAAGCCCTCGAGTGCTGCATAAGTGCAAACATCACAGAAGATTACACTGTTACGTTTGCGATTGGACAAAATGGATTTCCAGTTGGTAAGACACAATAAACCTGCCGAATCATTAGTTTCACTGTATGCCATAACATGGCTGGGATTAATAGAAGAGCAACTGAAGTGACTGCTGTAGTGATAAATACATAATAGGAAAACTCAATGTTTGGGTTGACTTGCAAGGCAGGGAGAAGTGGCCATTCTTAGCCCTGTTCAGATTAGACATTGCTGAACTACATTTCTTTGCTCTTATCTTCCACTCTGTCCCTGTTGTGAATTGAGAACACATTGCTTAAAAAAAATCGAATTCACAGAAAATGTAGACTAAGTCATTAAGGATGCAATTCAAAGAATTATTCTGTTTTCTTGGGGATACAGGTAATGTCTTTAATATTAATGTCTTTAACTAAAAAAGACTAAGTCTCTACATCTTAAAATCTAGGGCAATTCTGACATATTTTTATATACTATAAGTTTTTGAGTGAGTTGGTTGTTATATACTGGAAGTTTACAAGTGAGTTACAAAACAGTTAATTTGAAAAAAAGCAGGAAACATCTTGCAGGAGTGGAAAAACAAGGGGCTGAAGAGTAAAGCAGGCGGAGAGGAGTCCTTTTGCAGCTAAGAAAAATGCCAAGATCTTGGACGAGACTGCAGACAGGGACCCTCAGGCACAGGCTGAAAAGCAATGGGAGTGTGGTGCAAATGCTGGGTTCAAAAGAACCATATAAGAACAGCAAAAAAGTATCCTAGGCCAAACAAAACAGCTGTGGTAGAGGCAGGAAGAGTATTCTCCAAAATGATTTTCAAAGCAAATTTTGGTTCCCGAACAGTTAAAATGGTTTGGGCAGGATTTGCTCATAGATCTGTAAGAGAAAACTTGCTGATCATGCAGAAGCTGCCAGATATATTAAGTGGGGAGTATGAGACATGGATCAGCATGCAAAGAGGGAGCTTTTGCACAAAGGAATTTTTCTTTTCTAAGACCCACAGAAAAGAAAGTTTTGCTGAAGCTTTCTGCTGCTTTTAGCTGATTGACTCCAAATCTGTGTTAACCTGTCTTCATCCATCCATACAGGGAAAGAGAAAAAAGGAAATTTGTTTTGCTACACGTACAATTACACAGAAAATGACTGCAGCAAAGAGAAAGAGCTCACAGCATATTGCAAGTTTAAAAACAGCCTTCAACAGGGAGTTGACAGTGAACACATAAGGCTGCACCTGATACCTGGTAAGGAAAAAGTTATTATTTATAGCTGTTAAATAGGAGATCCCATTGTCTTTGTTAAATCAGATACCACAAATTCATCATCAGTGACATCTAACAGGAACAGTTTTTGTTGGCCAAGAATTTTTATCTCCTTCTTATGGGAAATCTTTACATACAGAGGAAAAAGCCAGTTTTGAAGCAATTTAAAATAGTTAATTAATTATTTAATTATTACTTTAAATAGACAAGGTTTCTTGTATTTCACAGTAGTCCCAGTACATTCCAAGCAACAATAGTTTAGTCATCTTCTGTCTCTACTTCCTTCTGGTGCAGGCTGCACCACCAAGCTTTGTCTCCTGTGCTGAAATGTGATCATGCATCTCCCATCTTGCATCAACAATTTATCAAAACCCAAAGATTGTGCTGCCTCAGGAAGAAGTGGTCTGGCTCAGGAGGTCAGCCTGTGGGAGAGCATATCCACTTTGAACACAAGCAGGTGCTGCAAGACCAGGGCAGATCCAGCTTCCAGTCAGCTCTGTAAGGAATGGTCGGCAATCAGAATTCAGCATCACTAAATCCAGCTTTCATGTTTAGTTTTCTGACAAGTGTTTGGATATTTCAGCTTTTTATTCTAAATTGGAAAGAAATTAATGTTGGTCCTTCCCATAAGGCAGAAATTTTGGGTTTTCCACAGTAGTGGTGCTTACAGTTCAATCAGTGTATCTGCCACATTTCACTCTCTTAGGCAATAAATACGCAGACACTTTAATTACTTTAATCAGCAGACACTTACTGATATGACTAACCCAATCAAAGCCAATTAGCAAGACTCACTATTCATCAAAAACATGTTAAGGCCTCACTATCAAGGTCTTAATGAATTTCCTATTAGTGTTATTAGCAGTGTTGAGTCCCATAGCAGAATAAACTTTTTATGAATTTTTGTTCATTTAGTGATCAATATAATCTCACTCCACTTCTGTCCAACCCCGAAACCTAACAGATAAATCCTAAAACTTTGGGTATTGGTTTGTTGATTTGATTCAGTACTCAAAAACTGTAGCTTTACTAGATTTCCTTTTTTAATTTCATCATTCATATAAAACTGGGAATGCAAGACATATACATCCTGAAAGGGTGTAATTAATGAAGAGAGCTAATTGAAATCCTGATTTAAAGACTGCTGAACTTCAGGAGGTCACATGTTTGATGGGGATAATTTATTCATCTCCCTGCTTGTTTTCTACCTCTATGTCTTTTCTCTGTACAGATAATCAAGTTTCCTGCTCAGATAGTTTAGGCATTGGAAGAGAAAGGGCCACATTAATAAAGCCATGCCGTGAGTTACATAACCCAGATGGTTTTACCCGAGGCAGTACAACTTACAAGTGCATCAACAACTCATGGAAGGTCGCAAGGAATGATTGCCTGTCTGTATCAATAAGCAACCTGCTGAGTAGTGCTGAGGTAACATTTATGGGTTTTCTAGAGGTTGAGGTGGGGAGGTGGGGGGAGAAGAAAGAACTAACATTTTTGTTGCATGATTTTTGCTTGTCATAATCTAAAATATAAGAAGCATTGAAATTTTCTTTTAAAGGCTAAAGAATGTCTGGCTAAATCTACACAAGTCAGTGCAAGAAGCAGGGTCCCCTCCTCTGGCCCAGAGGCCATGGGGCACTGCATGGTTAATATCCATTCACATGAATGCTCTGTCTCCCAGGCAAGGTGACCTTGTTCACAGCATCCATAAGGAGCAGCCACTGGCCTGAAGCGTTCCCTTGAGCCATGCTCAGGCACTGCCTTGATGAACATGGTTGGCACAAGCCCAGAACATGCTACAGAGCACACTCACAGCTCCAGGCCACTGCCCAATCTCATCCCCAGGCTCTGTTTATAGTGCCCACTTCCTTGGCCACTGCACTTTATGGGTGGGTGCCACGCCTCAGTTTTCAGCCTTGGTGTCCTACCATAGCGCTCTTCACTTCCACAAACCATCCAGAGTCACCTTTCTCTCAGTGAGGCCAGAGAGGGAAATGTCACACATGTGATGTACTGTTGTCTTCTGTTCCAGTCCTTGGTCAACAGCCCTGAGTCCAAAGCAAAACTACCTAGCTACCTTGCAGAGCTTAAGGAACAGACAGAAAAGGAGCTAAACACAATAAACAGTTCTCCTGCAAACCTAGGTGCAATCGTTTCCATCCTGGATATGGTCTCCTCTATCCCAGCAGATGCAAATGAGCTCACTATTCAGGTAAGGTTTTATTTTAAGTCTTCCCTACACCTATCAAGCCCCTTGGCTCCTCTTGTCACAGGGGATGACATTGTCCCTGAAGAAGTTTTACAGTTAGTTGGGATCAGGAACAGAGAAGGAAGGTAATGAGGTGAAATGACAGCCAAGATACAGGGGAATTTATAAAAAGTCGACATTATGAGGACAGAGGGCCTGTGCATGAAAGAGAGGCTGCTGTATGCTTAGCAACTAGGAATGTTATAGGGACTCACAAATGTCTCCAGCATTCTAAGTCAGATGAAAGCACAAAGAATGATGGATGGAGAATTAGACATGAGCCAGCAACGTGCTCTTGTAGCTGAGTCCTGGGCTGCCTAACCAAAAGTGGGACCAGCAGGTCAAGGGAGGTGATTCTGCCCCTCCACTCTGCTCTAGTAAGACCCCGCCTGCAGTGCTGCATCCAGCTCTGGGGACCCCAGCACAGGTTGGAGCAAGTCCCAAGGAGGGCCACAAAAAATGGCCAGAGGGCTGGAGCAGCTGTCATATGAGGACAGGCTGAAAGTGTTGGGGTTGTTCAGCCTGGAGAAGAGAAGCCTCTGGGGAGATGTTATTGCAGCCTTTCAATATGTAAAGGGAACTTACATGAAGATTTCTAACGGGGCTTGTAGTGACAGGAAAAGGGGTGATGGTTTAAGCTGAAAGAGGGTAGGTTTAGATTATATATTAAATTCCAGGACCCATGGTCAAGCAAGGAAAATAAATCAGATATTACAACAAATGAATAACAAATCCCAGAAATAGTTGGGAGCTTTGATTGTAAGGTACAGAGGAAAAGCATTGCTTTTCTAGGCAGAAAAGTGCAAAGAGAATTGATGGTTTGTAGATGGAGAAGCCTACATGAGAGAGATCAAGAAAGTAAAGATAGCACAAAGGCTGAGAAAGAAGGAAAAGTTTGGAGAAGAAAAAAATACTAAGTAATACGTAAAAAAAAAAATAGTTAGCTCTGTTTTTGGAAACCTTAACTTCTAAACAGAGCATGCAGGGGGTTAACAACTAAAGGTTTCACATGGTTTGAGCAAAATAAGAAAATACTGAGCTTTTTCAGGAGGCAATCCTGCATAAATTACCATCAGAAACAGCAATTATTTGTATGGGATTTCAGTAACTGCATTATTCTGTTGTTGTTCCAGAATTTCCTCTCCACAGTGGACTTAATTGTTGGTGATTCCACAACTAAAGCTTGGGAAGACCTGAATAAAGAGAAGACATTAAAAAGTTCTTTGTTACTGCATTCAGTAGAAAATTTTACCCTGCACCTCCAACCAGTTAATAACACCATTCCTTCTGTCTCTGCAAACACTCTGCAGCTACAAGGTATGGTTATCAAAGCAGATAGCACCACAGATTATAATAAGGGCTTCCAAAGTACAGAAAACCTCACAGTTAATGTGCTCATTGGTGAAAATGAAATTCAGACTCTAACCCAAAACTCAACCATTGTCAGTGTGATGTACTCAAAACTTGGACATATTTTGCCCCCGAGTGGGTCTGAATATGTGAATGGCTTATTGATAACAACAACTGTGACCAGCAATAGAAGCCAGAAGTTTGATGTTAATATGACGTTTGCAAAGATAGACTTGTCTCTAAAGATGCCCAAATGTGTCTTTTGGAACTTCACACTCAACGAGCGTGGTGGGGACTGGGATACTCGTGGTTGCACACCCACAGAGTTAGAAGATTATGTCATTTGCTCCTGCAGCCACTTGACATCATTCTCCATTCTGATGTCACCTGATAAATCCTCCCAGCTCATCTTTGAAGATTATATTTCCTATGTTGGCCTAGCTATTTCAATCTTGAGCTTGGTGGTCTGCATTATAATTGAATCCTTGGTCTGGAAGTACGTGACAAACAACACAACGTCCTACATGCGCCACGTCTGTATCGTCAACATAGCTACATCACTCCTGATTGCTGACGTTTGGTTCGTTGTCACTGCCTCCATCAATGAGCAAAACCAACAGATGAGCAGAGACATCTGCGTCATGGCCACCTTCTTCATCCATTTGTTCTACCTGTGTGTCTTTTTCTGGATGCTGAGCCTGGGCCTCATCCTTTTCTACAGGCTGGTGTTCATCTTGCACAACACAAGTAAGACTGCTCAGAAAGCAGTGGCATTCTGCCTGGGGTATGTGTGCCCCTTTGTCATTGCAGTCACCACCATCGCCATCACACTGCCAAGGAATAGTTACACCAGAAAGGATGTCTGCTGGCTCAACTGGACAGACAGCAAAGCTCTCTTGGCCTTTGTGGTACCTGCCCTGATCATTGTGGCCATGAATTTGTCCATCACTGGAGTTGTTATAATAAAAATACTGAGGCCAACTATTGGGGACAGATCAAACAGGCAGGAGAGGAACTCTTTGTATCAAATTGGCAAAAGTGTGGCCATCCTGACACCACTGTTAGGCCTCACCTGGGGTTTTGGCCTTGCCACCATCATCAAAAACAGTCATCGAGCTTTCCACATCATCTTTGCTCTGCTGAATGCTTTGCAGGTGAGTTACACACATTTTTGTTTCCTCTGTGACCATTTAACATAGTGATGTTATTGCAGTGCTGTGCTTGGCAGGGCATAAAGACAGCTGGGAAATACTCAGATTTGCCTTACACGGTCTTATTCCAAAAGGGCTCTTTGGGAAACCCATTCCAGGAACTCAGCAGTATTTCATATTCTCAGCTGCCTTAACAGATGTACCTTATAGATAAAGCTGACCTAAAGATAACTTCCAACTTTGCCAGTAGCTTTGGGAAGGTCTTCATTGCTGAAGATCAGGAAAGCAGCCCCATTATGTTCAGGCGAGCAAGGCTGAGCATCTCTGGTCTCATTGACAGTGTACCTGGGGGCATTGTTATGCTCTTGTGGGTTCAAGTATAAACAACACGAAAGTCGCCAAGAATAGTGAGCAGTACTAACAATAAAGAGAGGAATTGACCAAAATAGACATGATTGAGAGCTTTCAGTCAGTATGCTTTTAACAACAACATATTTAGGTGACCAGTAGGATCCTAATACTGCAAGATTTCTTAAGGACAAAATAGTTACATCTACTCTCTCTCTTTAAGAATGGCAACAAAACCATGTGCTTCAAACCAAACTCACTGACCTTTTACATTGTGAACCTGCCAGTTCATCTGAGGATAATAGACAGGACATGTCTTCTATATACAAAGGTTCCTTCTTCCAAATGCATTTAGTGCAATCAAACTATCTGTATTACTTTGTAGACCAGATATACACAGAATTTCAATAGGCCAGGCCTGGAGAGCTCCTACCACATCTACAGTCCATTATGTGATACAGAGTTAGAAAAATGCCCTCTATGAAAGAGTTCAGAGTTTAAATAGTCACCATGGACAATGTTTGAGATAATTATGAGGTACTGCAATTAAAGGTGGGCGTCAACAAACTGCATGTAATTATCTCTCTCCTAGGGATTATTCATTTTGGTGTTTGGGACTCTCTGGGACAAGAAGGTAAGAATTCAAACTATTTCTTACATTATGTCAAAATGCTGTTGGAATTTGAACAGATTTTTTTTGTATTTACTGATTAATTTTTTTAACAAATAGATACAAGAAGCCCTGTTGAAGAGGAATTCAACACCCAAATGGAGTTCACAGCAATCAAAGGTTAGAGCCTTGACCTAAGAATGTATTTCAGTTACTGCTGAATAATTTAGTATTCTTCAAGAATCTCTTAACTCAAAAGCACTTTATATTCTGGATTATTATTAGAACTAGGCAGAGGAGACACTAAAAACATAAATATGAATATACCTGCCTTTTCCAAAGTTCATTATTTCACCTATAATTGGTAAAAAATGAGAATGAGGTTGGTGGACATTTGCTCTAAATTGTCTAAAATATAACCAAAATTTCAGTTAGAATGCAGGAAATTTCTGTGGCATTACTACTTATTCACAATGTGAGAGAAATGCAAAGGGAACTTCTTGGGGAAGATGCCCTTCAGATATGAGCAGGAGAGGATGGACTTACTGCAACTTGAACTCATGAGATAAGGAAATAGGTTAGCCTCCCCTTTATTCTGGGAACAGAAAATGGGAGGAATTATGAATCTTTTGTCAAAATCATTCCTATGTGTTGCAAAGACTCATATTTTAATGAGCAAAAGATAGAAGATAAAATGAATGTGTTTCTGGAACAGAAGAGGCTTTGGTCCCATACCCAGCAAACTCCCAGTTTAACACAAAATATTCAGTGCCTACAAGAACCCCAAATAAACCAAGAATGTTGCAATCAGGGAGATCCTGGAAGGCTTCTCTTCCATCCAGAGTGTTTCTCTGGCCCAGTGGCTCTTGCACTCCTCCCTGCATCGAAGCACAGCTTGAACAGACATCTGGAAATACCTCTCCCCAGGATAGGCATTGACATTAAAGGGGGAAAACAGTTCCACTGCCATCCTCAGAAGAAAAGTAAAACTTACACAGTTCCCCAGGAAAATGGCTGTTGAAGAATACAGTTAGGACAGAAACACAGGCAATGTTCCTGCTGAAAAGAGATGTCAGAGAATCCCACTCATCAAAGCAGGGTACATTAGAGCAGTTCGCTTAGGATGTTGTCCCATCAGCTTTTCAGGATGTCTAAAGCTGGAAAATACACTAACTCTTTGGACACAAAAACTGGTGTTTTGTCACCACAAAAATATTTTTTTCTTATGAGTAATGGGAATTTTTTCCATTTCAATTTGTATTCCAGAGGTCAAGACTCTGAAAAAAATGATCTGTAGCTTTTTGAAAAGGTAAACCAAGGCTCAGTTGCTGTAGGGTCTGGGCAACCACGGAACCAGACTGCGCTGTGCCAGTCACGTATCTCTCCCTTCACACCTTCCAACCTTTAACAGCTCCTGGTTCCTCTCGCGATGTGTCCTTCACCTCCACAGATCTCACAGCACCACAAGCCTTTCATCCAAAATAACTGCAGGGAAGCAGAGCTGTTTAAGCCACAGGCATGGGGAAAATTGGGCTGGAGGATCCTTGGGTCCAACCAAGGGCAAATCTGCTCATGGCATAAAGCAAACACTACTTATTAGAAAGGATGGGGAATGGTCTCCCCATATGAACAGAGGATTAAAAGCACAGAATTAAAGGCTTTTACACAAACCTTTAAGGCAGAATACAGCAGGCTGACCACACAAGGGGTTCGTGGCCTCAGTGGCCAGGACATGTCCTACAGCCCAGGGAGAGGGCCAAGAGCTGAGCCTACGGACTGACATTCACCTCACAAAGGACTCTGCTGGTTGAAAACATGTTGTGCCTGCAGAGTTGTTTGTTATCCTCTTCCTCCTTGTGCCAAAGGTGTGTTCATTTCCTCTTCTGCACTAGAGGAACCACATTCCCAGACAGAGATTGTAGAAAAGTTTCAACCAACAGGAATAAAACACTGGGATTACTGTAGGAGGATGGATAACTGTGTATTCTGACACAGAAATGCTTGCTTTGACTTGCACTTCTGCATTTATCAAAGATGCCAGGACGTGCAAGAATCTTAGAATGGTTTGAGTTGGAAGGGACCTTAAACATCATCTAGTTCCAACACCCACCTCCCTCCCTCCCCCAGTGGTGTTATCATCATTCTTATATGGCAATAAAGCTTAATTTTATACTGGTATCTGAACAGGGTTTATTCCGAAGAGCCTGTACAGGTATTGCTAAAGAACTAGGAAGCTCACTTAAAACACCAGGATAATTAAGAAGATGAGCACATAGGCTCAAAGGAATTAAGGAGTCCATTAAGGCTGAACAGTCTGTTCAGAGGACCTGCATTGGATCAAATCACTCCAGCTTCCACAGGAATCACAGGATTGCTGAAGTGAGAAATCACCTCCAGAGATCATCTAGTACCACCCTCCCACTGAGAGCATGGTCCTCTAGAGCTCAGAGCTGTGTCAAACTGGGCTTTGGGTAGCTCCAAGTATGGAAACACCAGAATCTCTCTGTGCAGCCTTTTCCTGTGTTTGACCACCCACTCAGTGAAAAAGTTTCTTCCTAAGTGGGATTTCCTGTATTTATATTTGTTCTCAATGCCCCTCTTGCCCTTTCACTGGGCACCAAGGAGAAAAGTCTGACTCTGTCTTCCCTTTGTTCTGGTCAGACAGTCCCCAGCATGTCCTGGTATGTGGGTTTGTTCCTCCCCAGGGACAGGAGGACTTTGCATTTCCCTCTGCCGGACTTCATAAGATTTCTGTCATCCTATTTCTCCAGCCTGTTGAGGTCTGATGACTAACAAATAAAACGATAACACAGTCTTTGTTCGAACTTTTTATACATGATTCATTTACCTCTTCCTCTACCACCATATGATATAGGTGACAATACACAACACTGCCTGATTTCCCCCACCAAGACACAAATAACAAATGAAGAGGGACCAAACAGAAAAATATGTGCTTTCTGTGCCTTTTGAAACACATCTTTAGAAGTAATCTAATTAAATTCTCAATCCAGTCCAGAAACGAGAAACGAAGTTCATTTTAGCATCAAGAAATTCCTTCCTTCCCATCTGCACTGCAGAGAGTTGTGTTCTATTGCCCTCTAGCGTGTCAAGTTAAATTTGCCTCGGATTATCTCAGGCTATTGGCATGAGATAATCCCCACTCACGTAAATCTTAGCTTTTCTGTTTACCTGAATGGCTACATTGCCTCAGAGAAGGGACCAGAACCCCACACTGCCCAGTGTGACTCTGGAGCCTAAGCTGTCTTCCCTGGCCAAAAGTTAGAGATGAGCTGTTTGTGTCCTGTAGTTTCTTTTAAAGTTGATCTCCTTCATCTCCACCACAAACATGCAAATGTGTGACCTTGATGCCTCACAAACATTTAACTTGGCCCTCTGTGGATTGTTTGCTTGTACTACTGAACAACAGTTTATGGGAAACTTTTTTGTTTGTTTGTTTTTCTCCCTCAAATGTGGCTACAAAGCAATTTTTTTCTTACAGTCATCCTCCCTGATCCTGGTGACACCAATGCTTGCTATGAGCTACCCGTTTTCAAGAACCTTTAACAACTTATGTGGGAAAACAGGTACGTGGCAACAGATCTCCCTTACTGAAGCATAAACAAGGCTTTGGCTGCGTTCTCGCTCTCAGGGTCTGTCTGTCTTGATGTCTATCAACCTATTTGTCTATCCATACATCCATAGATGGTATTTAATCTTCTAATGCAAAGGAGCTGTAAGAAGTCAATTGTAGCTTAATGCTAGCAGCATAATTGTCTACCTCCAAAACAGGGAGTGGATGATGGCATGTTTCATCAATTATAAAACCCACTAACTGAGCTTTGTTTTGAGCTTAATGAGATCATGACACAGTTCATTCATTATTCACATACTCTTCACCACTCTAAAGCTGTATCTCTTCAAAGGTTCTCTGGCTGTCATTTTATGGACATCACCATTTCAGTATGGCTTTATTTTCAAAAAGAATTGCTGGCAATATAATTTCATTCCTAAGTGGGTAATCTTTGCATCCAAACATTGTCCAGAGAAGACAGTGACATATGGTTAAAGCAGGATATGAAGGAGTTTAATGCAGACAAGCATCTGCTTTTTAAAGCAGATATCTGTTTGTTAGTTAGGTAATGGAACAAGGAAACATGAACACTTAGCCAGACACAGGAGCCTCCCACCAAAGGAATGAGACTTGCCCACAGCTGCTTTCCATACTTCTGCCACCTGGAATTCCCTTATTGTTGCCATTCTTCCACACTCTGCTCTCGGGATCCATACACCTGGGTTTTAGTTAGCCTTGAGATCACAAGAGGGAGCAAGCTGGGGTTCTTCTCAAGAGTCTCTGTTCTGGTTGCATGCCTGTGCTCAAGGAGAGCCACTAAGTCCCTCCACTTGTGTGAGTAAATGACTATCCTATGACATGACTGGCCATTCAAGCTGACAAATCCTGGCTGTGTCACCAAACACGAAGAGTTCTGTGGTTGCTGGCATTGGTGTAATCCAGGCAGTGTCAGGGCTGCAGGGCAAATCAAAGCCACCTGGGTCATCAGCACAGGTGTAACTGTCTCTGCTTTATACTGCCAACATGGCCCAGAATATCTGTCCTAATATCTTACCACTGTGCTTTGTTTTGCAGGAAAATACAGAGTATCTTCTTCAGAGCCATCCACCTCTTCCTCTGAAAACACTTCCAAGGCATATTCTTTGCTTAACTGAAGCACTTCAAATGCTAAACCACATAACTCTGAAAGTACCTCTGCCCTTTCCAAGATACACACAAAAAGTACCTGGGAGTCACAGAGAAGTGAACTGCTTCATTTTGACTAAACTGTGCCTTGGTGCATTCTTCTGGAATAATCATTTCTGGTTAACGTGTTAAGGCAGGGAAGCTGTGAGAGGTGGAATTTTACAGGGTCTGCCAATCCCAGAAGAGATGACAAAGATCTGAAGGCCTTCAAGTGCAAGAAAGGACACTAGGAGCAAAGAATTCTCAGCCCTTAAGCGGGTGCTTAGCACTATGCAGTACTGAGCCATGAATTGCAGTGCTATACACAGCTGTTGTCCAGTGGTTTTGGTATTTCCCCTATCAACCCCCTGAATGACCCCAAAGGCCTGTGTAGATACACAAGTACCTCACAGCTTCTCTCCTGCCCTTGTATTAGAGTCTGGAAAGGCCATAGGGTATAGTGGCCTCCACTTTCTATTTAAGACTTTCTGGAACCAAAAATTCCCAGCTGAGAAGGTCCATTTCAGATCTTCCCTTCTGATTTAGCTAAAATGAAGACCGTGATGATTCCTGCATGGTCTTCTTTCAGATGGAATGTACTGAAAGCTCGATGTGATATATTTTTGGAGAAAAGGAAGCTCTATATCCTTAACAATATTTGTCCTTCCCTTGATCTGTAATGTGGTAAGACAGAGATGGTTGCTGTCCTCTACTTCAGAGGGGACTGCATTTATTTAATGCATAGTAGTGTTAAGTATGCAAGGAGTGTCTCATGTAAAGTCTGTATGTTTGGGTCCCTTCTCAGAGGAGAATCACACTTGGAGGGGTCAGAGAGTCAACTCTGCAGTGAATATAAGTAACTATGTGCCAGGCAGGATGAATGGTTTGATAAATTATTGCTCTAACACTGCATTTGTGGAACTGGTTATTTCCAAGTCAGTATACCTTTAAGGCAGGGCTCATGTCTTAAGCAGAGGGCTATAAGAGAGCCTGCAAAGTATTTATAACACACACAAATGGACAAAACTTAATCTAAAATATGATAGAATAATGAAGATTTAGATTTGAGGCCAATGTCAAATTCTGCTGTAAGGTGGTACAGCCCCATTTGGTTGTCAGGGAATTTGGCCTATGTTTACCAGTGATGAACCTGTTCCCAGAACTTTGGGATGAATCAGGATGGGAAACTGTTCCCTTCAGTTCGAACCATGTGTGACAGTTTGGTATGGGCAGGTGGTGATGACTGAAGACAACGATCAAGCATCAATCAAATGCAATATTTATACTGAAAGCAATCGCCTTTTGCTTCAAGATGTAAATATAATACTAGAACACATTTAGAGATGAAAATCCAGAATCTCTGAACTGCACTTCTGGTGGAAAATTGAAAATAAGGCCTTTGCATGTTATTCCAACCAAAACTTGCCTTTGGGCAGCCCTTTGGTCTAAGTCAATCTGGAAGTAGCTTGTGCAATATTGACTTGCTGCATGACCATTCACTCACACAAGGCTTCACTTGTATACATACACAGATCAAAATAAAATAAGAGAGGAGAAAAAGTGGGAGTGTAGAACAGAGGAATAAGGCAAAACACATGGCAGCAGCCATCCTGTACCCCTTCCCCCCACTCTCAGCAGCAACAACCAAATCTTTGGCATAGGCAATGTGGGCAGTGGGCTCAGCAACAGATTTCTCCCTTCAAGAGTCTGGCATTTTTGGCAGCTAGACCAATTCTTCCATTTGTCCTGATCCAAATCCCTCCATTCACACCCCATTCCTGAAGTCAAGGCTGTCACAAGGCTCATTCCCTGATGATTCCTGTCACTCATGTACCTGTCCCTGCTTAACTACAAGGCACTAAGTTACAGCACATGGCAGTGTAAGCCTACAAGGTCACGTAATATCTGAAAAGGGTGGGATCTCTCCTTTACTCACATTTATAGGATTGAACAGAGAACAGTCACTGCCTTAGCCTCTTCCTCTGATTTATTGCATCACAGGAATAATAGTAAAGGAGGGGATTGTGACATACAGGTGGCTGCAGCAGAGACTTGCCTTCTCTCATGTTCCCTGTTTAGAATTTTTGGATTGTGACGGTTGCGGAACAACTTTTACATGTGCTTCAAGCTCACATTTCACGCTTCATTCCTTAAAAACTTTGGGAACGTCCAATATGAACACAGCCAGGACTGTTTTATCCACGCTAATGTGAAAATCAGTGTGCCCCAGAACTGGGGTGTACGGCTGTGCACTTCTGATACGTTTTCTTTGGACCACAAAGCCAGTTCTGCTCTGGTCCCTGATGTTTGCACAGCTCAGCAGTCTGGCTGGAATGTTTATTTCTTACGCTGTCCCAGCAAACATTTGGGAAACAACATTAAACTGCATCTTACCTTCTAGCAACATCAGGTGTACACATTAACCCCATGAGTAGAAGACAGGAGATTAATTTCTTACAGAGTTGCTTTCTCCAACACTCTTCCCCTTCCAGTCATGTGAGTTTCCATGGTCTTCTTCACATATATCTGCCTCCACAAGTTTAGGGCCTCCCTAAAACTCTCCCCCATAGGGAGAGTGCTTTCTGCTGGTGTAACCTCCCTCACCCACCTTGTCACCAGCAGCTGGTAGGAAACTGGATGTGCTGTGGGGAGGGCAGACCCATGGAAGTGGTGAAGATCAGTCTGGAGCATGTTCTGCCCATCCCTCCCTCTATGGCGGCTCTAAAAAGCTCTGCCGAACTTTAATGCTTGTGAACTCCCAACAAGAACTATCTGAGGCTTTTAGTCCTCAGCACCTGACAGGATTCAATGCTGTTGACAAGACATGGGGCTGACAGTCAGATTCACACATGGAGCATGGAATTTTCTTAGTACTTTCCTGTTAGAAATCCAGGGTAAGGCATATGATACAATCTACACAAAAGCTAAAATAATTTCTTCTAACTGTTACTCTTTCCTAGTTCCTTTTAGTTTTTAATTTGTGACAAGTTATATAATAAAAGAATCGTTCAGGTTGGCATATACCCCTGAGATCACTGAGTCCAACCATTTCCCCAGCACTGCCAAGTCCGCCACTAAACCATGTCCCTCAGTGCCACACCTACATATCTTTTAAATACCTCCAGAGATGGTGATTCCTCCATCTCCCTGGGCAGCCTGTTCTAAAGCTGGTGCAGGTTGCCCAGAGAAGCTGTGGCTGCCCCATCCATTGAAGTGTCCAAGGCCAGGTTGGGCGGTGCTTTGAGCAAACTGGTCCAGTGGGAGGTGTCCCTGTCCCTGGCAGGGGGTTGGAACGAGATGATCTTTAAGGTCCCTTCCAACCGTGCTATGGCCGTGTGGTTTGAGTGTCTCTACCCACCTGTGAGCCCGTGGGAAGGGATGTGCATCACATGGGGTAACACCACTGTCCTCTTAGAGGCATCCCCTGCAGTTCTGCAGGCTGGGCTGGGCAGCTCACTCCCCTCCCTGGGCAGCAGTGCCCCTGCCATGGCTGTGGCCTTTCCCAGGCTGTAAATGAAACAGCATGTAGACCAGATAGAACTTACAGGGTTTTTTCCACTTGGTGCCTAACTGGAGCAAGCTCTCAAAGCAATGCTCTCAGGAGAGGGTGCTGGTTGCCCCTGGCTCAGCACTGCTGCAAGCATTGCCCAAATCACTGAGCCTACATTTTCCCCAGGGGAGCCAAGAAGGAGCCTGTCCACAGCCCTCCCTGCAGCAGTGGTGGCCACCAGCCCTGCAGTGAGAACCCTGTATAACTACAGGTCTACAGCTGCCAGCCTTGCTGGGAAGGACGAGGTGTCTTGTTAACAGTAAAGAAAATATTTTCTCAGGAGAACCATCTCGTTCCAGTCAAAGCCATGGACAAGGGAACAACCACACAAGACTCAGCCTGCTGTGATGCTCTGAAGGGAGCCAGACCATCAAAACAGGGCCCAAATGCACCCAGGATCACCTGCTAGAACATCCTCTTTGACTGAAGCCATTGCAAGCTCTCCTAGCAGAGATGAGTCAGTGTGTGGTTTGGCAGAGTGAAAACTTGATCTCTGTCTCCACAAGCAAATGGAACAGTGTCAGAGCCTATGTATATTTTTGGAGAGCATAGTGACAACTTGCAGTCTTATTCTTAGTGTGCCTTTACACTAGGGACACCAAAATTATATGCAGGATAGCACTTGGCCAGGACTTGCCCAGATTCTACCTTTGGTTTCCCTGTCTCACACATTGAGTAGCAAGCTGCAACCACACAATTTTATTCAACTTTACAGATCCCTTGTCTTTCCTTCAATAACCCTGTGTAATTTATGAGCTTGTCAACTTGGGTGGGAGACTCCCTTGACCCAAGGGAGAGTCCCCTAATCCATCTGGCACAAGGTAATTGGATCTGTAATTGCCTTTTGCCTGTGATAAGTCCAGCCACTCAGGCGTGTTGCAGGAAAAGCTGATATGTTTGTTTTTATTTCATTCCAAAGGCAGAGAATAAGAGGGACAAAGTATTAACTTGCTGGTGATGCCTTAATTAAATGGATGGTTTGTCCCTGCTCTTGGGACTGCTGTGAGCACCAGGATGAATCCAAGTGGAAACCAGATCTCTGTATACAACCTACAGCCATGAGAGTGCATTTTCCCTTGGCTGCCACCTCTTGTGACAGGTGTCTGAGAAGTACAAGGGTAGTGTCACCCTCTGTGATTATTTACCATTTGCATTCAGAGCTCCTGCAGACAGGAAGAAACTGCTTTTGAAGCAAACCTGAGTATCAAAATTTAAAGTGTGGAAACTGTTAGAGCCCTTGAAAGCAGAGATTTTAGTTTATACCAGGTCAGTTATGTCCTGACATCTGCTGTAAGTTTAAGGGGGTTAACACCTTACCCAGCACATTGTGGCACCACAGACCAAGTCTTCAGCTTCATATACTTCCACCCTTCTCCTTGACTTGTGAGATGATGACTTCCAAAGGGATGTGAATTTAATGGCAACCATGACAGATTCTACTTTATGATAACTGATACTCTGCTCCAATTTTATCCAGAGCCTGCTGAAATCATGAGAGTTTCATGGGTGTTTTAAAACCCCTTGGATTATGCCCAAAAATAGATTTACACTTGAATATTTGAAAAACTCACATGATGAAACCTTTTAGAAAGACAACTAGCTTTAATGTGAAATTATTTACCAGCTAGAGAATTGGCCAAAATCATGCAATAGTAGTTTATGAATTCTGTGCAATAGCTAATCAGCATTAGTGAACGAGCACAGCTCCAGGGAATGTACAAGTCAGGTGATGTACTGATTTACATGACTATGGGTTTGTACCCTTCAGAGTTCTTGAGCAATTTTTGTAGGAACATTTCTAGAATCTTTCTGTATGTGCTTCTGTGTGACTTTTACCAGTGTTTTGAGACGTTCTACCAGTTATTTAATCTAAGTTTGAACTGTGGCTGAGAGTAAATGCATGAACCCTCAGCACTGCTGCTTGTTATGGGATGAAGAAATGAAACTTTCAAAGAACAAGAAAGGCATTGTATGAACTTTAATCAGACAGCAGCTCTACATGACACACTTTAACTGCCACATCCCTCAGAGAAAACAGATTGCTGCCAAGCTACTGATAGAGCCTTCCATCCATGGTCTTCTACAACTTGTATTTATCATTTTTCACTGAAAACTGATGTTCCATGAATTATGGGAAAACACCAGGTTGTTATTTTTTGTTCTGCAGTTTTTTTTTATCTTCTAGCCATTATAGAAATGAGGATGATGGTTAAGACAATGGTTCCAGCAATTCCACCAATTGCCATTCCCAGGATGTCCCCATGGACCTGCCTTGATTGGCATCTCTCACCCGTGAAGAAGAAGGCTTGTCCTGATGGGCACCTGGGAAAAAAAGTACAGATTCACATGGATCAGGAGTTTTGTTATGCCCTATAGACTGACCTCAAGGTCCTCACATTCACTATCCTGGATGAGCAGTTCCCATTAGAAGAGTTCATTTCACAACATCCCCACTTTTTTCAAGGCTATTTACATGCCCTGGAAGCACCAAAGAATGGGGTCTCTTTGCCTTATGCAAAGAAACCTCCCATCATGGCTGCTGGTAGAAAACAGTGGGGTTTTTCTACCATTCCTTGAATATCCAAATGCTTAGACCTCTGAGATCTGAAGCTCTGAATACTGATTAGCTGCGTCATTTGAAGAAGAAAGCCAGAGCAAGGAGGGGAGAAGTCTGTGGTACCTGCAGCTTGCTTTTCCTCTCACATTCACACAGAGCCCATCATTCTCACAAGGGTTTGGGTCACAGGGGTCTTGCAGAAAAGACAGCTGGTCTTGAACGGGCTCCCTGTCCTGGGCTGCTCTCCTCTGCCTTTCGAGAATGAGGCCTCCCGTGAGGGCAGATTGGGTAGATTTAACAGGGACTTCAGTGTTGTTGAGGTGAATTATATCTTTTAGAAAAAGAAAGTGAAGAGAAAGACATCAGATATCAGTGAGTGAAGCTATATGTACTATACCCTCTACCAGGGGCTCACACTGTTTTGTGGACTAGAGAGCACTCCTTGTCCATTTACCTTTTATAGAACTCTTACTGTACCACAGCACGTTCTGTGTATTTAAAGCACAAGACAGAAAATAATACTGAAATTACCAAAACTGTTTAGGTAAATCTGTGATGTTCTGTACTTCAAAAAATTATGCCCTGTGGGTTTGAAACTAAACACAATGGGGATGGTCTTGTAGTTAGAATGGACATAGCTACTGGTCAGGGTGCTTAAAGATGTCTAAGAAGTTAACCTTCCAAAAGCCACTGCCATTTAGATCCCTCTCAACTCATAGTCACTTTAATCAACATCACCTGACTGCAACTAAGACACAGAAATGCTTTATAAAGTTGATACCCTTTAGGAAAGAAGATAACTTGGAGACAGGTGGCAGTAGTTACTTGGTTGTAGGAAAATACAAGGAATCACCCATTTTGTAAGGAGAATCGGGAAAAGGGTCTTTACCGTTAAATTCTGCAAAAATAATCAGGTCATCATTTTTCAGGAAGCTTCTCCGTCTCATCTCACTGTGGGATATGAAGTTACTCCACCCCCAGGATGTACTTCTGTAGCAATCGCATGATTCATCAAATGTTCCAGAAATTGGTTTATCCCATATTAAAGCTCCACTACCACCTGAAAAGAGAATATGAGTGAAGAATGAGAACCACAAAGTTCTGCATCTGGAATTATGGCATGTCTTTTTTTTGCTTAAAATGGTTAAATGGGATTTTATGCTATAAAATCAAGTTCAGGGCTGAAATTGCCCAAACAAACCACAGAGGACTGACAAATTAAGGGTGCCAGTAGATCCTTATGTATGGTCTGCATGAGGATTCTTAGTCTATGTGAGGGCATTGACATTCACAACTTCTCTTTCATTTAAAACTAATGCATTGACATTCACAACTTCTCTTTCATTTAAAACTAATCAAGCACAAGTTACCTCCTTATTGTCACCAGGTAAGAGCTCCCTCCTGCATAAGGACACTCCCCATCAGTATTTAAATACCTATGGTTTAGAATTTATCATATTTAATAATTTCGTTGGTTAAATTTATTCATACTTAAGGTTTTAAACCTCCTACTGAAAAAATATGTGCTAAACTTCCACGGAAAACATGGAGAGGGATGAAGATTCATCTCTAGTGTTTTATTCTTTAGGAAACTCAACATTATCCTATTATTCTTATTTCTTTCATAGAATCATAAAATCATAAAATCAACTATCTGGGTTGGAAGGGACCGTAAAGATCATCTAGTTCCAATCCCCTGCCACGGGCAGGGATATCTTTCTCTAGATCAGGTTGCTCAGAGCCCCATCCAACCTGGCCCTGAACACTTCTAGGGATGGGGCAGCCACAACTACTCTGGGCAACCTGTTCCAGTGCCTCGCCATCCTCCTGGTGAACAACTTCTTCCTGATATCTAATCTAAACTTACTCTCTTTCAGTTTGAAGCCAATTCCCCCTTGTCCTGTCGCTCCATACCTCCATAACTAGTCCCTCTCCATCTTTCTCATGGGCACCCTGCAGGTACTGAAAGGCTGTAATTAGGTCACCCTGATTGTTCAGCCTTCTCTCCTGCAGGCTGAATATTTCTGAATTAACACATCCATGGGCAATCCTATGGCTGGATATGAATCTTTGGTGTTACAAGCTATAAAACCTGGAGTTAAAAGGCGGTCCTTATTTGAAAGAGTTCATACTCTGTGGTCTACTCTTAGCCAAGCAAGACAGGCTTGAAGTGCTGCAGACAGATCTTGTAGGTGTTTTTAGGTACTGTTTTCTGAAATACATCTAGAACATGAATGCTGTGCATTCAGCCCATGTATGTCGAAGTTAGCTGAGCCTCCAAAATCCAGTTTTAACTTAAATTATCATTGATTTAGTAATGGCATACAGCACCTTGTTGGCATTGCACCAACCTGTGGGGCCTGTGGTGACATGTCACCTATCGTAACGGACAAACCACAGGTACATTGGGAATTGTCAGTGCTTGAGAGGACTCTGTATTTAGAGTCAAATTCAGATATCCCAGGGATTGTTTGCAATGAGACCAAGCTTTTATGTATCACTTTTCACATTAAATGTTCTTTCACAGACAGGAATTCTGAGTCACACACAGGGAAGGTACACAGGAAAGAGTCCCAAATTGGGAAATGGAGTCAAAGTTGCCCAGAATTTGAGTCCTACACTCAGTCATCAGTCTCAGATTCCTCCAGGCAGACACCACATACCTGAGCTAACATGATCTTTGCTTGTGGTGAAGCTTTTGCTCGAGGACATCCTTTTCAAGACATCAGGGTCCTGGTCCAGCACTGTGAGCGTGGCTTGGCGGTTCAGAGCTGGCCACTCCAGCACTGCATCGTTCTCTCCACTGCACAGGTGGAAGGCAATGCGAGCATAGCCACTGCTGTTGTAGTTGGGGACCACAGTTATGCCAAATCCATAACCCTCTGGGCTATAAAACCGGGGGCTTTGAATAGCACTGCTGGATGTGTTCTTAAGGATTTCACTGAAATTCCGAATGACCCACACAGCTGTGGGACAGGGGGTCTCTGTCAGCGTGACATCATCGATGGCAATCCCACCAGAGGAAGAGCTGGGGTTGCCCTTTAGTCCTTGGAAGAGGTAACGGAACTTCTTCTGAGCAGCAAGGGTTACATGGGCAATTTTCCAGCTGGAGTCACTGTCCGCTTTGGTAAAAGGAAAGCAAAACAATGCCATCAATGTGATCAGAGACATTATGAAGCAACTTGCTCCTAGTCATCCATTTGAGCTGCACTTTTAGACAACTGGACCTCTCACGGAGTCCTGAGGGCTAGAGATCTGAAGCTGACATTATGATTATAGTATATCACATTGCTTTGTCATCTAAATGCTTTGGACATGTGTGCAAGGAACTGTCCACGTGTTAGGGAATGAGAGTCTCTAGTATAAAGATGACAGGCTGAGGGCTAAAACAAAGCAAGAGAATGGAAATCAATGACCCAATGTGTTACAATTAGCTGTTCCTGACACTTTTCCTTGGACTTATCTTGCCCTGCGAACTGCTGCAGCCTGATAAAGGCAGACCCTGTCATAACAGGTCATGAGTTTTGACAACATGAAACATGGTCCAGCGGTGGCTGAATTTGTCCTATTTAGCAAAATCCCACCAAGTGGGAATCCACCTCACATTTCCAAAACTGCATATGCTTTTATATTTCCAACCATCTAAAAATCAGACTGGGATTCTTATTGACTGCAGAGGAGCACAAGTATTTACATTTGAACAGCTCACTGTTAGATCATATAACAGCCAGTGGAGATACAGTCGATTGATCTCCAGCGCAGCTTGGAATCCCTCTCAATCACGAATCATAACATAATATTAGGAATGCTGTGATTTCTGCTGTGAAGTACCTAAATTACATTATTAGAACCCACAGTTTGTCTGCTAAATGCTCTCATGTAATGCCAAAATCCTCAGCCATATTGCAAAACATTATGGCAGCTTTGGCAAATTTTGTTTTGTTTCTGAGCCAGTCCTCTGCATTCATGGTCACAGTAATACAGGTCGTCCTCTCTACCCAAACATTCATCTCATTTCCAAAATTACCTTGAAAGGTTTGGATTTTCCTCATCTTGCGAATATTCCCAGTGCCATCATCTTCTTTAAGCCAGATGATCAGCTTGTCAGAGGGGCTTCCTGTGGTCCTGTAGAAGAACTGCAGGCACTGCTGAGTTCTCTTTGGATAAAGGATTCGAGACTCCAGGACTGCCACCTCCTCTGCCATGCCAAAGCTGGTGTTGAAGTACATGAAATAGCCAGCATCTGGGAAGAAAGGGTAGGCTCTCACTGTCTCTCTCCAGATTTTTCACCAGCTGCATGGTGTAAATTTATTTCAACTTCACCCTTTCAACAGTCAGAAGAGTAGCACTTAACATGAATAGTAGAGGAAATGGTATGTGACAACCATCCAGGACAGATCAAAATAAGATCAGGGGTAGCAGTTTAGCATAATTATAGAACTGATTGCTGTCATCTCTTGTCAGTTTTGCATTAATTGGTCTAATTGGAAGTTGTATTTCTCAGGAATGTCAGAGATTTATGAGACAGAGGGTTCAGTGCTGACCACAAGCAATGAATATATATATATATATTTTACTTGATTTATACTGAAGATAATCTAAAGATTATATTCTTAGAGGTTATATACTATAATACCTTGTAAAGATAATTTCTTATCAGCAATAACAATAATAAAAAAGGATTGGACACAAAACTAGGACTGTCCTGACCTTGAGCTTGAAGAAGCACCTTTTTTATAGCTTGCCCAAAGGTTTAGAAAACTCAGTTTCTCAGTCTGGGGAAATTATTTAAGAATTCTTGCCCCTCTAGCTTAATTTCCCATTAATGTTTTTTGAAGTGTGCTTTACTTTAGATTTGAAGTGTCTACTTTCATCCTTATATTTACAAGGATTTACCATTTGCACACGTATCGTATCTTGGTATCACATGAAGTTGTGATGTCTTTTCTGTATGGTATTGCTTTTTACTTATTCATTGCTATTCATTATAGTCAGTGGTAAAAATTAATAATTCTTTTAGTTGTTGTGTGAAAGTTCCATGGCATCTTGTCCAAGATAACATATCACAGAAATACAGGGTGGTTTGGGTTGGAAAGGACCTTAAAGATCACCTCGTTCCAGCAGTTAAATCTGCAGCAGCATGAAGGCAGCACAGCCTCCTGCATGGTTAGTGGAGCTGTTTGAGCTGTTTATCAGGTTTCCTCTAACCAGGGCAGGGGAATATTTTCCATTCCCTCCCACATGGTAGCGATGCTTTGAACATATCCATAGAAACCTATTGCATTTATGGCAATTAAAATATGGCCCTAGCAGACTTCAGCAGACTCCCTAAATGTTCAGCTGTGCTTTCCCTCATTCAGTTTAGCCAGCAATAAGTCAAAACCCCCGGACAGAAAACCTGTCTGAGAGAAATTTGATCCACATTTGTTAGAAAAATAGAATTTTCCCCAACTTGAGATGACTGCAGAACCAGTCATCAAAAAAAGGTTAAATTCCTGATGGACTCAATGACCCTTTGGAGGTGCCAAAAGGAGAGACACTCCCTACTCATGAAATTAACTTTAACACTCTGGAGATCCTCAGAGGAACCCACCCCTCTTCATTAAGTCTGCAATAGTTGTTTTGTAGTGAGTCACTAAATGCTAAAGCCCAAGTGCAAGTTAAGTGCCTGGTTCAGACAGATTGGATTTTACCCCAAAAATTAAAACAATTCAGTTATTTTTTTCAGTTACAATTGCACTGTAGAGAGTGAGAAAAAAGAGAGAATTAAGAGTCAATAGGGGATAGAAGCATGTATTTCTAGAAGCTGTCCGATGGTTTTCTTCAGTTATATTATATTCTTGGACCTGATTGACAAGTACCAGCACTGCGAGAAGTTGGGGATTTGTTCTTTCCAGTGGGTGGGTCACATGAGGGAAATAACCTACTCCTGAGTGCAGGGAGTCAAAGTTTCTCTTTATCAAAGACTAGTAAAGTGTAACTGGATGTGCTTTAGGGCATGATTCCTTCCCCCTGCACGTAGACAAAATTTACCACAGAAGTCACGTTTTTCTTGCAAGTGTGTAGTAGTTTTTACCCTGTCTAAATAATAACAAATAAGGCTCTTGATTTTCAGAACTGCATGCTGGGATTTAGTCTTCATTCTCAGTTGCCAGCTAGAACCCTGTAAATGGGGCTGGCTCCAACCTTTTTGAGATCTTATTCCTTAAAAAAAATGGCAAAATGACAATGTGAAAAGAAAAATTATCCCTAAATTACTACTATTACTTTGTAATGTTCTGCCTCCAGAACCAGCACTCCTAAAGCTTAAATAAGCACTTAAATAAGCTCTGCAAACACAGTATTTATGAGTGGCTATGAGTGTTGTTTCATTCTTATCATGAGGCAACATCACTCTTTATCAGACTCTGGAAGTTTCAGTAAATTATTTTCCATGCTATATTTAAAAGGCCTGTAGTTAAGATTGTTCTTTGTCCCCTTTTATCTCGCTGGTTTGGAGAACATTTCATTAAGTTGAAAAAGTTTGGTGAGAGCAAGAGTGCAAACATAAACTCACACTCAAAGGGTCAAGACAAGTGAGAAGAAAAAGAGCTCTTTGCTTCACTGTAAACATTGCAACTCAGATATTTTCTGGGTTGTGCCTTAGATATGGTCACTTAACCCAGTGTTTTTAGAATAGCCAGGGCGGGGTTTTCTCGAGGGTTGGCCACCACTACAGGTTCAGAGAAGTTGTTAAAGATTCCGTATTTAAAGCACACAGACATGCACGAGGGACTATTCCTCCAGCTAAGCCTTTTTCCATAGAAGAGTGTTGTGTTACTTGGTGTTACCTCTGCAGCGCCCAGAAAGCGTGTGGTCCTCCTGCCCTGTCACACTGCTCTGTTGGTGGACCCAGTCCAGGTCATCTCTGGTGCCCTGAATCATACCGCAGATGTTGTCAAACTCAAAAGAACACTGGTCCAAAAAGGTGTGAGTTGAAGCTGGGGAAAGCAAACAAACAAAAACACACATGGTCACCTCTGAGTACTATCTCATTAAAATTTCTGCTCTATTTTTATGGAGGTTTGTCTGCATTAGTAAAAACATCCTGTGGAGAAGACAAATCCTAACATTAGCAGATGTGAGCCAAACGACTCAAAAGAGGAAATACTTGATTTCTGGAGGGATTTCATGCATAAAGACAACAACATCTGACCTCTTTGCAGAAGGTTAACAAACACCCATGTGGTAGTGGCTGATGGTGTCTTTGTGCCTGTTTATCAGCCTTGGAGAAACAAGTCCCTGTCCCTTTGTGGCCCTGGAGTGGTGTATTTAACCATTCCTCGGCTGAGATTACTGCTCTTCATGTCTCACTTGTCTGCTTGATGAGCATGTGCACTGTCCTTCCACTTCAAGCAAAGTCCATTCCAGTTCATCTGAGTTTTCCTGCAAGGTGATGCTTCTGCTGACAGATCCTTGGAGACAATAACTTCTCTGTGACAACCACGATCAGTGATAACATCTCCAACCAGATTAGCAAAATAGACAGTGTTGGACTCTAGACTTGGATAATCTCAGGTACAAAATAATCTAAACCCAAATGCCAGTAAAAGAGGACAAAGTGCAGTTTCATTCACCTCACAACACCAGCAGAACACAGCCACAGTTCTGAACCCCTAGGAGCAGCGTGGAAGAAAACATATGGATGGACTGACATTCCTTGACAAACTTTCACAAGTGTAATGACAGCAGAACCAAAGAGAGGGGTGAGGAGGGAATAAATGCTGTGTGTCTGCACCCCACAGGTCCTGCCCCATCCCTTCCTGAGCATACCTAGGAAGAGTTTTTGTGGTTTGAGAGACATAAGGGAGGTGAACCAGCCTGGCTCAAGTGTAACCAAAGAAAGAGTTTGTCATGGTTAGATTATGACTTACTGCAGTTGTACATGCGATTCAGTCTTTCCAGATCAATGGCACTGAAGTCTAGACGTTGTCCAATGATGTCATCAAACACTGGTATCTTTGCCGTGATTGTGGGAACTCCCGGATTTTTGTTAAATGAGAGTGGTGCATAGTGCATCAGTGATTCATAGTCATAGGGGGTGTTCAGATCAGTGATGTAGCTGTCATTATATGTCACAAAATTGTGCTCTTTGCCTGGTAAGAGAACAGAAAAGTGCTTCATTTTCAGAGAAACTGGAACCCTGGATACAGTTTTCTAAGGCAGAATTAATATACCCAAAACCAACTACTTTACAGAATAATATTCAAACTTAGCAAGATTCTTGTTTGTCATTTGGCAATTCTGTGCCCTCACAGGTGACTTCAGGAAGTTCAAAATCAAATATCAATGAGCTATAAAGAATGGAATATATAGAAAGTCAAATTAGATGGTCTAATAGTAATAATCCTGAAGGATTAATTTTAAGGATTAATATATCCATTCCAGAACCTGCGAATATTGATGCAAACATTTCCCAGGATATTAGATCTTATATATGGAGAAAGAGAATCCCTGGAGCCCTCTGTTCACTAAGGGGACAGGTATGACAGTCCTGGAGTGCCTCCAGGTTCTGTTCTTCTTTGAAGCAAAGAATGCATTAGCAATCTGAGGGGAAAAAAAAGAAAGATGTTTTTACCCTAGATTTACAGTATTTATATGATTTTTCTATTGAAATGTCTTTTGGAAACATGTTTCTCATGGTTTCTTAGTGAAATTATTTGTCCTTAGTTTTTCCTTATGAAGGTGCCAGCTAGGACAGAGAGAGGGAGCCATTCCACACTCTTTGGTATGGAATTAAAGAGAGATTGCCAGCTACATTTCCAACTACAAATGATAGTTTCAGAATATTTGACCTGCTTTCTCAAAGAAGAAACAGCACATGATTGTGCTGGTAGATAATTACACCTTATCTGCATAAAGACTGCCCTTCCCTTCTGCAAACCATAAAAGTTTTCAGTCCAAGGCCTGAGATTATATAAGAGCTTGGAATTGTTTTCTTATGGACACTTGAATTGCACCTTTTGTCAAAAATTAAAAAACCCACCCTCCTTTAGTCAATCCCTTTCAAATAAGTCATTTGATCTAATAAATTTGAGGCTTTTTCATGTGCAAAGGGATTATTTCCATTTTCAGGGAAGCTTATAAATATAAATATGAATATAAAAACCTTTCGGATTTTGAGAGAACCTGTGATTAAAGAAGACTTACCTCAAAGCTCACTATCTAAGTAAGTTTATAATTTGCATTAAATGGCAAAAGAAAACAAATTCACAGAGAGGGGAAGTGATTTGTTCAAAATTAAGAGATCACACCAGTCCTGGAGCCAAGGTGAAATAAAGTCCTCTGACTCCCAAGCAGGGTCTCTCACTTCTGGCCTAAGACAGGCTCTGGTCTTTGACCAGAAGTTGTACCGAAGTTTGTTGATTTGCAGTGATCTCAGGCGCAGTCCCTGATTCTAAAATTACATCTTTAGGAAGGTCTTAAAATTTAGGAGTGAAAATGAGACACTGATACATCTGCACTCCACAAAATCTGACTTGAAGGTTAATACTCACCTGGAATAATTTCATCCCACCAGATTTTCACATAGTCATCCCGGTCCGTCCTCGACTGCTCATGATAAAACCCTAAAGCATGCAGAATCTCATGTTCCACGATTGCTCTGTAGTCACACCTTTCCCCAATTGAGAGGGTCTGTCCAGTCTTCAGGTCCCCCACCATGGACCAACACCTGAGAAAGAGAGAGAGATTTCTCTGTTGAGTTTTCTTCTCTGTGTTTAAGCCCTCAGTCTGCTCACTAAGTTAAAAGTAATACAATAAAAGTTTTAAATATAAAAGGAGCAATATAAATAATTATTTAGATGATGATCACATGCCTTGATACTCTACAGATGTTGTACTCTGAAGGCAGACTGACTTCCAAAAACACACTATCACTTGCATGAGGCCAGTATTTTACTTATCCTCTATGTTAGACAAGCTCACCATAGATTTTTGAGATACACAGAAGTCTAGTCTTACATCGACTGCCATTTTGAAAAGAAACATAATACATACAATCAGTGAGCTCATCAAGACAGACTGAGCTGTTCTGCAATCACCTGCTAGAGAAAAGATCCAAGTGGATTTAGAATAGCTGCATCTGGTTCCTTTTAACAGCTATGCCTTGCATTGGACAGAGGTGTGAAATTGCATTTTTCTGTGAGTGCCAAGCTCCTCATCCACAATTCAGCAGGAGTTAATCATAAGTGATGAGGAAAGGAGCTCCTCAGCCAATTTATTGGGAACTTTTTAGTGGAGCCTGAGAGTGGTGTGAGAGGCAAGTGCTAAAGAGCACCTGCTTTGGCTGTAGCTTCATTTGCTCATCACAAAGTAGGGTCTGGTTGAGTTTGCTGAAGGAGCTCTGAGCACAGTGATGTGGGTACTGAAAACGAAGAGCTTGAGCCTATGGTCTCATGAATAGCTGCTACCAGGGAGCTCCCAGCATCAGGCTCTGCAGCACCAACTTGTCAAAAATCATGGTGCTTGTAGTCTTGTTAGAGAAATGTCATAGGACACATGACCCAAAGAAGAGCTGAGGGCAGAAGTATTAGTGCCTGTAGACCTTTAGGAAGTTCTGGGGAAACAACAAATATTCACAGCTGATATAGTAAGAAGATTTTTGTGCTTTTCTATATTTTCTTTCTAAACACATTTAGCTGTAGGAAATACAAAGAATCCTTCCAATTTCTGAAAAGTTGAATCTCTACATATAAAACCCTTTCAGATTTTGAGAGAACCATTAATTAAAGAAGAGCCACATCAAAACAATAGAAAGAATACAGTAAACAGGCTTTTCACATCTTTTTTGACCTGTCTTCCAAAGATTCCAAAATCTAAGTTCTAGCTATTGGGGGTTGTTTCACCCTCCACTGGAATGGAAAACAACCCTAGGTAGGAAAGTAGAAGCAGTCGAGGAAAAACCAGCGATGCTGGCATTCACCTCATTGAAGACACCTTTCAAACATTAGATTCCCATCCCAAGTTCATCATCTAAATAGGCCCTGCAGTCAGCAGAGGGAGGCAGCTGCTTGCAAGTTTTGTGCCTAAGAAGGTTAGATGGATTGTTTTCTTGGCAGCCTCTTTTCCTCTGCTGACAATGAACCTTTAGACTGCTGAAGTCAAATGAAATGAATTCCCAGCTCATTCCACACAGCAAAACTAAACAGAAATTGATATAACCCTCACCCGTCTTCTTTTCTAAAGATTATGTAGGTACTTTCTCCTTCATATGGCTTGAAATCAACGCAGGACTTCAGGCGGAACATTTCAAATGCCTGGAGAATTACTGCCTTGGCATTCAGGTCTGGAAAACATGCATCAGGAAGGCACCTTTAACAAACTGCCCATCACTCACTCCAGAGTGGTAATGTGTGTACACAGATACATGCATGGGAACAAAAGAAAGATGATTGAAAAGAAAAAATATTGAATGATTAAACTGTGTTTTGTTATGTTAGCTGTAGAAGAAAGAACAATGGTTTTGATATGAGTTAGTTTATCTAGTCATTAGGGAATTTTAAAATCTTAACATGAGAAAATTAGTTCTGGAAAAGGCAGATTTTTTTATCACAGTGACTCCAGTGCAAATAAGGATTGGAGCTAAAATCTGAATAAAGCATCTGCATTACCTAGGTCATCACCCAGAATATAGGGAATGGGGAACTTCCATCTGGAGTTCTCATTTCTTAGGCCATTTCGCTGATCTTTCTGAAAATGCAATTAACAGCTGGTGATGCATCTGCTGTGGGGAGGTGAGCTGATTTATAGCAAAAATACAATTAGAACAAGTGACAGAAAGTTTTTAATTACTTACAGAGAGCAAGATATCACCCTGAAAGAGGTCCAGTCCAGCAGCTGGAAAGAAATTTAATGAAAAATAGTGTAAATGAAACATCAAATGTATTTCATTTCATAAACCATATTGAACCTTCTTATAGAATGCTAAGGTGCCTGGGCATTTATAGAAAATATTTAAAGTCCAGCTTCTGTGCACTCAAATATGGATGATAATAACAGAAACAGCAGTTTCTACTCAGTATTTACTACTTGCCAAAGTCTGCATTTGTGATGGCAGAAATCTGGTGGCCACCATTACCCATGTCTCATTTGATAACCTCTTGCTTGCTCTCAGGCAGTGACAAGTGTAGTGCAGAGAGACAGTGCTATGGAGAACACAGCAATGTTGAGCAATACCCAAGGAAGAATATTGCACAGTGCACCATCAAAGGAAATATGGAAATTTACAGGAAATAAACATGGAGGAAAACAATAACCGTGTGCTGTGTCTCTTGCCTTTAATTTCTTACCACTTATATAGAAGCTCAATAAACAGTTGCTTTTCATCTTTGAAAAGCTTTATAAAAATCTTATAAAGATGGGAAGAAAAGGCCATTGGGACCCCAGAGCCCTTCCAATTGATATAGTTTTGATTCTGCCTTAACACTCTGGATCTGTCCAAACTTCAGAAATTCAAGACTTCTGCATCCCTTGTTTAAATGAGGTTATAGTCCTGGGATAGATTCAGGCGTGGTAGCCAGAGGAAGGTAATTCAGAGCTCACTTCATTATTATTTCTCTTGTTACCATGGGCTACCTACTATCAGTCTTCTTTACAACACAGAAAACTCAGTATTTTGCTCACAATTTCTCAGTCCTCATGAGAATTTAGACATGAACTCACCCAAGTTGATGTCAGGAATGTCTTTGAATATCTCACCAGCTTCAGCATCTGCAAGACAGATGAAACATTATGTGTTCAAGTGTGGTGGCACACAGCAAACAGAGGAAAATGCTTCAAAACTCAAACCAGCTCACACAGCACTTACCAGCTCCACTGGAGTGGTGTCCTACCTGAAAGAGAATGAAATACAACCAGTATAAGGTATGAGATGTCTGTGGACTGAGAGGAGCCTGTAGAATTTGGGTTTTACTCAGAGTCTGTAGAAATCAGGTTTTACTTACAGAGACTGGAGAACCATAAACGTAACATAGTAGAAGTGTCAGGCACAGTGGGAAGGTGTTGGAGCCCATTTTTGCAATGGGAAAAGAAGCTGGTCTTCCTCCTCCCTTGCAATATATAGGGAATGCTGATAAGCTTTTCACGGGGCATCAGCCAACCAGCATTGGTCTTTCCACCTTTGAAACATTATTATAGCGGCAAAACTTCCCTCCTGAATGGCACACGATGGCATTACTGTTATCAACTACTAAATCCACTTTGGAGAAACATTACAAAGAGGGATGTGGTAACTTTATGTTTTCGGCACAGCTGGGTGAAAGACCCACCCAGACTTCACATGAGACGTTCTCAATCAGGGTGAAAGTTGCTGACTCCTTCCATTGTGCTTGTTGTCTGTCAGCACTATGATCTTGACTGCACAGGAGAAGAGCCACACTCTTAAGCAGAATTGCTCCAGATTTATAGCACTCCAGTGCCATTAGAATTTGTCCCGGTGCCATTTTCAATTAATAAGTAACATGACATTGTAAAGATCAGAGGTACAATAGATATGATTATGAATGCCCTGAGAGTGCTTTCCAACAGCTGATCCTGTCCCAGACCTGAGGCTCCCCAATGCACAACAGGCCACTCTTTGCCTTTAGAAGTGTTCACATATATCAGAAGATCCGTGGCCTTCCAGCTTGATGTTACTTTCTTTTCTGGTGGGTTTCAGAGATCACAAACTCCTGCCCTGCCCTTTGCTGTCTTCTTTCTCAGGGGACATGGAGCAGGAAGGGCACATGGGCTAACCGAGCCAAGGCTCCAGAAATTTCTAGTTCTCCCACAGGTCCTGCATTGTTCCTGTTATCGCCTTACAAATGTCCCATGTGCCCTGGAGTGCCTCAGTGCCCTTAACGTAGGCAATGGAATCCTGCTTCCTCATTTCACATCTGATGTTACAAGACACGAAAGGCAGCATGTCCACCTCTGTGTCCAGCAATTAGGTAGGAAAACTTTGTGCTGTGGACACCACCATGCACAGCACAATGCAGAGGGTTGGACTGGGAAGAGAAGAAAAAGTGCTTTGGAGCTGCTTCATGCACTGCACCCAGCAGTGGATTTCACAGGGAAGCAACCTTTATTCACTGTGAAGAAACCTCAGATGAAAGGTTTTGAGTGGGAAATGTGCCTGCCTAGAAAGGAGTCAGTCCTTCAAGCTAAACAACATGTTGTCCTCCAAACAAATCAATGTTGGAAGCTATTGGTAAGAGGTCACATTGCAGAGGAAAAAGGATGGAGAACTTTCCTTGTTTTGAGAAGAAAAAACAAAAAACAAGTCTCCTTGTTTTGAGAGGACTGTTCTTTCACATAGCATACATGGGTCTTCTTCAACACTTGCTTTAAAGAATGATTGTTTCGAAGGACACTGGTGCCTAGTCTGAACAGGACAAACTCCTAGTAAAAGAGAAGCATGCCTCAAGATACATCATCTTTACACAGGTGAGCAAAGAGAGTCAAAACATATCACAAAGACCACATCTGCAGATGTGCAGCAGTGGATGTGAGAAATGAACAAAAAATTGAAGCAAAATCAGAGCAGCCTGAAAAACATTTTGGTTTTAGTCCCCTTAACTTCAAAGTAACCCAAGAACCTAAAAAGGACATCTAAAGAAAAGTAATTGTGAGGGCATATATTTGCTTTCATATATAAAAGGGCTCTATTGGAGCCCGTTTTAGGCACTGGAAGTGGCTCTAAGTTCTCCCTGGAGCCTTCTCTTCTCCAGGCTGAGCAGCCCCAGGTCTCTCAGCCTGTCTCCACAGCAGAGGTGCTCCAGCACCTGTTTCATTTTGCCCTCCCTGGAGGGCAGTGCAGGTACGTTCTTCAACTGGCTGCAGTCCCTGTAAAGAAGTTGGTGATGGAAAATGCTGTTATCCTTCCACTCTGGGTAGCCCCAGCTCAACAATACAGGACAGGGAGTAGCAAAAGAAGAAAGCACAGGAAAGTACAGCAGGTGCCTTATAGTCTCATACACTGCCTTGTATGAAGTGCCCAAAATTGCTGTGCACCAGTATTCCCACACCCAGTGGCAGATCTACCCTGGATTCCTAGGCACAGGCATTAAATGGTGTCACTACATGCAGGTAATACCTTTTGTTAATCTGTTTGCACTGGTTTTAACTCAAGTGTAACACAAATAAACTCTGAGACAGAAACGTGACTCAGGTGTTTATTTTCTTCACACAAGTAGGACTGAAAACAAATGTCTCCTGAGTTGGAAAAACTATCATATGAAAGTGATACCACTTAAATGGTTAATAAAAAGTTACCCACCCAGCTTCTCAAATTTCAGATTAAGTCTGGTCCCTGTCATAGTGTTAGAAATCAACACAAGACTGGACATACCAAACACATCCAGGTTAACAACCTCAAAACTGAGATCTGAAACACACAGCAGAGGATACCAGCAGCACTTGTTCTGCTTTTAAAGTACAACAAATATCTATAATTCTAGATAAAAAGAATGAATGTGTGCATTAAAAAGAGAAGCATGTGTAAAAAATATCTAGCTGGATAAAAGAGCAGGAGCAAAATTCCCTGACTAGAATAATTTTGGCCGAGGGCATAAGGAGAGATAGTATATTTTGTTAGATAAACCAATAGTATGGATATCTGAGATAGCTGATAGCTGAGACAAACAAGAAGGCTTTTGGACTTCCAGGGCATTCCCCTGGTATTGCTGGGAAATTTTACTGCATGTTATAATATAATCTCAACTATTGTCAACTTTGAGCTCAGGACCAGTAAAAACGGGAGAGATACATACAATTCTAACACTGATTTACTATTTGTTTTTCCTCCTAAATAATTCAAAACCTAATATAGTGCCTAAAACTGGATGAAAACAAGGATAATGCTCTGAACATTTTAACTTAGAAAATATAAGTATATCCTCTCAGCCTGATTTAAGCTGGGAGTGTTAAGAAGAGATAAGGAACAAAGGGTAAAGGAGATGGACATGTATGACCTTCAGATTAGGATTCCCTGACTTCATTACTGACGCCAATCCCCTGAGAGGGCTTTTCTGAGCAGAGCCCCTGTTCTGCATGAGCAGCATAGGTGACCAAGGGAAAGAAGAACCCGGATCCCGAAGCCTCCCAGGGATCAAACATGGATCACTCACACAATCACAACACTGTCCATGGCAGAAAAACAACCCCGCCGTTTGTGACACCCAACACAGCCCTCCGGAACCAAAATTCAAATAGTGAAGACTGACACTGACACCCTGCACATTTCCATTTCCATTTCCATCCCTGCACCTGCCCTGCTCTCCACAGCAGCGGCACCAACATCCCCCCACCAGCAGCTCTATAAAGCTCCTCCTGCCATCCGGGACACTCAGGGAACAGCAGCCGCTGCCCTGCGTTTGGCATTGGTGCAACAGCCCCCTTGTCCAGCACAGCCCTGCTGCCCAGCTCCCACCATGGAAGATTGCCACTCTCCAGAGCAATTCAATGTCTCTTCATATGCTGTCATCGTTTTGTCCATCACCACCCTTGAAGCATTTGCTGGCACGTGGATAAACGCTTTTCTTGCTTCTGTGATTGGCATGACTTGGATCAGAAAGCAAACCTTGAACTCTAATGCGAAGATCTTGCTTGTTTTGGGATTCTCTAGGTTTTGGTATTTGTGCATTTTATGGGTATATTCCTTTCTTTCAGCAATTTATCCATCTTATCTTCATGTTCACTCCACAATTCAAGTAATTGGATCTATTTTTATGTTTCTTAATTATTTAAACTTGTGGGTTTCTGCCTCTCTTTGTGGTTTTTATTGTATAAAAATTGCCAGTTTCAGCAACAGCTTCTTCATCTACCTGAAAGTCAAAATTGACAGCATTGTGCCCTTGCTCTTGTTGGGATCACTGCTTTTAGCCTTGGCTATCTCTTTCCTGTCCTATCATACTGGTGAAGAACTGCACAGTAAGAACAACAGTTCAACATGTCAAGGAAGATTTTGGGAAGAAAGTATCCAAATGGAGGAACATATGTTCAATGTTTATGTTCCTGCTGGCTTTGGATATGCTGCTTCATTCATGGCAGTCACCTTCTCTGCCCTTCTCCTTCTCTTTTCTCTCTGGAGGCACAAACGCAACATGCAGACAAACTCCATGAAGGA
>JAWWEW010000112.1:109565564-109584426 GCA_035583185.1 Anabacerthia variegaticeps
GGGAACAGCAGCCGCTGCCCTGCGTTTGGCATTGGTGCAACAGCCCCCTTGTCCAGCACAGCCCTGCTGCCCAGCTCACACCATGGAAGCGTGTCACTCTCAAGAGAAATTCAATGTCACCTCATATGATGCCACAACTGTGGCAATCATGACTCTCCAGACATTTGCTGGCATGTGGATAAATACTTTCATTGTTTCTGTGATTTGCATGGATTGGATCAAAAAGAAAACCTTGAATTCCAATGAGAAGATCCTGCTGCTTCTGGGATTCTCCAGGTTTTGGTATTTGTTTATCTCATGGTTATATTCCTTTCTCTCAAAAATTTATCCCAACTACCTTTATGTTCACCCTGCACTTCAACTAGTTGTATCTATTCAGGGTTTTTTTAACTGTTTCACTTTGTGGGTTTCAGCCTGTCTTTGTGTCTTTTATTGTATAAAAATTGCCAATTTCAGGAACAGCTTTTTCATCTGCTTGAAGGTAAAAATTGACTGGATTGTGCCCTTGCTTTTGTTGGGGTCAGTGCTTTTCTCCCTTTTTATCGGCATTGTTGCCTATGACATCAGTGATAAAGCGCACTGTAACAACCACAATTCCACTGGACGAGGTGGTTTTTGGAATGCAAGAATCAAAATGGATAAACATTTTTTCCCTTCTTTTTTTGTCGCTGGTTTCGGATATGCTGTTTCATTCATGGCTGTCACCTTCTCTGCCTTTCTCCTTCTCTTTTCTCTCTGGAGACACAAACGTAACATGCAGACAAACTCCATGAAGGACCTCAGCATGGATGCCCACATCAAAGCCATGAAATCTGTTCTCTCCTTCCTAGTCATGTACAGCATCAACTTTGCATCCTTGATTTTGAACATGGTATATGTCACGAAGAAGGGAAGTCCTGTAATTTTTCTCACTGTCATATTTCAGTATGCTTTTCCAGGGGTTCATTCCCTTATTCTGATTTTCAGTAATCCCTATCTGGAAAAGACATTGCTAAGGATTCTGCCCTGTCTGAAGTTCAGGGTTTGCATGAGGTAGGAACTGTAAAAAATGCTGTAGCACTTGCAAAATGTTGATATTTCTTTATAGAAAAAGAGTCACTAAATCTCTAATGCAACTTTCTAGTCAGTGTAGATACAGATGTTTAGTTTTCATCACTGAGATTAAGAAGATATCATTCAAATGCTTTGAACTAAAATAATCTGCCTTAAATTAAATATTTTGAATTATAGTTTTATTTAGGTAATTCTTTGAGTTAAATTATTGTTAGTAACAACTTTGTTGAGAGGTGGCACATGGGTTGGATGTAAAAGGGAAATAACAATACTGCAAACCTTCCTCAAACACTTTGGTATTCAGTGATTGAAACAACTGAACTAAGCAACAGGTTTATATCTGTGTTTTGGTTTCCATTGCTTTCTGCTGTGGCTCTGTTCCAGTGTAATAGGATGAGCTGTGTCACTGTCTGGCAGTGGCTGACAGCTGGTGTGTGAACATGTTGATCCCTGTCACTCCCCAGAGGTGGTCACTGATGCACAATCAGCGCTGCAGGAATGGCCGTGGGTGCACAGGTGGGTGCAGAGCCCACGTCCCACTCCAGCCCTGTGTTTCTTCTCTGCCCCATTTCCTGCACAAACAGGATTGCTCTGTGTGACTGCTCTCCTGGTCTGCTTTCACTTGTAGATGAGATTGGCTTTTCCTAAGGGACATTGGCTCCGTAAAATACCTGGGAAACAGGATTTGTGCTGGATGAGTGGAAGGGCATGGGGAGGAAGGAGTGGAGAAGACAACACACTATGAAATGACTGCAACCCCTATTCTTCTTCCCCCTGTGCTGATGAGGTGGAGGTGGTGGAGAAACTGGAAATGACAGAGTGAAGTTGAGCCTGGGATGAATAGGGGGCTTGGAGACATTGTGTTTTGGCTTTATGTTTGTTCCTCGTCATCCTACTCAATTTATTAAAATAGGAAATAAATTCATTTTCCTTATGTCAAGTCTGTTTTGTCATTACAGTAACTGGTGAATGATCTCCCTGTCATATATCGACCCATGAGCTTTTCCATCCTATTTTTCACCACTGTCCTGTATATGGGTTGAGAGTGAAGGAGCAGCTGGGTGGGGATCTGGCAGCTGCCCAAGATCAACCCTCCCCAGCAGGTCCTCTAAACATGAAATAGTTCCAGCATAGACAGACAAGAACCTGAACTGGTCATTTCTGTCACCAGAAATGTCACTCGGGTCTGGAGACAGATCTTAGGAACCTCACCTGGACACATCTCCCCACTGAAAGGCCTTGAAAGAACAGGCACCAACACACTTCCCTTCTCTTCCTGTTGTTCCTCGTGCACTTCATCCTTTAAAATGACAGTTCAAACTCATGTCACAAAAAGACCTTGGAAGATCCCTCTTATTCCCTACACCCCATGCCACATCATCCCTCACAACCCCACATACCACAAGACTCAGCAGGCAAAACCAGCACCTGGCAGGTGTCAGCACACAAAACAAGGCAGCCCCAGCAAACCACTCTGCAGATACCTTCTGCCATCTCCATGAAAGCCCTGAGAACATGACACCCAGCACAGCAGCACTGCCCTGTGCACCAGCCCCACTCAGCTGGACCTGGAGGGGACACATTATCCACCAGCACAGCCACAGGAGGAGAGATGCAGTGATGTGCCCAGCCCAGGGGAGCTGGCACACAGCAGGTGCCAGAGGCCAAAGGGAGGGGCTGCCCAGTGCTGACACTCTATGGAAAACTGCTTCAGGTCACATTCCAAATTTTTATGATTGAGGAGTGAAACAGTTAAAAATGGTTTTGCCATGGAAAGTGTTGAGCAGAGGGACAGCTCAGGACCAGTTTCACCGCATTCCTAAGTGCAGAGATATAAAAATAGCTGGGAGCTCCACTAAAAACAAGGCAATGCTCCAACACTCTTGGAAGTCACAGCTCTGAAAGCAGTAAGGAGGAGCACATTTTCTCTTTAGCTGGGACAGGAATGGGAGATTCAGGCTGTTAGAGTCATGTATCTGGTGAAAGAACAAAATCAATGTCTCAAATCCAGCCAGTAGAAGCAATTACACCCCACTATCAAGAAAAGAGAGAGGCAACACCAGAGGCTGCAGGCACCTGTAGAGCATCCTGATTGATGCAGGACCAGAAGCAAACAAGGAGAGGTCACAGACATCAGCAGGACAAGCAGAACCACAGTCCCAGATGCTTCCATGATTCAGGTAGGAGCAAAACCATTTCCATTCCTCACAATATAGGTAAGTGATGGTCATCTCAATAACTTCAAACATTCCAGTGATTTAGACTATTGGTATATTTAAACATATTCTTCATTTTTTTTAATATTTGAGATCTGATACATAGAGACACACAGAAAGACAGAAGTACTTCTACCTCTCCCCCGTTAAGGACATTGTTTACAGTGTATCTCAAGGATTCATCCTTGTAGTCATCTGCTTCTCCCATTCACCAGTACATCACCCTGCAGATCCACCTGACATCTGCAGTGCTTTTGCTCTGCATTGCAAGTACTCCGAGGCACAAAACAGGCAGGACACACTACTTCTTGCCCTTTTTCTTCCCATTTTTCTTTTGAGCAGAAGTTGTGCAGCTTTCCCAAAAGCATGGTGGGTTTCTCTCAAGCTCTTCTTTCTTGTGTTCCCAGTCTTCATCTCTCTGGTCTAAGGGGATTCCTTTCATTGCAGCTGTCCTGCGGTAGTCTCTGCTCTCCACCTCTGCTCTGGGAGAGAAAAGAAGAGTGAGCACAGAACAGTCACACCTCTTCATGAGGGCCCATCTACAGGGTCAGGGACTGTGTCTCAGTCTGGTCAGAACCCTGCTGCCAGCAACACTTGAGGAAACCCTGAGGTATGCCTGGCATGGTGCAGCACCCATCTCTCCTCTCAGAGAGCCCCCTGGGCCCCATCACTATCAGAATCTGGACTTGGAAAGGCCAAGTGTGAATCTTGTCCAAGAGAAGGCAAACCCTTTTCTCCTGCTGCACAGCTCTGATTTTGTAAGACTTCATGATTTATGGAGTTTTGTCATAAATACCACCATCAGGAAAAATCCTTTTTTCTATAATAGGGCAGCTCTGTCATATCAGTGCAATGCTATCCCAGCTGAGAGCATGGAGCAAAGCTAGTGGCTCCACACCAATGAGCTTCATCACATGGGCTTCCTATATCATAGAATGATAGAATGGTTTGGGTTGGAAAGGACCTTAAAGATCATCTCCTTCCAATCCTCTGCCATGGACAGGGACACCCACTAGACCAGGTTGCCCAAAGCCCCATCCAACCTGACCTTGAACACTTCAAGGTGTAGGACAGCCACAGCTTCTCTGGGCAGCCTGGTCCAGTGCCTTACCACCCTCAGAGTGAAGAATTTCTTCCTAATGTCTAATCTAACCCTACTAACCTAGGCCATTACCCCTTGTCTGCCCTCTTCATGCCCTTGTCAAAAGCCCCTCTCCACACTCATGTAGGCTCTATTCAGGTACTGAAAGGTGCTCCAAGGTCTTGACAGACCCTGTGTTTAAGAGAGGATGTTGTTGTTCCAGGCCTGCTGGTGTTTAAGAGGCATTTGGAAAATGCCCTTAATAACTTTTGGTCAGCACTGAAGTGGTCAGGCCATAGGACCAAATGATTGTGGCAGGTTCCTTCCAACTGAACTATACTATTCTCTTCTGTTAAGTATCTGCTACCAAGGGCAAAAAACTTCTTTTTGTACACTTTTAAATATATATATATATGAGTGTATATATATATATGCTCTGCTCTCAGATAGCAGGAGCCTTTGGTGCGGGTTCAACAGCTGGCACTTTGCAGAGAGGCTGGTGGCAGGCACAGGCAGTGGGTGTCTGTGCCAGCTCAACACCATCCTTGGCAGCTCTCACAGCAATCAAGGCAAAGCCCTTCTCATGCAAAACAAACCTGATGCAAATTATGTGTTTGTTATTCAGAAGCAGTTGTTTTGAAGGCTGTTTCCTAACCTTTGCATGTCCATGCAAACCTCAGTGAGTGGTACAGACACCTGGTAGCAGAATATTCCCAATATTTACATGTTAATAATATTTACATGTTGATACATGCAATATTTCCATGTGGATGCAAACAGTCCTCAGCACAGAGCAGTGGCCCAGCCCAGGCAGGCAGGCAGGCAGGCAGCTGGCAACACCTGGGGACAGACACCCAGCATTCAAGGGTCATGGCAGTGCTAGAGGGGGCTGCAGAAAGATTTAGGAAGGATTTGGATGCTCACAGTCCTGTTTAGATATGCACATCACCCCTTTATTTGGCACAGACCCCCAGATTTAAAAATATAAAAACTGCTTTTTCTATTTTTTTGCATGACAGGCAAACATCCAAAACTGAGTGGGATGCTCTGCAACAAAATATTCCTCATATTTATATACCAGGGACACAGTGAGTGGAGTGCAGACCTGCTCTGTGCTGTGCAGCATCTCTGTCTGCAGCACGCACAGGTACTGCCCAGCTCCCATCAGAGCTGCTGAGACTGCCTGACCACATCTGGGACCTTCTGCACAACTGAAGGAGCAGACAGCAATCAAAGTCATACTAGAAATGCCAGCCATTCCAGCTCCAGGTTTGCTGATGTGAGGAGGTGAAGCCACTGTGTGAGGGTGAGGGCATTCACTGCAGCTGTAAATTATAGTGGCTGGCCTTAAAAAAAGTGTTCCTGAGTCACAGTGATAAACTCTTGGCTGCCCACAGGCTGTGTTATGGATGTGAGGTTATTGCACAGGCTTTGTGTGTCTTATAAAATGTCCTAGGCATGGGCATTCAAAGCATCTTCCCAGTTATTAAGTTGTCCCAGCCATGCTCCTAGCCGAGCCATGCAGCTGTGGGGTCAGTCAGGCCAGCACGTGGCTCTGAAAGACAAGTTTTCCACCTTAAAGCCATTCACCTCACAAAACCCTTCATCGGCTACCTGAGTCACTCTAGGCTATTGCTAAGGTGTCTCAGATGAGGATGTCAATCATCCTGTCAATCAGTGTGTCAATCATTCTCCCAGGCACCTCTGCCTGCCATGGGCATCACCCATTGGCATCATCCAGGCAATTTCCCTACCCCTACTGTCACCTCACTGCCACAGCTCTGGTGCACAGCCAAGAGAACAGCAAAATGCTACAGATTTGGCAGGAATTACTGGTGAGACTAGTGTAAAGAGGACAGCAGTGGATAGGTAAGTAATTGCTATAAATGATTCATCAAGGGAGAGAAGCCTGCAGACTTTCACTCTCTAGGTTAGACAATATTTATCTGTGCTTCTATAGAAACTAAGCATGCCAAGAGCTGAAAACAGCACAGAAAGAAACCCCACTGGAACAGAGTGCCCCATTCTCAAAGGTCTGGAAAACCTGAGCTTTACTACCAACTCAGGGTCTAAGTAGTAAAAAACGTAAAAAAGCGAAGCTTAGGTACCAGCTGCTGGTTGCTTAAATGTCTTTAAACTGAAGGTCTGAGGGTAAGAAGAGCTGGTACTTCTGTGTGGAAGGAAGGTGGTGAATAGTGAAGTTTTGCAGCCTGTCAACTCCAAAATCAGCGAGACTTCAGCTCTAAGGTGTCCAGGATATCCCACTTTTGGAAGTGTTCAAGGCCAGGTTGGATGGGGCTTGGAGCAACCTGCTCTAGTGGAAGGTGTCCATGCCCATGGCAGGGGTTGGAATGAAATGACCTTTAAGGTCCCTCCCAACTGTTCTATGATTCTGTGTGGGGTGGGCAGGTAAAATGCAAAGGTTCCAGCAGCTTCCATAATAGCCAGAGCTTAGAAACTGGAATATGTGGCTCCCCTAGAAAGTTTTTTGGGCTTTGTGCAGGGGTATTTTGCACAGTTTGGGTGTCTCTTCCTCTGGAAGGGCACTGACACTGTGTGAAGATAAAAGGTGGGCATGGAGCATTTCAGCAGGAAACAAGCTGCAGAAGCACAGCTAAATGACAGCAGTACCTACAGAAAGGTTTACAAGCATTAAAGAAAGGTGGCACTTGGTAGGCACTGGCCTCCTCAGACATTTGCCCAGTCACCATGCCTGATTCTGACCTTGGCAGCTCTTATGCTGCACTGGCACGCTGGAGACCTTGAGATGGATATGTGTCTATGAAAAAAAAACAAAAACCAAGATATACATGGTGTGAGAGCAGTCTTGAGACTGTGGCAGTGGTAAAAGAGATGCCAGTGAAGGAGTACTGTGGGACTGTAAATTCACATAAAAACCCAAGGGAGAAAAAGACTTAGGGAGCTCTCAGCATCCCAGAGGCTGGCATTTGCAGGTTTCATGGGCAGTGTATTTATATACCAAGTAGTGTGTGGGACTGTGGTTTGCACTGAATAATCTCGTTGCCCTCTGGTGGTGTGTCCCACTGCTTTAGAGAGATGAAGATATGGGACACAGCCCAAACCTCTGGAGTACAGCATCCTGATCGAGGGAAACAGCTCTGCAAGGATGAAAATATCTGTGAGCCAAACCAGTGGCTGAAAAACAGGAATGGCATTTGGGAATCCTTTAAAAGCATATTTCTCATGGCATGTGGTGCTGCAGTGTTAACTGTAAACAATTAAGACAGTAAGGAGTTTCCCAAAATTTGTAAGTAATATGTGGCCATCATATTAACAGATTGAATGGTCTAATTTTCCATAATTGTGTAAAAAATACAATGGCTCTTTACTATAAGAAAAGACAGATGATATACATATATATACACATAAAACTGCTGAAGGGCTGTTCTTAAACAATTCAGCCCATGCATTCAGTATTCACCACTCTAAGGGGTTAATCTTTGTCAGCTGTTGCTCTCATTTCTGTTGCTTAATAATCTCTCTGTAATATCCTTACAGAAACAATTATGTCACAGAGTGGTAATGCTTTTGCAAACATACCAAGGCAAACCACAGGAGGCAGAGGGACAAAACAATTTCTTCTCAACGGCTTCCCCGTGACAGACCCGTGTTTGCTTATCCACTACTGCTCGTGCATGATGGCTTTAATAGGCTTTAGGTGGACAGATAAGTAGCACACTGTGTTCTGTTCCTCTGCAGAGCAGTTTGTTTAATTTTCCTTGCTGGAGCCCCGTCCACTGCCACACTGGGACCTGCCATCTACTCACTGTTCCAAGAACTTGGAGCAGTCCTGGTGACCGTAGATTTCCGCAAGCCTCTTGGGAGTGTCGCCAAAGAGGTCGGCTGCATCCATGGCAGCGTGGAGGGAATGCAGGGTGCGGAGCACCCTCAGCCTCCCCGACTCAGCAGCAAAGTGAGCTGCAGTCCAGCCTACATCGCTCCTCAGGCAGTGCCGGGCGCCGTGACCCACGAGGAGCTTGACCAGATCCGACCGTCCTTGCGGTGGGCAGCAAAACGAGGAGAGAAGACATGACTGTGTTAGAATTTACACCTTCAGCCCCATCCAGCTGATTGGAATTCCCTCATGGATCTTTACCCATGACCTGACCATTTGTTTTATCATATAAATGATACTCAATAGGAAATGCTGGTTATTTTTTACCAAACTAGACTGCTTCCAGAAGAATTCTACAACAGGGACAACAATTAGATCAAAAAGCTTTCTAATTTCTAAACAGCACATCCCAGTTAGTCATTGACTAATTGGCTAATTCTTTGCTTCATTTTGGTTTTTAGTTCAATGCAATACAAAATTCAAACATTAAGAACAGGAAAACCTGTGAACAGCTTTACTAAAACAAAGGTTTGTTAGACAGGAGGTAGAGAAATTATTTGTTTTCATTCACCTTCACATTTTTCTGACCTATGGAATTGCTTAAAGAAGGAAAAGAACTTCACACTGCCTTGACTAAATTAGATCATTCCCAATGGCATTTAGGCCATATCAGTCTCTCATCATTTTCTTTAGTAGCTCAGCTCCCTTTGCCAATCCCTAAATGCATAATAATCCATCAGGGCAAAAGAAAAACACGGTCTCAAGTTTAAACCAGCAAATTACACAATTAATTTCTGAGTAAAGACAGGTGCCATGACATGAGATCCCAACATGTAACAAACACTGCAGCATGCAGGAGTAGAGGTCCAGTCTCCCAGTTTACACTGCATACAATTATACATTATATGTTGTTGCATCATCTCTTTTTTGGGCTGTAAAGAGATATTTGACTTTAACTTCTGAAGGTGAAGAACCAAATGGGAGCTGCAAACAGCTCTGGTCCTGCATTGTTCATTCAAGCAGGTGGGATAAAAGGAGGGCAATGTAAAACGCAGTGCAATTATTCTGTTCTATCTGGTTTGATAAATACCTGGTACAAACAGAGTGGGTTTGACTTTCTGCTCATTCCCACATGTGTCCATGACAAACAATTTCTTTGCACTGTATGGAGTCACCTCTTAGAAAAGTAAAGTGGAGGAGAAGCAGCCATGCTCTAAGTACATACCATGTAAATTGAAGATTTTCATGTGATGGAAGAAAAAAAGCTAAAAATCACTTTGATGGCAATTGCATAAATTATTTCGTAGGCAAAGTTCCCATTTCAATTGGTATTTTTATCTTTTTTTTTTTTTGCTCATTAAGGACAAAACTATCAAATACAAGCTGTGATTATTGCCAGCATAGATGTAATTACAATCAGCAGCACCTTTTATGATGCCAGTTTACAGAGGTAAGAGAACCAGGGGTGCCCTTACCTTTGGCAGCAGCCCAGTGCAGTGGCGTCCTGTCATGCCAGTCGACATCCTTGTGGTTTGGGTCGCAGCGTCCTTTCTTCAAAATCTTTTCCACCAGGTCATAGTCCCCCAAAGCCACGGCTTCGTGGAGCTCTGTCATGCTGCACCCTTCAGAAAGGTACCTGGTAACAGTGACAGGCTTTTGGTGTGTGTGTTCACTGATGTATCAGCTCCTCTCAGAGCAGTTTTAATAGATCAAGCAGCACCTGGATTAAAAATGAGATGGGAACTGTGAGAAACCAGGATTTATCCAAAAATCAGGGAAAAGGAATGAGAGGGGGGAAAAAATAATTAATTTCCAAACCAGTCATCACAGACTGATGACTACATTTGGTCTGTAGTCATGGAAATTTTGACTAAAATGCAGCCCTTTATATAGACTTACATAAAGGACTTGTAGCTAAAGCCTTTCTGAAGGAACTTGCTGCTAAAATCCAACTCACAGTGACCATTTGCCACGGGTCTGTTGTGCTCACTAACCATGGAAACTGGCTCCTCCCTTGCCAGCGCTGCACATCTGATGCTGTTAGCATTTTATTGCAATGACAGAAATGTTTGTGCAAGTATCCTCTGATGTTCTTTGGTGCAAGTAAGGGATAATGATAATAATAATAATAGTAATAATGATGATGATGATGAAAGGGGGAATCATCTTAAACTAAAGGAGGAGAGATTTAGGTTAGATATTAGGAAGAAATTCTTGACTGTGAAGGTGGTGAGGCCCTGGCACAGGTTGCCCAGAGAAGCTGTGGCTGCCCCATCCCTGGCAGTGTTCAAGGCCAGGCTGGATGGGGCTTGGAGCAATCTGGTCTAGTGGAAGGTGTCCTTGCCCATGGCAAGGGGGTGGATGATTTTAAGGTCCCTTCCAGCCCAGGCCATTCTGTGATTCTAGGAAATAACTGAGCCATGGCACACTGCTTAAAATTCTCCTCCACAGCCCCATGCAACAGATCCCCATCAAGCAGATCTCCAGCCCCTGCAAGGCTTTGGATTTCAATGCTTATACGTGTGCATGGGGGTATTTCCCAGCTGCTTTGCAGATTGCAGGGATGACTAGGCTGTCCCATCATCCTGAGAATGGAAACTGCCATATTTTCTCCAGTCTGGTCAAATCAATAGGGATAAAACTTTTTTATTCCCATACTGATAGCTGGTCTTGAGCTAATTAGTTCCCATCACCCTGAGAAACCAGAAGCATTTTAGGATTTGCTCCAGCTTCTGTACTGCATTCACTTCATGGAGCAATTTTCACAGCTTTGAAAAGAGTGTGATTTTTATGTTTGGTATGCCGGAAAGGACCAACATCAGAGCTTGCAGACACTGATTGTGAGGGAAGGTTTGCAATCCTAAGGGCTACATCCTGAGCCAGAGATGGGTGGAGCCATTTCCCTGCTCCCAACTCCCACAAACACCCCAATCACATCCAAACCCATGCTAGAAGGACATGGAATCAACTCTACTCTGCCTTCTTGTAAGAAAAAGATGAAATACAAAGGTCAGAGGAATTCATAGCCTGCTTCAGGCAAAGGACTGGGTAGGTAAGATCCAAAAGAAAGACCCATACTTGTCTTCTACTGAGTTTGACTCCTGCATGTCTGGGAATATCTGAATATATTAAAAAATAAAATAAATTTTGTAACTCCTAATGGGTTACAGAAGTTTAGGCTTTGACATGTCTCTGTTACTTCAACCACTTGGGCACTGCCTCCTCCTCCTCCTCATTGCCTCTCACTAACCTTGAAGAACCTGTTCCTTTAGATTAAGCAGAGATGTTCTGATTTGTCTTCCAAGACATTTCAACAGCATTAAATCTATCCTGAAAATGCCACGTTTTACTGCATCCAGCCCATCACTGAAATGAGGGCTGGACAAAAGTACAGGGGAAAAAAAGATCTGCTGGACCTTTTCATACAACTTTCTTAGCCTTTTGTCAGCTTCGGATCACACCCACAACACAGACACACAAAGGGAGAGGAAGAGAAGCCGCTGATCCCACCCCAGGAGCTCACCAGTTCTCCAAGAGGACAGTCCATGGGACAGCTTCGTATGTGATTTTAGCCAAGCCAAGTTTTACCTTCCCTTCTCCCCTGCTGTTTCCCTTTGCTAACCTTGAAGCTCGTATGGCCGTGTCATAGCTGTTGATCTCTCATAAAATTAAGCTTTTATTACTGGTGCTGGTTTTAGGGTTAATTCCCTGAATTACCGAGGGGGCAAACACCAGAGCTGTGCAAAGGGGGGTGAGTGCACATCTGCCCCTGCCAGTGCTCAACCTGCTCTAAACCGCTCCAGAAGTTGTTCCTAAAACTGGGATACGCTCCCCTAGAGTGTGGTTACTCCCTCCTCATAAGGCCAGAGGAAAAGATTTGGATTTTTAGGGAGCGACCTTGAGCCCCAAGCGCAAACCGCAGCGGGTCGCCGCTCCCCGCCCAGCCCACAGCTCCTCCACAGGGTGTTGCAACCCACCCCGGGGGAATTTTCCCGTGGGGTTCCTGGTGCTCGACCCAGCCCTACACCGCCGGGAAGCCCAGAATCCCTATACGATCCCGTCCCCGTAAGCCAGAGGGAGGCACAGCGCGGCCGCGGGGTCCGCCGGGACGCGCAGTCTTGGCTGGGGATGGATCCCTGCCAGAAACTTGTTTTCCAGGCCCGGAGGAAACTTCTCCCGGGAAGGCTGTCCCAGCCGAAAACTAAGGCAAAGTTTGGTCCCTCCCCTTCGGGGCGAGCCGGGCAGTGGCCGCGCCGGGGAGACGGGAGCGCTGCCGTCGGGAGCGCTGCCGTGGGGAGCGCGTCCCGCTGCTCCGGCCCCGCACACCGCACACCAGGTACGTGGGCTCAAGGGCAGCCCAAAAGGGTCTGGGGAGGAAGCGGCGGTGGCGTCAGGGGCATTTTAAGGAGCTGGGCGGTGCCTGCGCAGCCCCGCACACATAGGTGGTCCGCGATGCCGCTGCCCGGCTTTCAGCCCGATCCCCGAGGGATCGCGCTGCTGCTCCGCGTCCTCCCGGCCAGCCCCTTTTGTGGCCCCAAAGCCCCTGCGGAGGGGTGGGATTCGCTCCCGGTGAGTTAAGGCAGGAAGGGTGGATGTGCCCCTCTGCCGGCTCCGTGTACGGCACGTTTTCCAGGGGGGAAAAATGACCCAGCGGTCCCGACACGGCCGTGCCCGGAGCGGGGATGGGAAGCGGCAGTGCCGGGCTGCAGCAGGGGAAACTCAGGCTGCGTGGAAGAGATAAAAGTAATTCACAGCGAGGGCGATTAACCTCTGCTGCAGGCGCCCAGCACTGAGACGTGCAGACCCGAGGCAGCCCTGTGCGTGTCCTGCATGAGCAGAGGCTTGGACCGGGTGACCTCCGGTGTCCCTGCCCACCGAAATACTGAGAGATACACAGAGCTAGGAGGTTTTGGGTGCTCTGCCAGTACGGCATTCATCTCCCCTATACCCGGCATCCTGATACCTGCACAGGACCCGGCGCCCCAGCTGCTCTTGGAGCTGGTGGGGAGAGAGATGGTTTTGGGATGTGGTTTTCTTGGTGTGTTTTAAGCCCGATGAGCTCATCTGCAGGGGTGAGGTGGCGGACTGTAAGGTCAGCCAGACAGACCTGCCAGGAGTGCCTGCCTGTACTTTACCCTGTGACACAACCAGGAGCAGCAGGTGGTGGCTCCCCGGGGTAGGGACCGGGGGTGGTGGTGCTGCCTGGGCTTGCACTTACCAACCCCACGGATGTGGTTACAGCAGAAGAGAAGGTGTTTTCCTGCTGGGGACACACAGGATCCTCTGATGGGCAGCTCAGGAGAGAGGAGATACTCCAGTCTCATTCTCCTATGTCACTAGTGGGTGGCCTCCCCTCTCTGCCTGCTGGGAGGGAAACACTTTATCTCCTCAAAATCAGCTGATAGCAGGAAGGGACTGTTCTGCAGTGGAGTGGAGCTTGCACATAAGTGAAAGGGGATATTCCCGCTGTGGGACATATACTTGGATTTGGATACATAAACTCCACAGTTTATGGAAAGACCAAACCTAGGTGCCTCCTCCTGCTGACTGCAGAGCTGCTTTCTGCTGCTTCCACTTGACATCCCCGTGTCCCAGCCACAGAACAGACAGGTTTCCCAGCACTCAAGCTGGGCTGCAGGCCCAAACCAGCAAGCAGAGGGTAACACGTTTCTTCAGTGCTTAAAATGGGATATTTAAAAGCAGGGACAAGAGCTGGGGCTCTCAGGTAAATGTCATAGTGCTTACGTGTGTGTGCTTCTGTCACCCAGACTCTGTGAATGTTGAAATGTTTTGGTATCTATTGACTAAGGTGATTCCATGCTGTGGTGATGAGAAGGGGCTCTTTGGTTCAATTTCCAGTGCCGAATCAGGCAGGGGATGTACTTATAACAGGTTAATCAGAGCTCAGGAAGGGGACAATGACAACTTCAACTGCTGTGGGGTATCTCACTGGGATGTGCTGAGATGAGCATGGGAAGGTGCTCTGAGAGGAGACTGAGGCCCTGGTCTAACCCACAATCAGGACTGTCACCTGAAAACTTGGGAATTGCCCAGCGCCATCTTTGGTTCTCTGTCTCCATTTCCCATCCTGAGAAGGGGGATGTACCAACCTTCTCCAGCCTCTGTGCTCGTGGAGATGTGCTGTCTGTCACTGAATTTCTGAGGTCAGCACTAAGCCATACCAAGATGTCAGATGGAAACAGCCTTTAGAACATGCAGCATGCTTGTTTACTGGGAAAATAAGTGGCTTAGATCAGTGAAAAAATGCACATTAGCATTTCAGGGACAGCCTCAGCCTTTTACACTCTGCAACACAAAAGGCATCAGTGTGAAGGACTCTTTGCTTCAGCTCCCTCACATTCCTCAGGCTCAGCTCCCCCATTTTGGCAGCCTTCAAATAGAGGAAAAGCCAAGGTCAGAAAAAAAAACCACAAACCAAACAAAAAACCCCAACATAACAACAAAGGAGAAAAAACAAAAAGGAGAAAAAAACCACAAAAGCTTAGACCGTGGTAAAACCTCCCTTCCTGCTGCCAACTATCCAAGTGAGAGCTCCTGCCTGGGAACTGCTCTGCATTTGCCAATGCCTTTCACACTTCTCAGGCTCCCCTGCAGCCTCTTGCTGCCTTGCTGGAGGAGCTGGCACCTCCACGGTCCCCAGCTGCTGAGATGGACACTCGTGGGGGTGACAGTGATTAGCTTTTGTTAGGCACAGGGAGAACTTGCTCCCACACCAGCACCACCATCCTCTGTCCTTCTGCACCATCAACTTCCCACAAGATTCATGGAAATGTTGGGCCCCCTCAGGAACAGCAAGTCCAATTCAGAAGGTGCTGGGGAGAAGCACAGTGATACTCAGCACCCCATCCTGCTGCTGTCACATGGATAAGCTCTCCCACTGCAAAACCCTGGAGCACTGGAGGGGAGAGTTTGCAGGACCTGGCCCAAAAAAGCACCACGATGGATCATCTCCTCATACCAGTCCACAGAGACCCATGGAAGCTGGTGGTGATTTATACTGACATTGGATTCAGCCTTGAAATTTAAAAAAAGCCTCTGTGTTTATCCAAGTGTTGGGGAAGGCTGTCGGAGCTGCTTCCTGTGCCCTTTTGATCCCTGGCTCTGGGACCGCTGCGGGAACCACCCTGCAGGAGCCACAGCACATCAGCTCTGGCAAACAAACTCAAACCCACAAACTGAAGGAAAAACCACCATGAGACACAAGGAAATCATCATTTCCCTGGGTGTGTTCGCCAGCAGGAATGTGATCGTGCTGCTGGAACTTCCATTTTACCTGTTTATCACACTGGAAGTGGACCCAGCTCTCATCTGGGGCACGCGAGGGCTCCAGCTGCCAAAAATTAAGGAGGGGGACACTCATCTCAGGCCTCAGCCACTGTACAACCAGCACAGCTCTGAGATTCCAGACTTAAAACACACATAGACATATAAACCCACAGCCTGATTTTTTTTAGGGAACATAAGAATTTGATTTGCAGTACCACAGGAGGAGAGCAGGGGTGATGGATGCTGTTATCCCACAGTCTCTATAGGGAGATCAATTCCTGATGCTTAACTAAACAGCCTACAGAGGGCTGGATCATTTCTCTTCCACTGCAGATGCTGGAGGTGCACAAATGAAAGATGAAAAGTCAGTTTAACACAAAAAGAATGGGCTGATGATGTAAACTACAGAGGCTGACAGGCTGGAAGTTTGGCATTCCTTTTCTGCTGTTCCTTTGAGGGCTGGACACACTGGGCAGAGCAGCAGTTTAACATCTGAGTAGTAAAATGTCCTGCACAGTCACTGCATTGTTATTCAAACTCCCCCAAGAGCGTAAAGAAAAGCAAAAGCACCATTTTTACCTGTACTTGAATTGGGCACCTTCAGAATTTCCCAAGAAATAATGACATTGTTCTAGAGGAAAGCTGGGAAGGTATTTAAAAGTCAGGCTTCAGGTGTAAAATCTCTTTTCAATTTTTATTTCTTACAAATGTCAAGGTGCTTTTGGTGCTCTTTTCTTAATATCTATTATTGCTTTAAAAATTAATGTTCTGCTCATTACAGCTGGCTTATGAGATGGGTGGAAAGTTTGACATTTATTTTGCCATTTAAAAAACAGCCATAGATACCTGATGACAGTTTCTGAAACCTCCACAACACCTCTCACCTGAACATCTTTCCTGTTCAGAAAAGCCACATTAAAGCATCCAGACCCAGAGCTTCAGTGGCAGCTGAACTCCAGCCCTTTGGACTTGGGATGGACAGTCACAGCTCCACTCCTAAACCTACTGCCAAATCCTTTCATAGCCCTGGGTAACAGAAAGAAAGCATTTCTAACAAAAAAACACTTTAGAATTCAGTAATAGCCTTGTAGCTATCAACAAAAGGTTATGTAAGTGACATTAAATTAAAAGTTCTACAAAATTACAAACAGGGCTTACTTGAATAATTAAAAACCAGAACAAGCTTTCAAAGAAGCTGTATCACAAAACAGTCCACATAATTCTCCACCAACTTAAAAAAAAAACAGCTTTATTTTTGGTTTTCTACTGTTTTTATCAAAGGGGAACAAAGTTCCCAACAGCCTCACAAAGACTAAGGTTCCCCTCGGGTAACATAATGTGCTAAATGCAAAAGTTCCCCCCCAGTTATGGTTAGGTCAGCTTTTGCCCCAACACCTCCCCAGCCAGATCCTGCTCCATAAATGATGCCCAATTGTCAGCTGGAGACTCACACAGCAAAGACAGTGACCTCAGCACATCAAACTTCCCTTTATGTCTTCACATGAAAACAAAGTTGGCTTTTTTCAATTCCAGTTTTGGGTAAAACTTTTAACAGCTCCAGAAATGCAGTATTTGGCCTCCTTGTTTTTCTGCTGGCCCCCACATCTCCCCTATGCACATGTTCCTTGGTATCAAGGGGAAACTCTTCCAGAAGCAGCAACTCTGTCTCCTGTGCATCCAACAGCTGAAGGAGGAATCAGCAGGGCAACTTCTCAGAAAAACAGCAGCTAAGCTGCCAAACTCAGTCTTAAATCAGCCACTTGGCCAGGCTTAAAACCCCTTCCAGCAGCTAATATTTGTTGCCAAGTACTTAAAGCTGACCACATCATCCTCTGTAATCGGGCAGAGACTTTTCCAAACATTTTTGCTTTATGGGCTGTAAGAAGGATGGAGCTGAGCTGTAAAAACAATGGAGTTGAGCATGCTGGCAATGACGATGGAGCTGGGCATGGCAGGGATGATGATGGAGCTGGAACACTGGATATCTTCTTGAAGTGGTGGATGTGGAAGGGAAGTCTTTCTGCATGGATGAGCGGAGCCATTAACTGCGAAAGGGATCCAGGAGGAGGACAATACAACACTGGGAGCGCACAGTTTCCTTCTGGCTCCTTTTCCAGCTGTGTCTGGTAGGGATGGGTGAATATCAAATGGCAGTTTCACTGCCTGTGTGTTTGTGGGCAGTGAATGCAGGGATGCAGGGATGCAGGAATGACGGGATGAAGGGATGTAGGGATGCAGGGATGCAGGGATGCAGGGATGTAGGGACTCAGGGATGCAGGGATGTAAGGATTCAGGGATGCAGGGAGGCAAGGATTCAGGGATGCAGGGAGGCAAGGATGTAAGGATTCAGGGATGTGGGGATGCAGGGATGAAGGGATGCACAGATGTAGGGACACAGGGATGCAGGGATGCACAGATGTAGGGATGCAGGGATGAAGGGATGCACAGATGTAGGGATGTAAGGACTCAGGGATTCAGGGATGTAAGGATGCAGGGATGTAAGGACTCAGGGATGCACGGATGTAGGGATGTAGGGACTCAGGGATGCAGGGACTCAGGGACGCAGGGATGTAGGGATGAAGGGATGCACGGATGCAGGGATGCAGGGATGAAGGGACGCAGGGATGGAGGGATGCAGGGATGGAGGGACGCAGGGATGGAGGGACGCAGGGATGCAGGGACGCACGGATGTAGGGATGAAGGGATGTAGGGATTCAGGGATGTAAGGATGCAGGGATGTAAGGACGCAGGGATGCAGGAATGTAAGGATGCAGGGATGCAGGGCAGCCCTATGCAGCCAGGTCGAAGTCGTCGCGCTCCTGGTTGTAGTCGAGCACCTTCTGCCGCAGGCGCGAGGCGTCCACCCAGGTGATGAAGTCCTCGACGGCGCGGGGCACGATGAGCGCGGGGTCCGTGACCACCTCTGGCCCCACGCGGACGTGCCCCTGCTCCACGAAGGTGACGGCGTGCCGCAGGTCCTGCGCCATGCGCAGCTTCACCAGCAGGCAGGGCAGGCGGCGGCGGCAGAAGGCGGCGGCGGAGAGGCTCTCGCAGGCGGACAGCGACTGCGGGCCCTGCAGCAGCCCCAGCGCCCGCAGCTTGCCCAGCAGCGCGGCCGAGCAGCGGGCGCGGAAGGCGGCGCTGGCCGGGCCCAGGTCGCGGATCCTGCGGGCCAGGTCTCGCACGGAGCGGGCCAGCGCCCTGTAGAGCACCAGGTCCTGCCGCCGGCCCAGCCGGTACCGCCGCAGCGCCCGCAGCTCCGACACGGACCCGCCCGCCGCCTCCCACCGCACCAGGTCCAGCCGCCGCAGCAGCTTCTGCTCGTGGTACTTGAGCTTCCGCACCATGCTGGGGGTCGGCGGGGAGCGG
>JAWWEW010000112.1:109584526-109596357 GCA_035583185.1 Anabacerthia variegaticeps
CCAGGTCCAGCCGCCGCAGCAGCTTCTGCTCGTGGTACTTGAGCTTCCGCACCATGCTGGGGGTCGGCGGGGAGCGGTGGGGACCGGCGGGGCTGTGGGGACCGGGAGCCTAAAGGGGAACCTTCCGGGGAGCGGCCGCGGCTGTTCCGGGGCGGGGCCGCTGGCACGGCCGGGTTAGCGAGGCCCGACCCGGAATCACCGAATCCCGACCCGCAATTAGCGAGTCCCTCCCCGGGATTAGCGAGTCCCTCCCCTGCACTGAATCCCTCCCCTACAGTGAGTCCCGCCCCGGAATCACCGAATCCCACCCCGGCAGTGAGTCCCGACCCGGAATTAGTGAATCCCACCCCAGCACTAAGTCCCTCCCCATCAGTAAATCCCACCCCTGCACTGAATCCCACCCCCGGCCCGAGTCCCGCCCCGGGATTACTGAATCCCTCCCCTGCACTGAATCCCACCCCGGGATTAGTGAAGCCCACCCCCGCACCGAGTCCCTCCCCATCAGTAAATCCCTCCCCTGTACTGAATCCCACCCCATCAGTAAATCCCTCCCCATCAGTAAATCCCTTCCCCGGCCCGAGTCCCGCCCCGGGCGGGCCGGCTGTGTGATGGTGATGATGATGCGGTGATGATGGTGGTGCCGCCGGGGCCGTGTGTCCGTCCCCACGGAGCACACCGCCCATAGAGCCCCCCGGGGTCCGGGCCCCTCACCCGCAGCTCCCCCGCTCCCACCCCGGGATGCGGCTGCTGCTCCGCGCCGCTCCCAGCGCATCCCCGCGGCTCCCCGGGGACTCCTCCGGTACGCCCTGCCCTTCCCCTCCAGGGGTCGAGCCCGGACCGCCTCATTCCTTCTGGGAAAGCGGGAGCGGCGCCGTGTCCGTCGGTGTCGCCCCGCTCCGCCCGGTGCACGGGGAGGTGCCGCAGAACCCCCGCTCGGTGCGGGTCGCAGCACCGCACCCCTCCCGAGTGCCCCCGTCGGTGCCACCCCGCCTTGCTGTAAGTGCCTGGTGCTGTCTGATCCTTGGGACGCCAGATACTCCAAGGAAATGCCCCAGTAGAACAGGTCAGGTTGGTGATTCCGGGTTTTCTCTGACTCTCATAAGCAGATTTATGTATTGGCTCAGTCTTGAATTACCTGCTCCTGGATATTCAAAGCAGCTGGGTGGGTGATCTGGTCACAGGGACCGTGGCGGTCTCTTGATTTGCTTTGTGCTTTTCCCCAGGTTTGCCAGTGAAGGCACCGATGGAAATGTGGAGCAACAGCAACGAGAGGTTTTACAGGATTCCTGAAGGGAAGGGGCCACACTCAGTTGGATGTACAGACCTGATGACAGAAAATGCAGTTGAGGTAAAGCTCTTGATTCTTTCTCGTTTGGACTTAAGCTACAATGTTAGTGAAACAGCTTGCTGTAGTTTTACAGATGAATCCAACAGAAGGTCTTGTCTGTGTGTTCCATGCTGACACAGCTGAGTTTTCTCCACCCTGGTGTGGGATGTGTACTGGGCATTTACCAGAGGGATGTAAAGTGCAAGCCTTCCTCGTGGCCCATTCCTCCCTTCTTCTAATGTCCTTGTCTTTTTGACTCCCCTACTCAATATACTGCAGAGAAACTGTGTCCTCCTGGGACCCACAGGGTTCTTCCCACCCATCCCACCATTCCCTCCTACACTGGTCTCCTGAGGAGAATCTCCATGCAGTCTTTGACTGTAGCTGTTCTCATCACAAAGGTCCCAGCAGAATTTGGTAGGGGAGATGAGAGTGCAGTGTTTGAGCTGCAGGGTAAAGCGTGGGATGTCTTCTTGAGATTTTATCTGTCTGAAGAAGAACAGGATGTCAGTTCCGTAAGAGATTAGCACAGTGAGAAGCCACAGGGTGGGGAGAATAAGCAGACAAGTAGACAAATTGTCTTGCTAGTGGGTTTCTGTCTCAAATCCTCTTGTGAGAGAATACACTTGCATTTACACTGTGGTTTCACTGCTCAGACTAGCCAGGCGTAGTGGAACTTGTGATCAGTTTGTAGTGGTTGATCATGTTTTCCTTTACTGAGCTTACTCTGCATTAGCACAAAGCAGCAATTAGCAATTGCAATCAGCCTGTGTGTTCTTGTTGAGATAAGCTTTCTGAACAACTACAGTTCTCTCAGGTATACATAATGAATCTCTTTCCCTTTCTGGTAAGAAGTTAGTTGCTGGGAAAGTTCACTGGGACTATTTTCAGGTCAAGTTAATATCACTACCAATATGGAGCAAGGTTCTTCCTTAATGGTCTTTGTTGTCAAATGTTGGTTTAATTTTGGTGAGTAAATAGAAACAAGCTTCATTAAACAAGCTTTTGTTAAACTGATACATTAGTGTTCACGAAATCAGGCTTTATTCTAAAGCTTGTGTTTATTTTGGCCCTAATCTTAACTTGCTAAACCAAAAGCACAGCTGGAGCAAGACAGTGAATTTGAATGTGTGTCGCAAATTGCCTTGCAAACCAGGAAGTAAGAATGCAGATTACATACAGCTCATCTGCTGGGAAGTCTGCTTTGAGGTGTGCCACTGGTACATTGCTGCTGACTGCAAAGGAAAGAGACTGACAAGGGGCTTTGGAGGGTCCTTGTGAGTGTGGAAAGCTTGGATGCTTTTGTGGGAGACTGGAGTGCAGACAATAACAGAAGATTCAAACTGGGGGTAAGACGCAGAGATAGGTAAAATGCAGGTTAGCAAAACTGTGTTTAGAAAGATGGACCACGGTAGACTTGTAAACATCTTGATGAGAAGGAAGAACAATATATTGTGTTCCCTTGCTGTGCAGCTGCCCAAGAGCTTTGCTGACAGCCTCTGCTCAGTTTAGCTAGGAACACTACAGCCACAAGACTATGCCCCTGACACACCTCCTTTCTGGACCACACTTCCAGAAACTAGCCTCAGGGTAAAGTCTGTCTTGCTAACCTAGTGGAAAAATGATCACCTAGGAGGGTCCATTCCCTTCACTTCCAGTCTAGCAAGCTGAACTGGGTCAGTAACAGCAACAGGAGAGTCACTGATGCAAGGAAAGCAATGACACTCTCAGCTGGAAGAATGAAGGGAAATAGCCATAGAATCATGGAATCACTGAGTGGTTTGGGTTGGAAGGGACCTTAAAGATCATCTCATTCCAGCTCCCCTGCCACGGACAGGGACACCTTCCACCAGACCAGGTTGCTCAGGGCCCCATCCAACCTGGCCTTGAACACTTCTGAGGATGGGGCATATACAGCTTCACTGGGCAACTGTTCCAGTGTCTCACCATCCTCACAGTAAAGACTTTCTGCATAATACCTAATCCCAGCCTGCCCTCTTTTAGTTTAGAGCTATTACCTGTTGTCCTGTCACTCCAGGCTGTTGTCCAGAGTCCCTCTCCAGCCCTCTTGTAGTCCCTTTAGGTACCAGAAGGTGATCTAAGGTCTTCCCAGAGCCTTCTCTTCTCCAGGCTGAACACCCCCAGCTCCCCCAGCCTGTCATCCTAGGAGAGCTCCCACTCTCAGATAATCTTCAGTCACCCCTTTAACACCCAACCCTATAAAATTGATCAAACTGCATCATAGAACCATTCCCAGGGAGGAAAACAGAAGGAAAGATCCAGCAAGATGCAGAAATTGAGCAAATGAGTGTTTGTAATGGATTAACTTAATTAAATGAAGTATTTTGAACTAGGCAGAGGCTAACCTAGAGAAGGGGATGTGTATCTCTACCTGTGATGATTTATATCCCATGCTTCTTTAAATTCATTGTAGGGACAGAAAGTGACATTAGGATTTGCCTCAAAGCCTGTATAGGATAATGATTTTCTCATCAGATTCTCCTAAATCTTTCGAGCTGTCATTCTTGCATCTCAAGCCCTTTATATAAATGATTTTATCTTCCTTTTTCTCTGCCATATATAAAAAAAAGCCAATATTCCTTATTTTCCTCCTAATCCCAGGGAAGCTTCTTGCGCCTGTATTACCCAGCATGCGATGCCACGGATATCGAGGAGGCACGATGGATTCCAGATAAAGAATACTATCAGGGTCTCTCTGACTTCCTTAATATGTACAGAGTTGTAGGAGAAAGGCTTTTCCATTACTATGTTGGTAAGACTGGTTCTGGTTTTATTCCTTGACTGGTGCATGAGCTCTGTTTGCAGGTTGTTACCTCACTGGTCCAGTGAGCAGGGTAGTATTGCTGGGCTGAAAAATATTTTTTAGCAAAGAAGTGTGTTTTTGTGGGATGGGTTTGTGTTGTGTAGGAATGCTCAGTGTTGAATGTGACCCAGTTCTCAGGCAGTCCCTGACTGCTGTGGATAGGAGTGTCTGGGCAGTTTGCTCTAGGAAGAGCTTGGGTAAACGGCACCCGTGTGTCAGGATTTAAATCCCACAGGAAAAAGTGCAAAGATAGAAAAGTTGAGAGATCCTAAGGTGTGAATATCAACAAGGCTTGGATGCCTGACTATTAGGGTTTAACAGATATGTAGACCCGGTGTGGGCTGTGGATGGGAGGAGGAGAAAGAAAGAATCTTCTGACAATCAGAAAGGATTTTCAGAATCAGATCCATATTTGTCTTCTGTATTTTAAAGATGAGACTTGGTACCTTATCTTTAGATGAATGCTCTGAAATCAGTGGTCACCACATTCTTGGGACCTCTCCACAGAAACAAATGCTTTCTCTCATTTCACTAACAGTGACATACACTCCTGTTCTTGCCTAGGTTCAGTGACCTGTCCTGCAAAGTCAAATGCTGCTTTTAAGCCAGGAGAAAAATACCCACTTCTCATTTTTTCCCATGGACTTGGAGCTTTTCGGTAATTCTGCAGTTTGTTGACAAACTCTTTTTGTTGTCTATGGAGACAGCAGTTGCCAAGGATGGTTCTGAACAGATTTTCAGTAGGGGGGTGAGATCCTTGTGCAGCTGAAACAGATTTGAAGAGCAGGCTGCTGTGTATCAATATGTCCCCACTGAAACAACAGCAGTAAGTAAAAGCAGGGTTGATGTATTTTTGATCATATAATCATAGAATGGCCTGGGTGAGAAGGGACCTTAGAGTTCATCTCATTCCAAATCCCTGCCATAGATGGGGACAATTCCCGCTAGATCAGGTTGCTCAGGGCTCCATTTGTGTTTCTCCTTTATATGATAGGAGTGGAGATATTTACCAACCCATAAGCACATTGTGAAGATTAGCTAGTTGATTTTTGGACAGCTCTTTGAAGATGAAAAGGGATGTATGTGCTACTTATTAAAAATCAGTAGCATTTTCCCTTCTGAATAGACAGTAAAACAGTACCAAGGTTTTGTGAACAGGCTTTGGTGCCTGGCATACAAAAACCTGCTCTGCAGGGTAGCAAATTCGAACAGAAGAAATACTGAGTGGGGACTAGCACATACATAGTGTGGTCAGCATTTGAAGAGCAGTGGAACTGAAGGAATTACATCTCACCAGAGTGTGGTTTTTATTGCAGGACAATCTATTCTGCTATTTGCATAGAGATGGCTTCTCAGGGCTTTATAGTGGCTGCTGTGGAGCACAGGTGTGTATGCTGCATGTTTTGGGATTTCTCATGGCAAGTTTTCTCACATTGAACAGAATGTTATTTATTCTCGAGAACTTTTTTTTTTAAAGAAAAACTAACATCTCTTTTTAAGCCCTGCCTGCATTCCCCATAGCTCAACTCTTCTCTAAGCAAAGGGAATTTTGCTTAGATAAGCCCTAGAATGAAAAGTCTTGGGGTAGATACTGTGTGTCATTCTTCAGACATGCTATTTTTCTCCCTCTTACTGTTAGAACCTGGAGAACATAAAGGAGGTGGGAGTTTTGGTGGAGTTATAGCATTACTTAAAAGTCTGTCTATGCTCACTTGCAATTGCAGCAGCACTGGTTGATAACTGGATCTCCAGATAAGTGAAATCTAAAACCTGTGCTGACTTCATGTTGGACCAAATGGAATGTGTACCCAGAAATAACCTTTTGCTGATATTACAGAGATGAATCTGCTTCAGCAACATATTATTGTAAAAGAAGGTCCGTTTCTGAATCACAGGAAGAGTCTACATCAAACATGGAGAAGGAATGGATCTACTACAGGAAACTGAAAACTGGAGAGGAGGAGCGTTGCTTGCGCCATAAGCAGGTACTTGGACTGGGTCTGTCCTCTGGTTGGTGCAGCAGGAGTGGTGTGTTTAGGGCTCACTAGCAGACTCTTTCCCTTTGGCCATGCCTGCAGTCCTCTGCCATGACTCAGGGTGTATATAAACATGGATCAGGTCATGAGTTCCTGAAGATGGAAGAGCCAACAGCAACTTTCTTCAGAGCATAAACTACTTCCTCCACAAAGCTGTCTCGTGAAGTTGCACTCTTGAGCTGAATCAGCTGTTTGTGCTCTGGTTTCACTCTGCTTTCTGTTTCTTTTCTGTGCCTTTACACTTCTACTGCCCAGCCCAGCCTGTAAGGTACACGGAGTTGAGTTCAAGTGTTTGCATGGCCTTAGGCTTGTTTTAGCTTTCATTTACTGCTGTGCAGCAGGATGAATCATGGCTGCTCTGAGGGGGGATGTTTGCTTCATAATCTTCAACACACTTTGAGTAGTTTTTAGCAGTGTAAACAGCGTAGACTTGATGCTTATAAGCAGCATCCATGCTAGATATGATATGACCATACTGATGAGCTACTCCAAGAATAGGCTTGACCTTTAAAATATCGGAGTGTTTTTTCCAGCTAATGAAAACTCAGCCAGGGAGGTGCTTCTCTTTATCTCCCTGGGCCATACAAACGGCAATGCAAGAGTCATTTCCTGTATGCCTACACCATCCTACTTATGAGTCTCAATGTCTAAAGTCTGAGCTTGAAAACAACCTCCAGAAGCTGTTGTCTGCAAATTTCACAAGTAGAGAAGTCAGGAGATTGGGCTTTATTTGAAATTCAGTGATACACAGACATCTTGCTGGCTGCCTACATGCTGTGGTTTCCAACAACACTACTGTTCATAGGTTCTTTTTGAAGCTCTTGTTCTACTGACATACCAAAGTTTCAAACTGTTCTTATATGGAACAGTGAAAACCTTTATTTGCAACAGCTTTGCTACAGTTTTCAAGGATGTGTATATATAAAAAAATGAGATGGGCTTCTCAGCTGTTTCTTATTTTGGGCAGTATCAAGGCTATTATGCAGATGAGACAAGTAATGTAATGCCATTTACTCATCAAAGTGAGCATGAGGAGCAGTGAGTGAGCCTTCCTTGGAGCTGTGTAACTTAAGTCTTTGCACATCCCAACAACTCCTTCTCCTGTGTAGTGACAGACCAAAGGAGTTCAAGACCTTTGGCCTATGGTACAGGGATAAATGTGTGCAGAGGTTCTATGCAAGAGCTTCAGCTCTTTAGACCTCCAAAAATCAGTTTTGATGTTGGTCAGACATTGTCAGAGTTTTATGGTTCCATTCTGCAGTTCAGAGTAGTCAGTACTGTATCAGACATTTAGGGGGGAAAAGACTTCAGACTAAGTCCCATGTTCAAGGGACCAGAAAGCCTGGCCGTTGTCTGATGATCCCTTCCACTGCCCTGCCCCAATCTCTGTCTCCCCAGGTGCAGCAAAGAGCACAGGAGTGTATCAAAGCTCTCAACCTCATTCTTAAAATCAATTCAGGAGAGGAAGTAACCAATGTACTGCATTCAAACTTTGACTGGAACAGCCTAAAGGTGAGTGAAAGGTGGTGGCTGCATTTTGTTAAACACCTAATAATGCTTCTGATTTCCCCCTTCCAGTTCTAAACTGGTTCCTGTAAACTATTCTGAAGATCAGATTGTAGATCTATGAACATATTGTCAGGTCAACCCAAGGTGGATAGGTAGCAAATGGAGCTGAAATGATGCTCTTCTTACTTCAATGGGATTGATTTCCTAAAAAATTATTCCCTTTAAAAAAAAAAAGTTTGGGAAAGAAAGTCTCTTACAGCACCTGGATTTTTTTGACAGGATTCTGTTGATACTAGCAGAATAGCTGTGATGGGACACTCTTTTGGTGGTGCTACAGTAATTGAGAGTCTCAGCAAAGAAATAAGATTCAGGTGAGTATGCAAAACAAGGCAAGAGACATTTGGCACTTGAGAGGTCTGGAGCAGGGCATCTTCTCTAGGATTCCCCAGCTACTAATTAGCTCCTGAAGAAAAGGTTTATTCAGCCTGTCTTGCTTTCTCCACTCATGCTTCTTCCAACTGTGGGAATGTGGTGGAACATAATAGATGTATCCTGTTGTATCATGATACCGTGGGACCCTGCAGTCCTGGCAATGGAGACCAACAAATGCAAGAATGGACTAGTTCTCCTTCCCCAGAGTAGAAGTAATTTTGAAACAAAACAATTCATTAACCTGTTGACATACCTGTTCAATATCAGAGTTTCTCTTTCCCCTGTCTACTGCAACTCAGAGCATGCTGAGAACTTCCATACAAAGCTTCCTGCCTCTGTGCCAATATCCAGTTGTTTTTGGCAGGTGTGGCATTGCCCTCGACGTATGGATGCTTCCTGTAGGTGATGACATTTACCAGAACAGTGTCCAGCAACCACTGCTTTTTATCAACTCTGAAAAATTCCAGTGGGCTGATAACATCTTAAAGATTAAGAAGCTCATCTCCAATGACACAAACAAGAAAATGATCACTATCAAGTAAGTGTCCAGGATCCATTGTTTTTGCGGTTGAAGAGGAATCTTTTCCTTTCTTCATGGAGCTGTGCAGTGACATGTAACTGCAGAAAGGCAGAGAGTCACTAGAGCATATGTCCTATGAGGAGCAGCTGAGGGAGCGGGGGGTGTTGAGGCTGGAGAAAAGGTGGAGAGCTTATCACTCTCTACAATACCTGAAAGGAGGGTGTACAGGTCAGGGTCAGTCTCTTCTCCCAAGTAAAAAGTGATAGAGCAAGAGGAAACGGCCTCAAGTTGCTCCAGGGGTGATTTAGATAGGATATTAGGAAAAGTTCTTACACTGAAAGAGTTGTCAGGCACTGGAAGAGGCTGCCCAGGGAAGTGGTGGAGTCACCATACCTGGAGGTATTTAAAACACATGCAGATGTGGCACTGAGGGACTTGGTGTATTGCTGGGTTTGACAGTGCTGGGTTAACTGTTGGGCTTGATAATCTGAAAGGTCCCTTCCAACCTCAGTGGTTCTGTAATTCTGTTCTTTCTCACAACTTGGGTTTTCAGTGCACATTTAAATGAGCCATACATCTCCCACAGTGGGGACAGACACCTCTCAAAGCACCAGTAACCCCAAGTTTTGAGATGCTCCAAGGTGTGCATTCCTGCCCTGGGGCACAAATTTGGCTCTGAGCCTCATGCATCACCTGAACACTTTTAACAGCTTTCTGGGGGCAGTTCTGCACTCACTCAGTGAAAGCACTGCAGCCAGAGTGGATGGTTCTACCCTGCACCACAGACCAGAAAGGCAACTTGATGTTTTGCCAAGCCAACCCTTTATTGCAAGTATAGTGATTTATACTGAGCATGTGCAAACCTTCCTCCCTTCTGTGGTTAGGACAGAATTTCCTGTTAATCTCACATGCTCATGAGATTAACCTGTTTTATCTTCTGATAAAGAAGACAGCATGAGACACATGACTGAAGTCTGTGCATCTTTTAATCAGGTGATCTAATGCATTCTTATAACCCTGTTGATCATTTATCTATTTGCAGGGGGTCAGTACATCAGAGCTTTCCTGACTTCACCTTTGTGAGTGGAGGAATCATTGCAAGATTTTTCAAATTAAAAGGAGAAATAGATCCAAATGAAGCTATTGATATCAGCAATCATGCTTCATTAGCCTTCCTGCAGAAACATCTAAGTAAGTATCTGTACAGACAAGTTAACTACTATTTAATTCCTGTGAAGCTTTTTGTCCAGTTTAGAACAAGAGCAAAATAAGCATGGCAGTAAAAAAACCTAGTCAGACTGTTTTTAGAGGTTTGTTAGTCACTTTTGTAACCTTAACAACTCAGAGCAACATCACTGGTGTTTTGTTCTGATATATAGAAGTCTGGAGTGTCAGTTTTTCCTCCTTAAAACATTATTCCTCCCCTACTTGGTCGAGATAGTTTAATTTCTCAGTGTAGTTTTACAAAAAGCTGATTATTTAACTCATTACCACCTGGGTTTTATTTCCCCCATTTTACAGGTCTTAAGAAAGATTTTGATAAGTGGGATTCTCTTGTGGATGGCATAGGACCCAATGTTATTCCTGGATCCAATATTGACGTATCTCCAGCTGAACCTGAATAAGGAATACAAAGAAGTGCTGAAAATGCCATGGACATCAGGACACTAACATGCATTGCTCAGACATGCAGTGGCATTAAACACCTACACAGCTTTTGGGGTGTGGAATAATAAAAAAAAAAAAAAGATAAGGCATTAAGTTACATTATCATAAAAACAGGTTTTGGTTCAAATGAGTTAGTAGCTTAATACTGAATGGATAGTAGGATAATACTGAAATACTGCAACAGGGTAACTTCTGCTTCATAGGCAGTTTGGGGAAAATCACTTCATGGTAATTTAAATGCTCTTTCTGGTTTTGACTTAAGACAGATTAAGCTACAAGGAATTCAACCACAGTTCTGCTTACCAAGCTTTAAGTCAGTATAAGAAAAACAAACAAACAAAACCAACCAAGCCACCACTTTGTTGTTTAGATACTAACTATTTCAGCTGTGTTCTGACAACAGCTGGGAGTTGGGGCAGGTTGTTGCTCCTTTCTGGTCAGAAAGGTACCAGTGGAGGGTGGTCATCAAAACTGCCTTATTTTAATAAGCCACAGTAAATGCTACAGGAAGGAGTTATGAACACAGCAGAGAAAGGTGTTTGTTCAGACACAGCACTCCTCATATGAGCCTAACCCATGTAAATGTAAGATCTGTGTTTAGTGCCATACCTACATGATGTTTCTATTCCAAAAGCTTCTGAAATGGTCACTCTTGTCGTAGCGATTGTAATTCCCCTTGGACAAAGCTCCAAGCAGTTCCTCTCTTGTTAATGTCTGTGTTACCACTACCACACAGTCAGACTGCAGGTAAAATCATAGAGATGTGGCACCTGTACAGCTCCCTTTACATGGTCCTTGTCAGCACTGCTTCATCTCCTGAGGTCTCCCATACTAATACTCTCCTGCTACTCAGCTTTGTCTGGGTTCTCACGTTGCTGTCTGTAATTGACAGCAGAAGCCATTGGCTCCCAGTGACATACAGACAGCAGTGGTTGTACCTGGACAAAGATTGTCAGCAGCTACATGGTCAGCCTTCTTTAAGGCTCTCATTTTTGGATCAGAACCTTCTGCAGCTGCCCTGTGTCTTTTAAATTCTGTTCATTTCAAAAATCAGGTTACAGATAAAACACCTGAAATAGAACAAAGCAATTAACAGTGTAATTAAATATTTTACAAAATCTGTGATCTTAAAATGAGATTGCAACAACACTTAAGACCTTTCCTTCAGAATGTAATTAAATTCTTCCCAGCCTACCTCCGGGTATTGTCTTTATTAAGCAAATAAAGATGTGTTTGTTGTACCAAATCAGCACTAACACTTGAGATCTACTTGTGAGACTCACTCAGACTGACACTATCAGCCAGCTTGGGTTCCTAAGTCCTTATGGCAACATGGAAAACCCACAGGCTCTGAGGAGGAGGAAACAGCTATGCTATACAGGAGCAAGGAACACCACTATAAAATAGAAATCCCTTCCCAATACCTAAGGAGGAGACTAAGAGGTGAGATCTCCTTTAAACAGCTGCAAGGTAAGTCCTTACACTGCTGTACATGTGTAGCAGCAAGACCCTTCT
>JAWWEW010000112.1:109596457-109629263 GCA_035583185.1 Anabacerthia variegaticeps
AAGAGGTGAGATCTCCTTTAAACAGCTGCAAGGTAAGTCCTTACACTGCTGTACATGTGTAGCAGCAAGACCCTTCTGCAAAACAGCACCCACACAGCATTTGAGCTTATGCTTAGGGAACAGACACAAGTCAGTAACAAAACACATTAACAAACCAGTATATGCCAACCAAAGCTTTATTCCAGCTTCTTCCATTGCTTTAGAACAGCACCAAATGCAAGACTTCAACCCAAAACAACTATATTCCCCTATGGAGAAAAACTACTCCCCCACCCCCACAAAAATACCCTTAACTTTTTTTTTTTGAGAAAACAACCCTCACATAACAATGTAACCTTTGCTTTCCAAAAGCAAACAACAGAAAGCAGTGCTGTACAACACAATAGCAAATTCATAAGAAGCCTTTGTTCAAGAACCACCCACTAAGAACTCGATACAAGTCAGTGCACCCACAGTCAGTAAGAAATGCCAGTCAAGAGGCAAACTTTTATTTAAGAAAGCACAGTTGCAAGAAACAATCTAACAATAACAGTTAACAACAACAGCAATAAGAAAACAAGCTGACCATAACAGTCTACCAACAACACTGTTCATTGACAAGGAAGTACAGCAGTGACAGGCACTTGGTCAGGTAGGTAGAAAAAAGCACAAAACACTCAATGCTTTGCGTGTATTCCTGTTGCCATGAACACACTTTCATGGGAATGTTTGGTACACAGGCACTTAGTCAGTTTCATGTGGTGAACATGTCACTTCGTTTCAGCAATGATGGAGGGCATGAGGATCTTCATTTAAATCACAACTGCAGCCTGTTTGCTTTTCTACAGGGAATAAACACACATTAGACCCAACAAGATGTTCCTATAAATGTGTATTAACATCTAAAAGCCATAGCTCTGCAGGGCTTCAGACTAAATATTCTTGACATATTGGACCATATTAGGAGACTATACTTAAGATGAAGCAGCAGTGCTCCCAGATTTCACTTATAACTTCAAGTCACTCCACCCCTCAGTGGGCCTGGCATAAGCCACTGCAGGAGTTTTTGGATCCTGTGGATCAGGTACCTTCTACTCAAACTGCCTCTCCAGGCAGTAGCACATGTTTGCAGCAAGATGGCACATGGTGGCACCACCTTAGCTCACATTTTCTGTGCTGTCATGAGCTAATTCCATGCAAAGTGTTCAAGAACAGACAACAGGCAAATTTGGACAATAATAATTAACAACCAAATAAGGGAAAACTAAGATTAAGTGGTAAAAACTATGGAAGTATTATCAAAACCATAAAAATCAAGAACAATCCTGCATTTGAGAGATGCAATTGTAGATTCACCATTTTAATACTTTAATCAAGTTCTTTTAACTGCCTTTTTTTGTTGTTCAACAGGCAACCAGATCTGTTGCAGGCTTCATTATTTGTTACCCATAAACCAGTCAGCTTTCAGTACAGTTGTACTGCAATACAGTTACCAATTCCATCTCTGAAAGCACAAATGCTATCTTCTACTTAAGCTCAGTTCAGTCTTCCTAAGGTAGCCACAGAAACAAATTGCCTAGACAGGTTTTGGAGTCTCCACCCTTGGGGCAGATTTCAGACCTGGCAGTAAGGTTCTTAGCAACCCGATCTAGCTGCTTTCAGCAGTTCCAAAGGTCCCTTTCAACCAGAACTGCACTACAATTCCATGGATTATAAAGATAGTATAAAATCAGAAAAAACCTGTACTATTTAGTTGGTACGCTGAATAGGTGTTCACCAGTAACACTTCAAAATTTTTAAGTAACAATAAAGATGCATATGAACTATTCACAAACTACAACTAGGATGGTATTATGGGTATAGATTTATAGACCAAGATGTATTGTGGGATTGGGGTGCTCATATCCCATGGAAGAGTCTGCCTAGCAGTCACTCACCTTGCCTCAAGAAACATGAGCAAGAACAGCATGCTGATGGCAGATGCTCAAAACCCTATCAAAATCTGTAGCTTGGGTGAACCATCCCAGCTCTTCCAAGAGGCTCAATCCATCAAGTGAATAAATAAATAGTAAATTAGTTTCTAATCCAGACAGAGTGGCAGTTCTCACTGCATGCAGTCACCCCTAAGCTGACAGTAGATAAGCTAAAGCTACTAAGAAAATCCCAACAGTATCAACTACATAAGCTCAAATCAGTGTTTCAAATCTATTTTCTAAAATAAAGCACTTTCTAGAAAATTAGAAAGCATCCCAATACCAAATACACAACCCCTTTGGGAGGTTTAATGTAGACTCACCACGAAGTAAGGACTCCTCTGGTAAGGACTCAAAGTTTTCTGTTGCAGGGGTTAATGCCTATACAAAGAGGGATCCTGTTAGGGAGCCGGCACTATTGCCAAGACTTCCATTGATGCACTTCCTTTCATACTAGACTAGGTTTTTACATCAGCACTACTAGACTCCTGTTTACCACAGTTTCCCCCACACACCTTATAACTCACTGTATTAGTCTTCTGCCCACTTTTCTCTTTCATTCAGAAACTGTATATGAAGAAATTATGTGGGAATTCCATTCTGTTATCACCACAGCATGGCTGATGACCTGAGATATGAGTGCTAGACATGAATTTTTCATCTACTGGTAGGTACTTCATGAACACTGGTGAAAACCTTACTATTCCTTCCTAGTTACTTCATACTAGAAGTATTTTTCATGATTTACCAGCTAGTGAGTACCCTTTCTGAAAGCCAGTACTGTCCAGTCATCACCACACTGCCATACCTCAGATGATCTGCAAGCCCAGTCAGGAATACCATTCCAGACATTCTCAGGATCCACAATCTCCTCATTGCCACTGGAGAGATTCAAGACCTGCACAGACAGAGCCAAAGGGTATCCAGCACAGCAGCAATACTCTCAACAAATAAGACAATGCAGTAGGAAAACACAGTTGAGGACTCCTTGCCTTTGGAAGGTTTTGAGAAGTCTGGATCTTGCAAGGAAGACCAAGTTAATCTCTAATAAAATTGAATATAACTACTGAATCTATTCAAGGCTCTTCTGGACTTCTAAGCTAAGGATAGTGAGAAAGAAAGGCTGGAAAACACCTACTAGATCAGAACCAGAAGGAAGCTGATGAATAGGGATATCCTTACGTAATAGACACTGGCATTCATCTGAATACAGATGAGGTTAGTTTTTAATACCCAAGGGATCTGCTTGCAAAAGAGCTGGCTTCCATTATCTCTAACATTCAATCTTCCAAAAGGTTTCTTTTATGTAATGATCTTTTGGAGCTGCAACCTTAAATTAAACCTTAAAGGTCATTTTATCCAAGTATAATGCGTGTGATGTGTGTACATAGAAACACACTCCCCCTGAACCAAAGACTTCTCATTCATCCCGTAGCTTAAAACAGTAGAACAAGGCAGCTCACTGGATTATCCTCAAGTCCCACCAACCACTAATGCAATACACATTTCACTGAAGCAGGAATACTTTGGGATCCATTATTACTTACAATATAGTTTAAGTTTCTTCCCAAGGTTCTACTGCTCCAGCACTAATTCCTCAGAACACCAGTAAAATAGTGCCAGGTTTCGTGAGCATTTAATGGTAACACAGCTCCATAGCAGAAAATTAACTCACAGGCCAGATACACTCATGTATGGTTCTATCTCAGTCTGGAGCCAGATCCTTCAATATTCCCAATCAATACGAGGGAATATCAAACGCTGACATGTAGCATCCAACTCTGTTTAAGATACTGCTGTTTCTATGTAGCCTATAAATTCAGGATCAGTCTTTGCAATACTTAAATACTATCATAGAGTGAAGCTCTAAAATATTCAAAGTTTAGAAGAAGAACAAAGAAGGGCCAGATTTTAAGAATGCAGAAAGACTATGCAAACCATACTTACCCTGGTACCTTTTTCAGATATCTCCAAAATGCGAGCCTCACACCATTGGAGGGAGGTCCACACCACACATTTAGAACCAACAGCAAAGCCCTTCAGATTACAAGGATAGTCATGGTGTGCTTGAAGAAACAATGACATATCAATGAAGGAGCAAGAAAAAAACCCTACATAAAACCCCACAAAAATCACCCCTCAAGAAAACCTCAGATGCCTCACAACACTGTTCCCCTGCATCCCTCCAACCTACTTGATATTTGAAAGTTAAAAATTTGTCATCCTGAACTGTTTTGCAAATGCATTGCTTGTTCAGAAGTGGATTTCCAATCAAAGTCATCAAACTCCCCAAGTAAGATTAGTCACTGTTACACTGTCACATGAGATATAGGCTTAGTCTGTTGTCCTTAACCCATCAAAGAATACTGACATTAACACTAATATGTTCACTTATTAGGAAATAAAAATTAGGTTTCTACAAGAAAGCTATTATCATGTTTGAACAGGCACAATATTTAATATTTCTATTAATTAATATTTCTAAATATTTAACTCCTTAAAAATCGGATAATTTACCTTCACTGCAGTCAGCCAAGTTCTGATTTTGCTTTTCTTCATCCCCAGACTTACAGTCTGAAGACTGCACACACATATTTCCACACTCTTTAAAAGAGTCAGTCAATTCTTGTTTCATCCATTCTTCCACACAGTCATCTTGCTTCTTCTGCCAGCCCTTATGTTTCTGAGCTTTGTAGTCACATGCTTTTACAGTGAAAACAGGCCTCTGATCTGCTGAGTCTTTCCTAAGAAATGAAAGTTGACTTCCACTATTTGCAGAACTCTGCATCACATGTTCCAACCCTAAGTCCTCCCTGCTCTCTTCCTGAGAAGGCTGAACATCAGGCAGCACCAGTTCCAGAAAGTGTCCAAGTTTGGCACCTAGCATTGACTGCTTGTCATGGGCCTTCAGGTCCAGTTCTTTCTCAGGTCTATCAGCAGGTGATGACAGCCTTGGGGAAGGAAGGTCTGCTTCCATCCAATCACCTATTAGGTCTTTCGCTGGATGAATTCCAGGCACATTCACTTCCAGGTCCTTTGGGTTCTCTCCCACAGAAGGCTGAACATCAGCTGGAGTCAGCTCTACTGACTTCTTTCCACCACTAACTGAAGGCACCAAGTTTTCTTTCTCATTAAGTAATGTTAGAATTTCAAGAAAGTTCAGAGCTGTCAACTCTCCTGTCTCCTCGCTACCAACTGGCAGCTCCAGCAATTCCTGTTCCAACACTGTCTCTCTTGCTTCACTGCCTGATGCTGTCTGCATTTCAAGTGACTTGGTTTCTAATGCTTCCTTTGTTTCTTCACCCAAGGAGGACTTCCCTGAAAGTGCCTCCAGATCCAGCAGGAGCTGTTTTAGATCATCATATGAATAGTGCATTTCTAATGGATCCAGTTCTACTAATGTCCCTGTTCCATCACTGGAAGATCCTTGTGCCTGGAGCACTGGCAATTGCTGCAGTTCTTCTGGTTTGTTTCCTAGAAAAAGGTCAGCTGCTGAAGATCTGTCTGTCAGTTCTGCTTGCAGCTCAGCATCCTCTCCAAGCAGTACTTCAGACAGTTCTTTTTCTGAAGCTGTCATTTCACTCCCTGAAATATGAGGGCTGCAGCTTCTCATGGGTTCTAGTAACATGCTGTTATCACTCTTGCCTTCAGACAGAGATCTCTCTTTATCAAAACTGTTCTGATACTCTGCTGTTTCATACCCATCATCAGCATTCCCACTGGCAGCTCCCACTGACACATTTGCTTCTGCAGTTTCTAAGCACTCAGAAGTTACACCCAGGAGAGCTTCAGAACAAAGTAAAGAATTTTCTCCCTGAGACAATCCACAAATACCAGTAGTTTCTCTTTCAAGACAAAGATCCATATCCCTGTTTGAACACCTGTTTTCCTTCAAGAGGTTGTCAAGGCTTGAAAAAGTGCTATCACCAGTTTCTTTATTAGCCTTCCAAAAAGGTTTCATCTCTTCATTGATACTATTGCCAGAAGCTTCCAGCTTGACAACACACAGAGGGACTTCAGAATCTTTATCTTTTCGAGTTTCTACTACTTCAGCGTCTAATACAAGGTCTGCAGTCATATCATAAAACTTCTGATTTGCTTCACTAAGCCATGAGCCCTCTGAGGGATTGAAACCTGACAGACAGCAAGCAAATGCTTGACCAGGTATTCTGAGCAGTTCACATGGAATCTCTTGGACCATCTCCATGCCAACAGCTTCCTCACTTCCGTAATCCACATGTCGAACAGCTACACTGTCACCTTTTACACTGCTGATTTGAGCTCTGTACAACCATCCATCTTTACTGTATTTTGCCAGACAAATATCACCACTTTTAATACAAGATCTGCCATCATTCAAAGAGTTTAGTCCAAGCTTTTCCACTTCCTCTATTTTTTTCTCAATGTAACTCAAGTGTTCGGTGTCAGCTCTGTGACACCAGAAGTATTCTGGACCATTTACCACTGTGACGTAAATTTTTAAAGTCTGACCTGCCTCTGGAAACTTCCAGATAAATGATTTACCATCAGAGGAAATCTCATTTGGTGCCCGAGGAGGCAGAGGCTCAGACACAGTTATCATGTCACTGTTCTCTCTTTTATCAATTATTTCTGTTGAACAAGATCTCTCTGTACTTGCAAGATCATCAGCTAAATCCACTGTTACTATACCTTGATGGTCACTGAGAATAACTTCCCATTTATCCTCAACCTTCTTTACAAATTCACACGACAGCAGGATTTCACTTGTTCTCTTGGTGAAGTAAAGCACTGCTTTCTCTTCCCACTCTCTGCTTTTCTTGCATTTAAGTCCACCTAGAAAGCAATGAATGCTTATTGCTGGAATAGATGACAAGTCCTCAGGGAGCCTGCATGCTTGATGAACACTGATGACTGAAGTATCACCATAATCAATATAATGTACCCTTATGAAATTGTCAGAAGTCTTCTCTTTCACTACAGCTCTATACCACAGGCTGTCCTCTGAATAAACAGCACTGATTAAATCTCCTGCTTGGAAAAGTTGTCCACAAGGGTTCTTCACTGGTGTCCTACTGTTTAAACTTTCCAAAATGCTGTTAAGCTGGACCTCATCACTCCCCAGCTGAACATAAAAATCCAGCGGATCATTGACATAAGACACATACACTAATGTTTTAAGAGCTGGCACTATCTTCTGTTGTGGTAGATCAGATACATTTTTAAGCTTTATACACTTGCCTTCAGCATCAGATTTAATATCTGGCAGTGCATTCATCTGGACAGAGAGGTCAGACTCCTCCCTTGCTTTATTTAGCAAAACTGCATCCTTTTTACTGCTAAGCATTTCATCAGATTTTAGTAATCCAGCTGCCCATTCTTCCTTCCTAGAAGGCTGAAAAAGCTTTACATCTTCTCTGAAGTGCTTTTTGCTCCCATGTGCTCCCTGAGCTTCAGATTTACATTTTTTAGTGTCAACAGGCCTCCCTGCATTTAAAGTAGACACTGCAGTCTCCTTCACATCTGTATTTCTAGAGCACCAAGTCTTATTTTCTACATGACTACATAGCCCTGCATTGTTTAGGCTTAGCTCCTTCAGTTTCATATTAATTTGAGTATTATTATCAAACAATTCAACCAGGAGTGTATTATCAGAGTCCTTTGCTACTACAATTGCTTTTAATTGCCTTTCTAGGACAGCTTCCTTAAACCACGCTGCAGCTTCTTTGGAAACAGAGGATACATGAGATATGGAACACTTTATGGCCTGCATTGGCACAAGCAAGATATCAGAAGCATCACTGGGCAAAGGAAGTAGATCATCTTTCCCTATAGTCTCTGTGTTCCCAAAATCCACAAAGAAGACTTTTGTCTTTGGTTGTGTCTCCATAATTACTCCCCTGTACCACTGACTGTCAGCATACCTTGCTAGGCACAAGCTCCCAGACTTTCCCAAGGTTCCTGTGCTGGTCATTGTTTCACTCAGGCAACTGATGTTTTCAGCCAGCTGTGCTAAGGTATCTGAACATCTTTCAAGTTGGCAGTAAAATGTCCATGGATCCTCAACATGTGTAATATACACATCTTCCTCACTCCCAATTTTGATACCATGATTAGAATAATAGTAAGAATGAAGCTGAACCAAGGATGCCAGATGCTTTTGAGGAAATAAAGGTCTAGCCACACCTCTCTCAGTCAGAAACTGGCAAGCACTCTGAAAAGGTGTGATTAAGTCTACAATGTTAAACAGGTCCCTATTTATTGAAGCCAAGGCAAATATAGTACACTTCAGTTCAAGTTCAGATGAGGAATTAACAACAAACTGCTGAAATGTCTTAATTGCTTCTTTGTCCCAAGCAAAAGGATTCTGACCATTGGGTTGGATTAAGTTGTAAAGGCTGCACCTGAAAGCCTGAGCCTCTAACCTAAGGAAGCGTTCATTAATTGCACGGAGGTTTGTTAGACACACCTGCTCTCTGTTGCCATAGTCAACGTAGACAACTTCTACTTTTTCTGCACAAAGTGCTTCACTAACAATTAAAGCCCTGTACCATTTCTTATCCTCTGAGTACTGGGCTAAACACACAAGATTCGGCCAAACATGTGGCTGGGATGAATTCTTACAGTGCTCCTGAATTTCATCCATTAGTAACTCAAGGTCACGGCTATTTCTACTTAACTGACACCAGAAAAAACTAGGATTTTCAACATATGACAAGATAACATTAACTGTACTCCCCACTTCTAAGTGGCCTCCACAAGAGTAACCTGGCTTAATTTCCACATAATTCTGTCTCAAAGACATGTGCAGGTTTCCCTCACCCTTATAGTCCTGCGCAGGAAGAAATTCACTACTTTTTGAATCATGCATGGTTTCAACAGGGCTCTCTCTGATCATCACAGCCACATAAGGATCAAGTGCTCTATCACTGCTCTTTAGAGCAGAGTCTTCTCTGAGCCTCTTCTCTACATTTATTTGGTTTTCCTCTGCAGCACTTGCTAGGGAAGAGGCCTGTGTCACAGAATTTTCATCTGAATTCTGGAGAGCCTTGGGTATTTCACCCCTCTGGTATTCTGCATAACCTCCCTGGGCCAGGAGTTTACTTACTCGTTTCTCTCCTAATTGGGACTGGTCAAAAATTTCAACCATGCATTTGTCACCGTGCACACTCAAAAACCAAACCTTTAGACCCTTGCTCAGCACAATCTCCCTGAATGCAGACACAGAGGCTTCACTCCAACTCCCTCTCAGAGGGGAGACACCTGCCAAACAACACTTTAGAGCTAAAGCAGGCAGCTCCCTGAACCGAGGGAGCAGCTCCTTCACTGCACACCGATCCACAGTTTCTGTACTGCCTTTGTCCACCAGATGTATTTCCACCCCACTGTCCAGCACCCCAGTGACCATCGCTCGATAAAAGCCTCCCTCATTCCCACGGGCACAACAAAGGGATCCAGGGTGTGGGTCCCACCCAGCACCATCCAGATTCGTGGCATGGGAGTAAAAATTCCACATGCACTGCCTCAGCTGCCTGAAGAGCTGGTGATGCTCATGGAGCTGCAGCCAGAACTCAGATGGGTCTCGGACGTAGGAGACCTGGGCACTGTAGAACATACAGGTCTTCAACTGTACCCCAGGCAGAGCACCAGAGGCCAAATCCCTGTGTGTTAAAACATGAGGTGCTTCTGGTGGCAATTCCAATTCTTCAGCTGAGGAGTCTTCTACTTCCAGCTGCTCATGAGCCTCAGTTTGGCTCATCAGCTTTTGACCACTGACCAGGCAGCAAGCCTGAGACCCAAAGAGATGGTTCAAGTTGACACTGTTTTCCCCATACAGGGTCACATAATAGAGGTGCTCGAAGGAGTTAAAGGCTTTGATGTGAGCACTCACTGCCCTGCCTTGCACCAAAGCTTTCAGCACATCAATCTGTGAGGAGGACCAGCCACAGCCCCCATCTGAAACACCCTGAAGAGCACACACGTAGGTCACCACAGGCATGCGAAAACACTCAGCAGGCAAGTGGCGCAGGTCAGCTCTGCTCACAGTCTCCTTCCTGCCGTAGTCCACAAAGATGACGAGAGCTGCCTGCTGGTCCTGCTCACCCACAATAAGCTCCAGCAGAAGGGCACGGCACCACTGCCCATCCATGCCCCGGGCAGCACAGGGCGAGCCCACCTGGGGCAGTAAATCCTGCTCGCCCCAGTCGCACCCGTGGCACATGGTGTCGGAAAGGCAGCGGATCTCCCGGGACAGGCACTGCAGCTGGCAGTAGATGTGGTGCGGGTCGGAGACGTGGGTGACCAGGACAGGTTCTGTGACACCCAGCTGCAGCTGCGGGTAGAAGTAATCCAAGGCAGGCGAGAGGGGTCGATAGGAGAGCAGCACGTGGAGCAGCTGCGGCACCGCCGGCGCCCCGAGGGCACAGGCCGGGGGCGGCTGCCACAGCTGCTTCTTCGGGCAGCCCAAAGGCAGGCAGCGCCGGAGCACCCGGCTGAACCAGACCGGGGAGACCCCGCGGGCCAGGCCGAGCTGCCGCATCTGCGTCAGGAGCTGGGGCAGCTCCAGCACCACGAGCTGCGGAGACATCACCTCCCGCACCACGCCCGACACCTCCCTGCCCTGCAGGAAGCTCAGGAACTCCATCGCCTCCGCCGGCCACCTGGACGCGGGCGAGTCTCCGCAGCCCGTCCACTCGGGGGGCATGGCATTGGCCACGACACAGCCCAGCACCTGCGGGGGCAGCTCGAACAGCGCGGGGCACCCTCGGCTCAGGAAATGGGCGGAGGCGGCCACCACGTACCCCTCGTCCAGCAGGAACACGCGGTACCCCTGGGCGCTGCAACTCACCACGCAGCAGCGGTACCACAGCCCCAGCACCTCCACGAGCCCCACCTCTCCGGGGCACAGCGCGGCCCCGCCGCCCGCCGCCTCGCCGGGCTCCGGGCGGGCCGACAGCCGCGGCCCCGCCGCCGCCTGCACCTCGCGGTGGAGCCGGGCGTACTCGGCCTTGCGCTCGCCCGGCAGCCCCCAGAGCCGCAGGACGGGCAGCTCGGGGCGCAGCCCCACGGCGCGGACGCGCAGGGTGAGGGTGTCTCCGCGGGCGAAGGGTGCGGGCCCCGGCGCGGCGCCCATGGCGGCCCGCTCCGAGCTCATGGCACACCCGCCGCCCGCACGCGGCTAAACGGCCGCGACGCCCCCCGGCCCCGCCCCTTATATAGCGCGCGCGCCGCGCACGTGACCGCCCGCCGGCCGTTAGCGGCCGCCCCGGCGGTCGGACCCATGTCGGCCCTCGCGTGGGGAGGGGGAGGAATGGGGAGTGAAAGAGGGGGCAGGAGGGGTGGGGAGAGCTAATACACGGGGACCGCTCCGGCTAAATCGAGACTGCCCGGAGGCGCCACAAAGAGGAGGGCTATTGTGGGGTTATCGGCAGGGCGCCGAGGGGCTTCGCGCAGAGCCCGCCAGAGCCCCCCTGGCCCGGGGTGGAGCGGTCCGCGCCAGCCGCGCGGCCGAGGAGCGGACGGGGCGGGGCGAAGGGAGCGGGAGCCGAGGCTGCTCAGCTCCCATTGGCTAGCACGGCGCAGAGGGCGGGACACGCGGGAAGGACTTGACGTCTATTGGTTAGCGCGACTCAGGAGGCGGGACATGCTGGCAGGGCTTGACGCCTATTGGCCAGCGGGTCGGCCGTGTAACGGCCGCAGTGTGAGGGCGGGAGGGGCGGTGTGAGGGACGGGAGGGCTGCGTTTGGAGTTGGTGTTGTTTCACACTCAAAAAGAAAGCCTTGTTAAGGGTTAAAGCAGTTTTTCACTACAAGACTTTTTTTTTTTTTATCGTGTGATGTCCCCTGAGGGGATCCGTATTGAGACAGGCGTACTTATGTCAGGGGAAGTTTAGGTTCGATATTAGTTTGATATTCTTCTCCCAGAGGGTGGTTGGGCACCAAACAGGCTGAGAGAGTTCAAGAAGTGTTTGTACAACACTCTGAGGCACAAGGTGTGACTTTTGGTGTGTCCTGTGCAGGGCCAGGATTTGGATGTGATGATCCTGATAGGTCCCTTCCAAATCAGCATATTCAGTGTATATCTTCTTTAATTATATAGACGAAGAGATCAAGTGCCCCCTCAGCAAGTCTGCAGATGACAGAGCTGAGTGGTGCTTTAACACTCGTGGGGGACGGGAGGACATCCCGAGGGACCTGGAAGAGCTCGGGAAGTGGGGCCATGGGAATTTCATGAGGGAGGTTTAACAAGACCAAGCCCAAAGTGCTGCACTGGGGTCTGGTACCAACACAGGCTGGGGATGAGCAGATGGAGAGCAGCCCTGGGGAGAAGGGTTTGGGGCTGGACACGAGCTGTCCATGTGCACTGGCAGCACAGAAAGGCTGTGGAGTCCTGAATCCAGCGGGTGAGGAGGGGGATTCTGTCCCTCTGCTCTCCCAAAACCTCACCCAGAGCTGCATCCAGCCCTGGGCTCCCCAGCACTGGAAGGAGGTGAGCTCCTCTCCTGTGAGGAAAGGCTGAGAGAGAACTGGGCTTCTTCAGCCTGGAAAAGAAAAGGCTACAGGGCGACCTAAGTGACCTGAAGAGAACCTACAAGAAAGATGGAGAGGGATTATTTACAGGAGCACATGCTGATGGACAAGGCTTCAAACTAAAAGGGAGTAGATTTAGATTAGGTATTAGGAGGAAGTTCTTTGCTCTGAGGGTGGTGAGACACTGGAAAAGTTTGTCCAGATTAGTTGTGGCTGCCCCATCCCTGGAAGAGTTCAAGGCCAGGTTGGATGGAACTCTGAGCACCCTGGTCTAGTGAAAGATGTCCCTTCTAATGGCAGAGAGGGTGGAATGAGATTATCTTTGAGGTCCCTTCTGACCCAAACCATTCTATGATTCAATGACAAAAATACTTATTCTAACTCAATAGGTAGGCAAGTCTGCATATCCATGAGCAGGGTTATCAGGGTAATGGGATGGCAGGCAGGATCACTTGGATGTAACTCATGCAGCAGCTTTGCTGGTTTGTCATTGCTGGTGATGGTGTGCAAGATGGAAAGAACTTGGATTAGTTTCTCAGGGCATCAAGTAGAAAAATATTGGTATTTCTGAGCAAAACCTTCCAAATGATGCCTGGAAAGTTCCACCTGAGTATGAGGAAGAACTACTTTATTTCGCCAGTGACCACGTGCTGGAACAGGTTGCCCAGAGGGAGTGTGGATTCTCCCTCGGTGAAGATATTCCAGACCTGTCCAGACGCAATCCTTTGCAATGTGCACTGGATCATCCTGCTTGAGCAGGAGGTTGCACCAGATGACCCACTGTAGTCCCTTCCAACCTGACCCATTCTGTGACTCCCTAATAATGATGAGATGAATTTCTTCCAAGCTGGAATCACATCCTCAAATGCGTACAGGCACAACAGAGCCACAATACAATCAAAAAGTACAAGCATCAGCCAAGAAGATGGCCAAACTGTATTTAATGAGAAATTGGCACATTGAAGTTGCAAAGACTAGAAGAAATCCTGAGTATTTATACAGAGAGCCAAGTATTGTACAGTCATTCCTTTATTAGGTATTACTAAATCAAAGCCAGTTTTGTTCTATCTACTCATGGTTGCTTTTAATACTGCATTTTTGCCTCTTCATTGCCAAAGATGCACCTAGTGACAAACGGCACTAGTCTCCTTCCCTATGAAATCTGGAAGGCTTTAGGTTTAAAAATAAATAAATCACTCCTGTTCAAACCTTTCGTGTTTTTAAAGAGAGTTTTATGTTTCCACTGAGATTGGAAGTGGGCAGTGTGTTTTTCCAAGTAAAAAAAGATACCTTGATGACTCCATTGCCATGTCAGCACCGTGACTGCTGCAGGACAAGTAGGTCAGTTTGGTCCTATGGAGTATCATGAGTCCTTCAAGAGGGTCAGAGTGAACTAGACTTTTGATTTCCTAGGAACAGGACTGCATTTCAGTCATGGATATTACTCAGTGGTTGAGAAGAGAGGTTAGGCAGTCTTTGGGAAATAAGCGGAACACAAACCCTTCCACATTTTGTGTAAAGCAAAATTGGAATCAGGTAAACTGCTTTTATTTTTTCAATGCCTAGCACTACAGGCTTGGTTTTCTGAGGTGTCAAACTAATGAGAGGTAGTTCTTTATCTGTGTGCAAATGCAATTAACAATGAAAATTCCCAAATAATTTTATAGATGCTTAGCCACAGAAAATGTTTAGTGCTGCGTTTTCAACCTGCTCTTGTCCTTAACAATAGGAACCATCTCTATTGTCAAACAAGTGGACAGTATTATATTCTATTTGCTGATAGACTTTTTTTTTTTTTGCCCCTGTTTACTGTTTCAGAAAACTGATGCTGGCTGCTAGTTGACAAATTATTGTGACAATTTTATTCTATATGGATAATATAAATTTTATATAGCAGTCTGACAATCAAATAGGCATGGCTGTTCCTAACTAGTTAGGACTGGTTTTGGAACAAAAACCTATACACATGATCCTGCTGCCTTGTGGAATAAGAATTCAGCTTTTTGATTCTTCTCTGTTTTGTGAATATTGAAGATTTTAAAAAGAACTAACTCCACAGATCCTTCTGATTTGTTCATACGTGAGCCAGAATACCAATGACCAAGGAGCCTGTGAAAGCAAACACAGAAGTCAAAGGCTTAAAACAGAAATAATCCAATAAATAAGCCCATTAGATTAGACCGTCTCCTCTGAAAAATTATAGTTAAACTCAATCTTTTATTTTGGTTCCCAGAGAGGTTCCCAATCCTCTGGTTACACAGGGAGGTTGTGAACTCCCCATCCCTGGAAGTATTCAAGGTCGGGCTGAATGGGGCTCTGAGGAACCTGGTGCTGTGGAAGGTGTCCCTGCCCATGGCAGGGGGTTGGAACTGGATGATCTTTAAGGTCCCTTCCAACCCAAACTATTCCATGATTCTATGATTATGTCTTTTGTACAAAAATCATATTACATATGCCTAGGGCTACCCAGTCCTTCACAAGACACCTAAATATCTTTTTTTTTTTTTTTTCAGATTGTCAACCCATAAATGTTTGACTTGAAATGTCTCATGTGGGAGCTACTTCAGGCTGATTTTTTTTTTTTTTTAAATTTTTAAATGGTTTACCTATTCTAAAATCTTAATCAGAAAATGACATAGTTATCCTTGCATAAAATTTATATCCTGCACCCACTTAGTTGAGATGCTTTTGTTTGTTTTGTTTTTAATTCTTACGGACTTAAAAAAGGTAGTCACATGTAAATTTGCTATTGGGAATTGTCCTCTGCTCAAATGAACAGTGGAGTTCCAGTTCCCAGGCTCCAGTTACTGCTGCCTGGCTTAATTGTAGGGCTGAGCTTTAACAGCCCAGCAGTGTGCAGGAGAAAGCTGCCAGCCTGAATACAAGAGGGGTTAAAATGAGACCCAGGATGGAAGAGAAAGTAATTCTGGGATCAGGAGAGAAAGGGAAATGAAAGTATGAGGGATGCAAAGGGAGTCCAGGGCTGAGAGTAAGAAAGGAGGAATGGAGAGTTTAGGGAAGGCAGAAAGGGAGCTTGAAATTGTAAAAAAAAAGCAAGGAAAATCACTAGCAATTAAGCAGGACAGCGTTTTCCAAATTAAAGAGGTGCAAACTGCAACATGAGGGAAGTGACCCTACATGCAGCTGTGTCTTGCACCACATCCAGCTATGCCAAGGGCAATTGAAACTGAGGGACCCAAAGAGTGTTGAAAAAGTGCTGATGCAGTGATGCAGAAAGAACACCTCACATTTTAATGCTAATTGTTCTTGTAAAGAGAGTTGAAGGCACATACCATTCGCATCCAGGTTGGTATAAAGCCTTTGTATAGGGACATAAACCCTTCACCCTGGACAGTTTGAATCAAGCAGTCCATGGAAGACTTATAGAGCAGACCTCTAGGAATGTACAATGAAAACAAACATTGTTAAGTATACAAATATGCAATTTAAAAAAATCCCATCCCCCTCATAAAAATAATTTGTAGCTGACGCTTCTTTACAAGCAGAAGCTCTTTTTTAAGCTCCCTGGAGTCTAATCAGAACTGAAATCCACTGGAGTAACTGGTTATGCTTACATGGCCATCACAGAAACACCCTCCAGACATTCACCAAATCAGTAAAATCAGCATCAGAAAGATGAAGAGCAAATTAATTAGCACTTTGCTCCCAGTGAAATCAGTGAGACTCGGGGTTTCAATCTGCTGCTGAAAGTGAGTTCCAAAGTGTCTGTACCTTCCCTGCTTGTCTCTGGGCTGGTTCATTATCCGGGTTTTGACCACGTCGGCAGGAGTTCCCAGAACAGCAGCTACCAGACCAGAACAGACACTGCCAACAGCAACAGATACTTAAAGAAGAAACCAAGATGTATCATGACAACTGTAGCATTGTGATTCTGGTTCTTATAATAGAGACATATTACAACAATTATAATAAAATCATGAGTAATAGCTCATAAACTTGGCTTGGGAGGCGCCTTGCTCAGGTGTTCTCCCAGTGCCTGCTGCCTTCACCTGTGTGTGCAGGTCTGAGGCAGGAATGAAGGACCTACAATAGGCAATTCATGATATTGCTTATATAAAGTAGATTTTTTCATAACTTAAGGAGTAAAAGAGGTTGTTCTGCATGGTTTATATCACTGTGCTCCGACAGATGAGAGCAAAAGCATTTAAATGCACCAGCAAGACACTTCTAGTCAGAGAAGTTTTGTAGCAATAGTTGCATCCTTTCTTTTATGTCTTTTGTAAACTGATGCTCTATCAGGAAAAAAAGATAATTCTAAAGTTACTTTTCAGCAGCAGTATCAAAGAATAGGGGCTTCTGCTGACAGAGAGAGGCAGATCAAGACAGCAAGGCTGGAAATGTTCCACAGTGGAAAAGGGGTAATCAAGGAATACAGACCTGGAAAGACTGTGAGTCACACTATTGTCCACAAGTGATGTGTTCAGAAGCAAAAAGTGTTTCACTGTGTCATAAGTGGTCAGATCTGTAGAGGATAATGAGAAAAAACAACACTGTCAGAAGTAAATGGTGTCTGTGCAGTTCGTGGCATGGGATGTTCATTTCCAGTGCAGCTCCTCCCATTGGCATGGCTGGCACTCTGTCCCCGGGTTCTGCTGATGTTTGTGTCACCTGAGTCCTGTCTCAAGACACGTGAGCACATTCTCCTTTCTCCTCTCGTCTGCTCTGGTTTACCTCACAGGTGATCACTGATCTGTGTCTCAGTGACCCTCACCAGGCCTGCTGCTGGCTCAGCTTCCGGCATTGGCCTCAGGCTTTCCTCATCTCGCCACACATTTTCCTCGGGGTCTGGATCTTGGTGATGCCTGGCTGCCTTCACTGGCTCTGCCCTGCTCACCTTGCTTGGGTGCTGGGGGATGGATTGCAGCTGGTGAGGTCCCTGCTTTGCTGGCTGTGGGGTCCCCTCAGCTCCTGGCTCACATTTCCTTAGGCTCAGGCACAAACTGTTATTTTTAAGCTCTTTGATTTCTGCAGGACCAAAACACAGGTGCACAAGGCAGAGGTCACCTGCAGTGAGCTTTAAAGAGGTTCCCAGTGTAGGTAATCAGGACTAGAAGAGCAGGTGGACTCTACTTTCTTAAAGTTTCAATGTGGCCTCAAGTGCTGCAGACCAAGTTATTCCATTTACCTCCCATGTTCACCAGAGCAGCTCTCTGGACATTTGGCACCCATCCAGCCCAAAGTCCTCGTATTCCTCCTTCAGACAGGATCTTCACAAATGCATGGTGTACTCCCCGAAACCTGAAATCAATATGCAACTTAAAGGTAGACAGCCCAGATAGGGCAAAATCTTTGCATATTCCAGCAGTTTGCTGCACTGTGTCCTCACATAGGATTGGCAATTTATACCTCCAAGGATCAGGCCCACTGGATCCGTTTTTGGATCCATCTTTGACTTTCATGCCATATTTTACCAAACATATTGGTTGCCTTGCTAAGCAATGACCTGGTCTCTAACAGCAGACAATCCTTTGACCCCCACAGGGTTGCAATACTAAACGTACAAGACACCAAAAGATGGCAGCAGTTTGGGATGCAAAGAGCAGCACATGCTGCTATTTGCAGGATGGCCTCAAGCCCTCCTGTGTGCCAGCCTTCTCTGTGTCTGTGCATCTTGCATGAGCTATTTCCCTCATCCTTTCTTCCAGCTTCCCATCTTCAGAGAGCACCCTTCCCTCCCCATGGCAATGCAGTGGCATGGATATGCTGCAGCACGGAGGATGGGTGAGAGTTTGTGGTCTCTGGGACCAATAAATCAGAACAAGGAAGGTGAGTATCAATGGAATAAGGAGAAAATCTTGAATCCCTCACCCTCTTCACTGCCCAGAGCCGTTGTGTCCTTCCCAGGCACTGCTCTGCCTGTAAAAGGGCACAGAGCAGCTGGGGAGAGGGGATGGCAGAAAACAGAGAGAACCACACTCTGGGCCATGGAATGATCAGTAACAGGAAACAAACACAGCTGTGAGAGGAACCGACCGTAATGGCTTTCCTTCCAACTTCCTTTTGCCCTCCATCTGCATCTGCACCTTCACCAAATCAGTTGGGCTGGCGAAAAACTGTCCGATGGCACCCGCAGACATGCCTCCAACCACAGCTTTCCTGCCAAACAGGGAAAAACTGTGCTCCAGACCACTGAAAATCTTCACAAATTGCAGAGCTCGAGCTGAAGAGTTCAGCAGCACGACCCAGGTGGAGCAAGTGCAACTGGTTATTCCGTCCACTAACAGCCAAAGTGAGGTCATCTTTGTGATGACTGCAGGTGGTTAAAGTAGTCAGTAATATTTCTGTCAGTTTTAAGAAAGGGTTAAATCTTTCCGGGGTGGGGGGGGGTGCGCGGAAAGCAAGGTTACATGATGCTCCTCACTTGCAGGATGGCAAGGCACACAAGTAAGGGATGATGCTCCATATATTACAACTGAATGCCAATCTGAAATTCTAAACTGCTTGCTGATATATGAAACTTCTTTATCTCTCGCTGCTACTAGTTGAGTTGTGCTGATTTCTGGTTCTCTTTATTTTCATAAAACCAGAAATTTCAGTACTATCCATAGTTCTCTCTTCCTGAAGCACCAGGCATGACAAGTGTTTTGTGTTAGATTTTATAAATCCTATCCTAGAACCAGATACATTTTGGACCTAGGATTTGGCTACAGGACTCCTTCAGCGGGGACAATCCCCAAACAAACAATAAACATGCATAAATATGCAACATTACCAGAGAGGAAAGGTTTTATCCTCAGCCCTGCGCAGCACGGAGTCACGGAGATGCTCGTAAGCAACCATCCGAACACCAGAGTACACTGTGGGAAACAAAAGCGGGAGACAGTTCTTGGGTCTGCCATTTCTGGAGGTCACGCTGTGAGAGAGACATCAGGAGATTGGTTTAAGACACTCCAGAGCTTGCCTGGGCCAGCTGGTCACTGCTCTCACATTTGTGATCAGAATGGGGAAAGTGAGGGGGTCACCTGGTGTCAGTGCTAGAGCCAGAACGTTTTAGCACCAGAGAATCCTTCTGGCTGAGCTGTGAGTCTGCCAGGCAGCATGGCTTTGCCTGCATCCTAAGGAGATGAGACTGCATTGCTTTCCCCTCAGCTGATGCCAAGCACAAAACCTCCCACAAGTGCTTTTGAGATTGGTTCCTGTCACTATATTTCCAAGTAAAGCACAGAAAGCTGTTACCTGTGGCCAACCCACTAATGCATTTCTTCTAGCACTTGTATTCTTCCCTAATGCTTGCAACCTTATCTTTTTTTTCCCAGCCCATCCCCATTTCCCTCAAATATGAGATATTTACTGTTCTGAGGACTCTGAATACCTGTTTGTGCTTCCTGCACAAGACTTTTCTGCAAAGATGACAGGGAAATTGTATTTTGTTCTCCCAAGAGCCAGAATAAGGTCATGAAGTACTGGCAAGGGAAGGAAGAGACAACACAGATACATTTCAAAGTGGGATTGCAGGCTACACTGGACATCTATCACAGATATATCTAAAATACAAGAAGATATGTCAAGCTCACTCCAAAAGGCTGTTGGGCACTGAAGGCAGGACCCACACTTGTCCCATCATGAGCAGATAGTCACCTATGTGGCGGTAGACGGCCGGTGTGGCCCCTTGCCAGAGCTTCCCCAGGCCCTCCTCCTGCACGATGCCCGCTGCCGTGCGCAGCATCCCGCGGTACGGTGTCTCCGGGCCCACCGCGGCTCCATCCCGGCGCACCGCGGCTTCACCTTGGATCTGCAGCCGGGTTTTCGTCAGGTCCAGGGGGAATGTCACTGAGGAGAAGGGCAGGGAACACACGTGAATATGAGGAGTGTGGTTGTGGGGAGACCTCCCACGCTGGGAGCATCTGCACCAGAACCACCTGCCAGACGCCAAAGGGGCTGTCTGGGCACCGCAGGCAGCAGGGACTGTACCCAGCAGGGCACAGGAGATTCATGGAGGAGAGGAGATTTCACATCCAGGCCTATTAAAAGCGGCTCTGGGCACGAGTAACCAAATTACATTCCCATCAGACACCAAGTCTTTCTCCCGTATTTCATTTTGCAGATTCGTTATGCAATATGTGTACTTTCCAAGAGACTCATGATTAAAAATCCTGTTCCAGTTACTCCCCCTGAATAAAGGCCAGTCAAATCTCTCAATCGATCATGTGGCCTCTCCAATTCAGCCCAGCATAGCGGCAGCATTTTAAGGTCAGGAACAACCCCACAGTGGCCATCGTAATGCAGATGCACGTGCAGGCTACAAACCTGCCTAAAAACCTACCCTACAAATCCCCCTAAAGCATGCTGCTTTTCTGATGCAGACACTAAAATCATGTCTAGTCTGTTACTTCTCTCAGTGAAATAACTGGTGGCCAGGAAAGGTCAATCTCATTCCAACTCCACCTCCTAGACAATCGCATTCCAACTCCATCTCAGCTTCCCAGGGCTGCTCCTGAAACAGTATGGATACATATTTGCTCTGTCTCATTTCAGTTCCAGGCCTGGAGTGCCTCCCTGAGGGATGGACCTTCCCAGCTCAGGTGGGGAGTGCCCAGGAGGAGGGCATTGTCTTTGGTTTGATACCCAGCGACACACCAGGGCCCTTCCAGAGCAGGATTCCAGTGCCAGGGGAGTGCAGTCAGTGCTCGAATCCTCAGCAGGTTTACAGTCTATTTGTGCATTGTTTGGCATTTGTGTTTAAAGATTAGCAAAGATTGAGAAGTTACAAATCACTTAGAGCAATGCAACCAATTTGCCTGTAAGAGCTTGTAGAAATGACACAGAACATGCTGAAAAATATTCCAAATAAGTTACTTGATCACAGAGCCGTGCTACGCAGATGCCAGTGTGTTTCTATCCCATGTTTCAGCAAGACTTTTCCAACTCCATTTTTAAAGCCATCTCCACTGTAACCAGTAACATAAGAGTCGATTTTTCTTTGATTAACCCTCATTAACTATGAAAAGCAATTTCCTCAAGGAATCAGCCCTTGCTAGTAACTTAGGCAACAGATCTCCCTGCCTCTTCAGTTTTTTTCTGGAAACCCAGCAACTGCAAAGCTTAAGCCAGTCACGAATGCTCTGTGTTAATGACTGCAGTCCTTCGGCAGAGACTTCTTCCTGAAAAACCCTCCCTCCAGCCACGCTCAGGTGACATAAAACACTTTTAAGGCTTAGCTTACAGAAAAGTCACGATGAGCAGAGTGAAACGCACAGATTTGCTGGAGCTGAACACTGAGGAATGAGGCATCCGGGGACTGGCGTTTCCCCTGCCCCCCGTAAGTAAATTTTGACCCCCTTCCCACTCGGAAAATCAGGGCGAGTTGTACCTAGTTCTGCCACAGCCGCTGCACAGGCTGACAGAGCGAATTTGCTGGCTCGGGGCCATCTCTCTGGAAGAGGTAAGCTCTTCTCTTCTTCTGCAGGTGACATCTAGCATCTCACATGAACCGAGGCTCACCAGCCACCCTGCCAGGGTCTGTCTGGAGCGAGAGCAGACCCTAGCACAGCTCAGTTCGGGGTCGTTTAGGAGACAAGCTGCTGAAGGTCATGTTTCTCCAGCGCCAGCACCGGGAACTGCAGCAGCCCGAGTGGCTCCTGCAGAGCTGCAAAGTCCTTCTGCAGTGACACAAGGGAATCCTGCTCAACAGGCTCCTGGGAAATGTAGTCTGTCACCGGCGCTGCCCTGTGCAGGGAAACCGGCAGTGCAGGTACAGAGACACACGCAGTTTTGTCATGATCTGCATTAAAAAGAGTTATCATTGCTGATAAGCTCAAAATCACGAGCACACGTGTGGGTTCGCTTTGCGAGGTGCAGGCTCCTCGGGAGCCCCAAACTTGCGTTCCCGTGTCAGACAGCGGCAGAGGCATCCCGGAGGGATGCAGTGATCCAGATGTGGTTTAACAGCTGCATGAGCAGCAGCTGCGTGCCGAGCAGGGGCGATGGAGCGCTTGGAGTAATCTGTTTGAGCAAGGGACACGCAAAGCTGGGATGGCAGAAGCTGATCCCTGCCCACAGCCCCATAAGTGAAAAGTTTAAAGTTTTTCCTGGCTGCATGCTGCGGTCCTGTTAATTGTGTGCCAGTGCTAATTTATCTTAAATTAATGTAGACATATTTAGGTCCTCATCATTAAAAAAAGGGAGGTAATGTATATGCTGTTCAAGAGAAGCTTTTCATTTATCATTAAGGCTCAGCTGAATTACTAAGTTAATCATTAGCCATTAGTCAGTAATCCTCATCCTGAGAATTTGAGGATTTTTTAGGTCACAGAAAATTGCTTCAGAACACCTTCCCACACACCTGGCTGACTGCCTGACATTTTGGTGTGTGGTTTCCATCGCAACAATTCAGACAAATGAAGGAAGCATTGGAAGTTAAATATTCAGCTGAAGTCAGATGAATTTATCTCATTGCTCACCAGTAATCAGTATTAAATTGCATCCTTTTTTAGGTTAAAATTCATTAGAATTCATGCAGTGATAAAAGAAACTACTGACAAAACCCTGGTTGAAAATGGGAAGAAGGTATGTTGCAATTTAATGCAAACATTCCTGGCTGCATGGAAGGTACAAGTGGTTCAGAGCCTTTTTCTGGACAGTTCATGCAATTTGCTGTGGCACTTTGTATTCTCTGGGCTTGGCCACTGTATATCAGCCTGTATATCTTCAGTTCATAAGGTAGACCGGAGAGGACCTGTAGAGGTCACCTACAGTCATCCTACAATCCTCTGCTCCAAGCAGGGAGAGCTTTAGAGTTACATCAAGTTGCCCAAGGCCTTGTTTGGTCACCTGAAAACCTCACACGATCAGGATTTCACCATCATCCCTTAGATGAGCACCTCTGGGTACAGTCTCATTCTGTTTTCTCTATATATGCTTTAAGGAGTACAAAACAACAACTAGATGGCTCCTTAAAATAAACCCCATAGCATTGCAGCATCCTATGGAAAGAGCAACTCTCCACAGTCATTTTTAGTCTGAGGAAATAGGTTCTTTTTTAAACCAGAGTGATTTAGGGATGGCAGCAAAGAGTTTTCTCACAGAATCTTTGAAATGGACCTGACTAGAGATGGCCACTTCCATGGACAGCTCTGTGATGTGTGGATCAGAGAAGGGCCACTGCTCAGAAGGTCCATAGCTGGAATTCATATATCCTCAAATCCTGACAGATGCAGCACCAGCAGAGAGGACCCTTCCTGTTCATTTATTTCAGGTTTTGAGACAGCATTCTTTGGTTTCTTTCCAAAGCCAGTTTGACAAAGGCTGCATATGCAGAGAGGGAGTGTGGACTTCAAATGGGACGGGAAACAGCAGCAGGGTGTGGGAGGGCTGTTTGCTGATGGAGAAAGGCAGCCAGACTGTCCAGTCATCTCACCTGCTTCTGCAGGTGTTACTTTACCTGGGAAGACCATTAACCATAACTTGCCCAGGACTGGGGCCTAGTCTGGGGAAAGCTTGGTAGTGACTATTGCTCCATCCTACTGGTTGTGTCCTCCTCACAATAGTGCCTTGCAGCTGCATTCTGTGTCCTTCAGCACATCATGCCCCAAAAGCAAAAGCTAAACAAAAACAAACAAACAAGAAGGCCAAAACAAACACAAAAGTCTTTAATTCGTGTCTTCACAAAGGGTTGAGGGCTTCTCTTATCTGTATACATAGGTCACTTTGTATTCACTGCTCAGTGAGTTAATGAAAATGTACTGTGCATGTAATGAAAATATAATCCAATATTCCAAGGACTTTAGTCCTTTTATCACTTACCCCATTTTTAGGAAAAGAAAGAATTTAATGGATAAAGTAAAACCAGGAAATAAACATACAAAGAGCTGTGATAGCTAAACAAAAGTGTAGTAATGCCACAGTTAATAGTGATTTATCTATTTGTTCTGGACAGTTTGCAAAATGAAGATGAGCATCCTGCTTGCCACTGTTGATATATTTGGGCTTGTTCTTCTGCTGATATGACCAACAGGTATCATCCCAGGGCATTTCAATATGAATGTTTGATGAAGGACATAGATCTGTTTTCACAGCTCTTGTGATGTGATGTAGAGCTGGACCAAACAAATGAAAGGCTAGAAGAGCTGAGCAGGGCTTGTTCAAACAAGGAGTCTGGGCCTGAGGATCAGGTCTTGGGTTTGAGAAGAACAAGAGATTTGGAAAAAGAGCCAGAGCAAAAGAAGACAAAATAACAAAGGAGAAGAAAAAAAAAATAAACTGTTGAGGCTGGAAGGGACCTGGAGCCTGACTAGTCCTATGCCCTGCCCAAAACAGGGTCACCTTCAGTAGGCTCTAAGGTCCAGCTGTGTTTTGAACATCTCCCAGGACTCTCCAGCCACTCTAGGCAACCTGTTGCAGTGTGTGACAACCATAACAATAAAAAAAAAAAATTAAGTGGGTTTTTCTGTATTTGTTTACGCCCACTGCCTCTTGCCCTTTCACTGGGCACCACTATGAGGATCCTGGCTCCATCCTCTTTGCACCCTGCTGTCAGGTGTCCATACACACTGATAAGATCCCCCCGAGCCTTCTCTTTTCCAGAGTGAGCTGTCCCAGCTCTCTCAGCCTCTCCTCAAAGGACAGATGCTCCAGCCCCTTTTATGAACTTCTTGGCACTTCACTGGAATCTCTCCAATCTGTCCATACTTCTCACACTGGGAAGCTTAGAACTGGACCCAGCACTCCCAGTGGATCTCTCCAGCACCTGCCTTGGTCTGCTGGCAACACTCTTCCTAATGTAGCCCTGGGTGCTGTTGAGTGCAAAGGGACATTTCTGACTCATGTTCAGCATGGAGTCCACCAGGACCCCAGATCTGCAAAATTCCTTCCCAGGCAGCTGCCTCCCAGCCTGTACTGGCACATGGGGTTGTTCCTACCAGGGGCAGAACTTGGCATTTACCTTTGCTGAATTTCATGGGATCACTTTTTTGCCATAAAAGTTGGACCAGATGATCCCTGAGCTTCCCTCCAACCTGGTATTCTACGTTTTTAAGGTAAGTCCCTCTTAGCCCATTTTTTAAGCCTGTTGGGGTCCCTTTGAATGGCAGTGCACCCATCTAGTCTGTCAGTCACTCCTCCTGGTTTTGTGTTGCCTTCAAACTTGCTGAGGTTGTGCAGTGGAAGGCTGTGAGAGCACTTCCTAGGGGGAATTTTTTTATACTTAATGAATTCTGTATGTAATTTTGGCGTGCCACTTCCACACATGCAAAGAAACTAATGTGACCTCTCTGAAACCTTGTCTTCTGACACTGCAGTGATATAACAGGGGTGACCAGCAGGCTTTGAAGAGTCAGTTCAACCTCCAAAGTGTTTCTTGCTTCTCAGACACTGGACACACATTGAGCCTTTAATGAGATGATCTCAGACAGGTGAGGGATACCTTTCATAAGGTTTCCGCTTCAGGTGATGCCCACAGAAGTTTCTTGCCACCTGACTTGCTGAAAATTAAAGATCTGCAAATCACAACCTCTCTGCTTTGTAATCTCAATATTGCCAAAAAGTAATTTCTTTGTTTTAGCTGGTGAAAGCTCTGCATTGCTTTGCCAGAGTCCCTGACCATGTCCCTGGCTGCCTGAGTAGCCTCCCAGCAACTGGCACAAAGTCCAAGGACTCGCCGCAGCAACATCTGAGTTTTGCAAGCTGTGGAAGTTGGTCCTCGTCCCAGAACAGAGCACAATTGGCTCTGCCTTTCCCACAACAAGGGCTCTTCCCCTGGGCTGGTGGTGCTCTGGCATCTTGTCTCCATGGCAGTGCTGGGCTGGCAGGGCTGCTCAGAGAGGCCTATTCATTAACTCGGAGCGTGGCCAGCGCGGCCATGCCGGGGCTGCGCCCGCCGGAGCAGCTCCCGGGGCAAGATGGATCTCACTCTGCTCTTGGCAGCAGTCCTGGGACTCCTTATTGTCAAGGCTGTTTTGTTTCAGCTGAGAAACCCGAACTCCCCTCCTTGCATCAGGAGCTGGATCCCTTGGTTTGGAGCCGCTTTTCAATTTGGGAAAGCTCCTCTGGAGTTTATAGAGCAAGCTAGGAACAAGGTAATGTCTGTGCCTGCTCGTGGGTGTGTGCTCAGGGTGGCTGCCTGCAAGGGGAAAGGCAACAAGAAACTTCTGCATTAAGCTTTCCCCTTTCTTGTCACGTTTTACTATGTCAGGAGCATTTAGCTGGTGAAGAATCGGCTTTGTACCTCTAACATTTCTAAGTTGTGGATCTGATCCAGACACGATCTCTGTGCTGTGACTATCCTGTTTGGACCTCTGTTTTGCTTTTGCAGTCTGGCTGTGTGTTAATCTCGGTTTCAGATAATATGGAAAGCTCCGTGCCAAGCAATAGTACCAGGAAATTAATTCTTTGCGTGCCTAAAGTTAGGTGCAATTTTTGGGTACCAGCACTCAAGAGAGACACAGACATGCTTGGAAGGCAACGTTTTCCATCCTAAATAATTTACCAAACATGGATGTGAAGATTTACCCTCTGGACATGATTTTTCTCTGTGCCTGTGGGATAGAGACTAAATGGTTAATTTAGGTTAGTTACTTAATTTCTAGGTAGCTAATCCTGATACAAAGAACAGTTTCCCACTTTCCTTCAGGGATGATATCACCTGCTGCTGCAGCGTAGTCAGCCTTGGGCATTCGACACTGAAGGATCACACAGCCCACTACTTGCCAAAACTGGCTAAAAATGAAATCACTATAATATTGTGAAATTTGAAAACCAAACCAAAACAGAACAAAACAAAACAAAACCAAATAACCCCAAATAAACCCAAAACAACAACATATTAATAAGTACTGGATGTTTGAAATTTGCTTTTTCATTTTGACATGTTAGATTTCATGTTTGTAAGTACTTTTTTGCAGCCATAGTTGTTATAAACTCATGGTGTTAAACAGAAGCAGAGGTTTAAGTACAATCTTTGAGAACACCAAGTGCTGCCAAGCTTGTATTAAAGCACAGGTAAGATCACGTGTATGATCTTGAGTTCTTTGGCTTCTTTGTGCTTAACAGGCCAGTTTTAATCTTATATTACTATGTCTTTCGTGTATCTTTCATCTGTGCATACCATGATCTATTATTTGTTCATGCATCATAGCACAGAAATGTAGGACTGGAAGAAAACTCATTCCAGCCCATTCTCCTACTGTTTCAGGAACTTTGCCATATAATCCTTTAAATAAATGGATCAAACCTCACTTGAAAAATCCAATCATAATATTTCTTTGACTCTCCTGATATGAGGCTGTTAGAGAACCTCCTTGTCCTGTTGCAAACACATCCTGATGGCAGCCAGATTAAAGCAGCCTGCCAATCTGTCCTTTCCAGGGCAGTCCCTTTTGGAAACAGGGGTTTCACCATGACTTCAGCTTCCTTTAGTTGCCTCTTTGTCCCCAAGAAGTTTCTAGCAAAGTCTCTTGGACAAAATTTTAAAACAAACCTGACAGAAGAGTCCTTTCTGAGGGTTCATTCACAGATTGGATGAGCAAAGCATTTACATACTTGTATTGATGTACAAATACACACTTAGTGGTTCTGGGTTCATTAATTTTGGTGTTTATTTGCCTGGAGACCCTTTAGGCTGCTGATGGTGCTATGGCAGCTACTGATACATCTGAGCACACCAGAAACACCTGGAGGACTTTATAAACCCCAGGTTTTGTTGGGAGAGAAACTAGAACAAGAAACCTTTTCAACTGGAGAATACTCAAAATAAGGCTTTCTTACATCTCTTCCCTTTACTGTGTGTTTTCAGATAGGACCTTTCCTTTGACTTAGTTTTTAGTCCAGTAACTCAGCATCCTTGTGACCTCTCCCTGAGGTTCCCCTGGGCCAAGAGGGATGTCTCCATCCATCCCCTCCAAGGCTGGCTGCAGCAGCAGCATCTGACAGTCCTCTGTCCCTGAGGGGGGCTGCTCTTTTGTTCTCCCCTTCCTCTCCTTAAACACCCCAGGCAGTGCCTGTCTCCCTCCCTTCCCACCTCCCACGCTAGCAGGCTATGCTGGGCCAGGAAAAACAAGCTTTTTCCTGCCTGCTCCCTTTTAAAGGAGTAGGAACTGTAGCAGAGCACAGCCAAACAAAACACGTGCTGCTGCCAAAGGGGTCATTAACAGGCATTACAGGGGTTGCAAAATACATCTGCAATAATTCCAGGCTCCTTAATATTGCCAGAACAGGGTTAAGTGTCCTAAGTATGAGCAAGCTGCCCTCGTTAAAGGTGGTGCAGAAACAGGCTCTAGGCAGTGTGAAACCTCTTCAGTTCCATAGGGTCATTACCTTCATGGGAGACTCTTGCAGTTAGAAAATTGCTCCCCTAGATAAATCCTTCAGCCTGTCAAAGTGACGCTCATTTCTTTCTTAATTCCTTCCTTTCTTTCTTACTTCTATTGTATCTATTCCTCACTGCTTTCTCCCTCAAGCCCTGGAGTAAAAGAGCAGACTTCCTCTACTTCCAGCCTGCACTTTGCTTGAAGTTTGCTGGTCCTGTTTTCCTCCTACAGAAGAGCATGTGGGCTGGAAGAATTGTCTGCTTTCCCCCTTGTGTCATCACTGGCACTAAGAAAAACAAGTTCCCCAGCTCTAATAAAATATTTAATCTTTGGTCTAATAAAAGATACCACCTCTCCCTCCTAAAGCTGCCTGGCTGATTAAAGGAGTTTTGCAGGTGGTCTGGGATGGGCAGGGTGGGTAACCAGGACCCCTGTGAAACATAAAATACAGGGAGTCCTGCCTAGTGAGGAGTTCAAAGGATAAAGATCCCCACTTTGCCTGGCAAACATGATGAGTTAGTAGGGAGTTTCAAATTCTTCTTATCAATTTGCTAATTAAGCTTACAGGAAAAGTCCAGTTAAACCCACAATATTGTTCTGTAGGGACCTGTGGCATCCATACATCTCTCTCAGCGTGTTGGTTGTATTTGGGACACAGTGCCACGTCTCAGGACTCATCAGATGCCTCTTGGCATTACTGTCTGTGTGTGGCTGGGCAAGGGACTTGAGGAGGGGAGAGGAGGACAAGGCTTCTGGGGGAGCATTTCCATAGTCAGTGTCCACAGCCAAACCTCTAAAGGTCTGTGGCCCTGGTCCTGTGCACAGAAGACCAAAATGCTGGAGTCCCTGAGGCAGGGGATGTGGCACTGACCTTGTGTGTGTGTGCATGCCAAGGGAGAGGAGACCCACCCAGTGCTCTCAGCTGCCAGCAGAGGCTTGATGCATCTGCAGCTGTCCCAGCTGAGATTGGTTGTTCCCTGACTCTCAGTGCCCTTAGGAAAAATGGCTGTTTCCCTGATTTCCTTCCTTTAGGATTTTGGAGAGCATCCTTCCTAAGTTTTTGTTTCTCTGGAGTGTTACTTTCCTGTAGGCTCAGATCTGCCTCTCACCATGGCACTGCAGTGCTTCCCAGTCTTTGGAAAACACCCAGAGCCTTCATGAGTGAAAGCAGTAAATCCTAAAAGGATTTTTATTTTGCTTCCTCAATCTCTGTAGTCATCAGGTCTCCTTAAACCCTGTTTCAGACAGAGCAGTAACCTGGGATGCAGTGCTGCCAGCAGTGCCCACGCTCTGTTGGCACCTGCCCTTAACACAGATGCAGAACTGCCTGACAGCTTGTTCCAGGAACTGATTTTATTGCAGTGTAACATCAGCATAATTATCCCAGGACAGATGAAAAGTCTGGTTATTCAGGTGTCTGTCTGGAGTAGCAGCTATTCGTAGGTGCTCAGTAACGGGGTGAGGAGCACACCCAGGTGAGAGTATCCAGCTTCCTGCTTTTCCTTCCCAGCTTCAGGTTTAGGGACTTCCTAGGTTGGAATTTGCATCCACATGATCCTGACTAGGATAACCTAAGCTCTTTTATTGCCCTGTGGCATCCCATAGCAATGAATCCATATTTTAATCATGATCCATATGAAGAAAGTATTCTGCCTGGTTTTAAACCAGCTAAATTCTAATAGTTGGCCATTAGCTTTTAAATTATGAGAAACTCTTTTCACCTTTCCTGGGATCTAAGTCCACTTAGTCTCCTTTTGTTGAAACTTTAATTCATGCATGTTGTGCATCTGTTTGCCTTTTCTAGCTCATAATATCCTGCTGAGATGGAATGGGCAGACACACAAATTATATTGAAAATGCAGGCAGAGGGTGGGTTTAGGTGTTTGCTGTCCTTTTTCTGCTCCTTTCCTAGCAAGACAAGAGCTCCAAATTAATTATCACAGAATCACAGACTGATTTGAGTTCGAAGGGACCCTAAAGATCATCTCGTTCCAACCCCCTGCCATGGGCAGGGACACCTTCCACTATCCCAGGTTGTTCAGAGCCCCATCCTACCTGGCCTTGGACACTTCCAGGGATGGGGCAGCCACAGCTTCTCTGGGCCACCTTTGCCAGGGGCTCACCTCCCTCACAGTAAAGAATTTCTTCCTGGTGTCTAATATAAACCTGCTCTCTTTCAGTTTAAAGCCAATTTTAGCACTTGTATAGTAGCTCTGGGAGTCATTTCAGGATGTGATTCTTCTAGACCTTCTTATTCTGTTATATTTCTAGGTCTCCCCATAGTTTAGACTCACAAATTACTCCAGATCGTGACTAAACTTTTAATTCTTCTTCTGAGGAATGAATTAAGAATATGTTTAATGCTACACATCCTTATGTCCTCCTACAAGCTGTACTGCACTCTTCAGTACATCCTATTTATCCACTACTAACCCAAATCTTTAATAATGCTTATTATAACTTTCTGAGTACTAGAATGACTCTTTGAGGCTTCCCAGGTCCTTCTGGCACCGCGTTTGCCTGTCCATACTCCTGTTGCTGAGGGTGATTTAACAGATCACTGTAGGTAGTTCTACAACTTCATATTTTAATCCCTCAAGAGTTTTGAATTGAAATATTTATCACTGATTTACCCAGCACTTCTTTAACTCTACTCTGCTTGATACTTCCTCCAAAACAAGGTCTCAGCCTGTCCCTCTCAGTGAAAGGCTCCAGGGTGGGACTTGTCTGAAACTGAGGTGCTGTTCAACAAAATTACTTCTTCTGGAGGTCTTTTATGGAGCTTGTTTTATTTTGTCTTTTTTTCATGTTGGTTTATTTTCAATTATTCCAAATAGATTGCAGGAAATTGGATGAGACTCAAAACCAGATTGTTTGTGTAGGTGTTTGCAGGTAACCAAGATGGTCAGTGGACACATAGTTGGTCCTGTCAGCGGAGTCTAAGGGCAGCTCAGCTCACCTTCAAAAACAGGAGCTGGTGTGATGGATCACTTTTTAGGATCCCCTGACTGCAGAGGCTTGGTTTCTGATCTCTGTTATGGAGCTCAGGCACCTTAGTCACATGTAGTCATCTAAAATAAAGTTCCACTCTTTAAATGAGTGTGACCTTAATTGAATAATTAAGTGCTATTGCAGGTTGCTATTAGTTCAAACTTGATTTTATTTTTAAATTAGTTTAAACGCATTGTAATGTTAATTTAAAATTTAAAAAATCTAATTTGAAAACAGAATACAAATTCGCTGATTTTTATCCAGCCTAAATGAGGACCTGGACATAAAATAGCAAGATTAGAAATTTAGCTATTATAGAATCATAGAATGGTCTGGGTTGGAAGGGACATTAAAGCTCATCTCATTCCAACCCCCTGCCATGGGCAGGGACACCTTCCACTAGACCAGGTTGCTCAGAGCCCCTTCCAACCGGGCCTCAAACACTTATTATTAAAACAATATTTTATTTATTATCACTCAGAGAGTTTGAACAGTCATTCTTTCTTTAATAATTTACAGTTGAAGGACACAATCAAAATTCAACTGATGTCAAGGGGAATGTTTTTCTTGGCTTCAAAGACCTTTTGATGAAGGAGGCTTTACAGTACAGACACAGGCAGCAAGAGAAATGGTTACAGTCAATGGCATAAACCATGTGTGCAAGGTAGAATGATTTTTTATGCCTACATCTGACAGATGGTAGATATTGCACATCTCTAGTTATAGATATTGCACAACTCTAGTTTAGAGTATTTACAGTTATCAGTGATCATTTTCATAATGTAGGAATTCAGAAGTGAATGCCTGTTGCTGAAAGTTTGGAGAGGGCTCTAGGGCATTAGATTAAGGGAAGATGAAAGAATGATTTATGGCATCAAAAACCTTCCTTGAATATAAGCCAGTCTGTTCTGCCCAAACCTTGTTAGCTATTTTGATATTAATCTTTCAACATCTGTACAAGAAAGAAATAATTGGTATTAACAGAAAGAAAAGAAAAGAACAGGAAAGAAAAGAACAGGAAAGAAAAGAACAGAAAAGGAGGGGAGGGGAGGGGAGAGGAGAGGAGAGGAGAGGAGAGGAGAGGAGAGGAGAG
>JAWWEW010000112.1:109629363-109744290 GCA_035583185.1 Anabacerthia variegaticeps
GAGAGGAGAGGAGAGGAGAGGAGAGGAGAGGAGAGGAGAGGAGAGGAGAGGAAAAAGATGGAAGAGTGGGGAGGTTTTGTTAAAAACATAGACGGAAACAGGTAGGATTATGAATTTTTACACTGTAGGTACTTTGCTGTGGCAGCCAAGGGATGATGTAGATAATCCATCCCTTGGGCTCTCTAAATCCAGGTAGGTTGTATTGTTTGAAATGTAATGTAATTCAAATATAAAGTGTTACTCTCAGAGAAAGAATCTCTCCTACTCTGCAGGAGGTCAGGCAGCCACAGATCACATTCTCTTCTGGTCCATAAGACTACAAATTTTTTTCTGATTCATCTTCCAGTGCTGAGCCAAGGTGTACAGAGAGCAGGAAGGACCAGCTCCTCCCTCCTGACCCCTCGGCAGCACTGAGTTAACAGTGCAGAAATGTGAAATCTTTCTTTGTTCCAGCATGGACCTGTGTTCACAATATTCGCTCTGGGAAAACGGTTTACTTTTGTGACAGAGGAAGAAGGAACTGAAGCATTTTTTAAATCTGAAGACTTAAACTTTGAACAGGCTGTACAACAAGCTGTCAAGAATGCAGGTAACTGAGACCTGGTTTTTTTCTAAAGGAAATCAAATCTAGTTATCCAGGAATGTTAAAGCCAAACTGAAAGCACATTGGCTTTTTGATCATGTCTTAAATGCTTATTTTAACCCATGACCATGCTATGAAATGAAGGTGAAATTCAATTTTTCCATGTGGATCCAGCACTGTAAACCTGCCAAGTGATTTGTGTTCAGTCTCACGGAATCAGAGGTTTCTGATCCAGGGACTATTACTACTTTTATCATCAAGCAACCCCAGTTTGAGATCAGGTCTCTTTCTGAGGCTGGACACTCCATCTGTGTGTACCACGTTTGGAACAATAGTGTATAGTCCTGTCATGTCATTTGAAAATCAGATTGTAGCAATAATTTGTTGTTTTCCAGTAGTACAACAGTCATCAGAGAGGGATGAGGTGTATATCACGTGCTCTGTCAGCTCATGTGCTTATATCCACACGGAATAGCACTGACAGGAATTCTTTGAGTAGTTTGGCAACTTTGGACTGTGAAACAAGAGAGAAGCAAATTGTCAGAGAGATTCAATCACAGAGTCACAGACTCTCTGTGGCTGGAAGGCACTGCTGGAGATTTCCTGGTCCAAGTCCCTGCTCACAGCAATACCAGTGACAGCAGATTGCTCAGGGCTGTGTCTATTTGGGTTTTGAATATCACCAAGGCTGGAGACTCCTCAACCTCTCTGGGCAACCTGTTCCTGCGTTTGATCATCCTCACAATGAGTTTCCCTGTGTCTCAGTGGAGTCTCCTTTATTGCCAATTGTGCTTTGTTGTCTCCTGACCTGAGAAGAGTCTGGCCTCATCTTTGTCCCACCACCAGATATTTATCCACATTAAGATCCCCCTGACCTTCTCCTCTCCAGGCTGAATGGTCCCAGCTTCCTCAGCCTCTCCTGAGAGGATGCACTCCTACAGAAAGGAGACAAAAACTTTTTTCATGGGAGGATTTATTTCTCATTACAGTCAGTTCTGTGGATGTGCATGCACATCTCTCTATATTCCACTGGGGGGAAACCTCTGGATTGTTGATTCTGGCACTGAAGCTTCCTGAGGCAGGAAGATGTTACACAGACTGGTAGAAACAGAGTGTTCACCAAAATCTTTAACATGTTAGAAAGAAGCTTCCAGGGAATTTCATTTTAGGAAAATGAGGCTTAAGGCACTAAATTAGAGTCAAAAGTGACGTGTAAAATTTTTCACTCTGTCTTTCAGTGAAAACCTACTTTGTCTACTTTCCAAAACGTTTCCGTTCTTTTTTGTATTTAGTTTCTGTCCCAGCAGAAGCATTTTATCAGAACCATGGTACTCTGTACAGCATGATGAAGGGGAAGATGAGCCCTTCCAATCTGCACATGTTCACGGGCACTTTGTGCAAGGAGCTACATGAGCACATGGCTCAGCTGGGTGCAGAGGGCACAGGAGACCTCAATGACCTGGTAAGGTAAGGGAGTTTTGCAGCACATCTCTAATGCAGGGGTGTCTTATATGAGAGCAGAGATGTCAATGTAAAGCAGGAGGAGCTCAGGCTCTCAGGTCTTACAAAAGTTTTGTCAGGATGCTCATCACAGCTTCATGGTTTCAGGTGGCTCACAGAGTGGACAGGGTTTCACCTAAATGTGTTTCTTCCAGTTAGGAGATGCATCTGAATTACCTGTTTGAAAGAAAAAAAAAAGAAGAAAACACAGCCTCTTCCAATAAACCTTGCTTCCCAGAAGATGAAATGAAAGCTTTTCCTGTTTATAAAGAACTTAAGAACAAACTAAATGCTTGATCTTCAGCAGGCTGAAAACTTGTCACACTTGGGCCAAACCAAGACCAAAACATAACTAAGTCCTCTGAACTGACTTTGCTGCCAGAGCTTCATCCTTCATGTACAAAAAAATCCCTTTACTGACAGTTTTATGTGACAGCACCAGAGCTCTTTAACTCCTCTTTTTTCCTGGTCATCTGGGACAACACCTGGATCTTGTCTGTCCATCAGTACTACAAGTTGAATGTTCACAGATTCGTAGAATAGTTTTGCTGGAAAAGACCTTAAAGGTCTTGTTCCAATCTCCCTGCTGTGGGAAGGGATACTTTCCACTTGGGCTAGGTTTCTCAAAATTCCATCTAACCTGACCTTGAACACTTCCAAGGGATGGGGCAAATATTGCCTTTGGCTTGGGCCTGTTTCTAACACCTCATATCGGGGTTGCCTTTTGCTGACTTTTTCTGCATAATACAGTGAGGTACAGCTTTTATTGCTGCTAAAACACTCAGCACCTGTCACTGCAATTACTGCAATATAGATTAACTCAGGAAAGATGTGGGGGAAAGAGGCTTTGAAACCTCCCAGTCCTCCCTTTGAAACCCTCCCATTATCCCACCAGTCTCAATAATGGGGTGCGAGCCCCCACACCCCATGGTGTATCCTCACCTGTTTTCTGAGATCAAGGTCACAACTGCTTCTTGTGAAAAAATGTGAACACATGAGTCAGTGGCAAGCTGCACCACTGCCTGGTGTGCTAATATTGGCTCACAGTTTCCTGTTACTCCCCTCTCTGAATCCACCTGTGGTCTTTTAACCTGGGCTCAAGTTTCTGTGGGCAGGGATAGACTTGTTGTTCTCTGTTGGACTGGCACCAGCACAGACTGTGGCCCATGAGTCTCTGAGTAACACATGGAGCATCCCAACCTACTGCATCCCTGATGCAGCCTTGGAACAGGGTGTTCTTCCCACTGCCATGGCCATCCTGGCATCCGGATGAGCTGCTATTTGTTTAAAGTTTAAAAAACCCAGTTATTTGCCAGATGACAAAATACAGGATCCATAAAAGTCATCTGCAGTAAATCTGGTGAGGGGTGATCTGTTCTTATGGTTTTGCCAAAAAAGTCAGAGTAAGAGAACTGGAATGCAATACCTTGGATAATTGTTATTTACTTCTCTCAAAAATAAATCCACTGAGCCACCAGATGGCCTCAGCTTCCTTATGATCTTTAGAAAATCAGGAAAGGGAGTGCTATTCCTGAAATACACATTTAGCAAGGGCTGGGACCCTGCAAAGACGGAACAAGGGTTTCTTGGAGCTAAGGAGTACAGGAGAAGGGTTAGAGAATGGAACTTAGAGTTTGCAGGATAATGGAGAAGCAAGCAGGGAAGGACTGAGATGAAAAGAAAACAAAAGAACATTGTCTGTCCAGCAAAGCTGCAGCCAGAAGAAGGAAGTTTTGGGGTTTATGGTGCAGAAAGGTTTGTGTCATGCCTGGAAGGCTCATGTGGGTTGACCTGAAATGAGAGGGGTGGTTAATTGGGAGAAGGGACTTCTGTGCCCAGAGCCTTTCTGTCACTGCTCAAGTGACCAAATGCTAAATGGTGAAGTTCAGCCACATGCAGAGGACCAGCCTGAGGTCTCTGTATCTCCAAGTCTCTGCTTAAAACCTTCAACAAGGTGTAGGTGAGGTATGAACCTTGTGCCAGCCCTTCCATACTGGCAGGACACTTGAGTCCCACAAGTGCTGGCAATTCAACGTGCTGCATCCTGAGCTAATAATCCTGCAACAGCTTTCTGTGGCCCCTAAGTCTTGGGGATCTTGTCCTTGCAGGCATGTCATGTATCCAGCAGTGGTGAACACTTTGTTTGGGAAAGGCATCTGCCCGACAAGTCAGAGTGAAATCCAGGAGTTTGAAGAACATTTTCAGAAGTACGATGAGGACTTCGAATACGCTTCTCAGATGCCTGAGTGCTTCCTGAGGTAACGGGGCTGAAGTGGTGGATCCACTACAGGCATTTTACTTGCTGGAATATCAACCCTATGAGATATTTCCCTGTCTTTATTGAAGGCATTCCTAGGGTCAGGCAGGCTTTCAGCTAGACACTTAAAGACAGCACTGATCTTGTCTTGTGGACTTTCCTGGCATAAAACAGAAACAACTTTGCTTAGGTGGGGAGGGTCCAGCATGGACCTGCCAGGGAGCAGCAGAACAGGGCAAAGGGCAAAGGGCAAAGGGCTGACCCAAAATGTCAGTCCCGAGCTCAGGGAGACTCCAGTGAGGTGTCTCTCTGATGTGTTCCACACCTTAGCTGTTTTCCCAGCAGACTAATCCCAGGTTATGGCTGCTCTGATGTGCAGTTGACCTGGAGTAGAGGGACCCAAACTCTGAGGAAGTGAGCTCTAAAAATATGGCCCTGTTTTCCTCCAAGAGGATCATTCTTGAAAAGATTGGCCTAAGCAATTTCTCCAAAGCCACAATGGAAACCTGTAGTGGAAAAGTAGGAAAATGTAGGAATCTTGCAGTCACAGGTCCTGTCTGCAAGATGAGGTCTGGCCAAGGTGAGGTGAGGAACATGCTGTTCCTCCTGTCAGTCATCACTCCTGTCAGTCAGACTGACACTTGGCTATTCATCAACTGACTGCTACCCTGAGGCTTTTGGAAAAAAAACAAGGAGTCCTTCTTATGGAAAAGGAAATGTTGGTTTGTGCTCCCTCAGTTAAGTACTTCTCGTTTGTTGCTTTTCTTTACAGGAACTGGTCTAAATCCAAGAAATGGCTTCTAAAATTATTTGAGAAAGTAGTGTTGGATGCTGAAAGGACCAACCCTTCAGACACCACTTCCAAGGTAAACATCCCAGGCTAGGAAATAAGATGACTTTGTTGTATACTCTGACTGAAGTGATGGAGGGCAGGAATTATTTCAGTACTGGAAGAAATAAATCAAATATGTCAGCTTTTATAGCTGTACCTTCATTGTCCAGTATTGCTGTCACCTGCAGTAGGACAGATCCATAGCTTTGAGTCCTGCTCCTCCATTTAGTTTATTTCCAATAATTCTGAGGGTTAATGTCTTCCTCTGGAGAATTTTAAGCCAAGGGTTCAGAGCTACAATCCATAGCAGCCACCAGTATCACACTGTAGTTGAAAGAGGTGAGAGAAAGACCCTTCAGTTGTTTCTCTGAGGGCACCATGCTGTGAAATCTCAAAAACTCACATGTACTATTTTTAAACCCTGGTGTAGAGTGAGTAGGTCCTCCAACAGCCAGACTAGTAGAAAATAGCAGATTACTGGATTGGAAGCCAAGTACCCTAAATATTGATTGTGTCAAAGCAGTGATAAGTTGTTCCCCTGGTTATTCTCCTTAGCTCTGGCAGGAATTCTGCCGATACGGCTGACAAACGTGATGGCAGACTAGCCTGGGAATTTTGATCTACCAAATGATTGTAGAACAGGTCATTAAACAAAACAGGTTTTATTTAGACTTTAAAATCTTTACATGCCACATTTTCTTTCATGAAATAAACCATATTAATGGAAAGAAAGAGGAGGGTGGAGAGGGGATGGTGGGAAGTAAGAAGGTACAGGAAGTAGGAGGCACAGACTCACTGGATATTTGGAAAAAAGATCAGTCATTTTTTGTTCAAGGTCAGCCTTTTCCCCTCTGGAAAGCAGGCAGGAAGCTTTGCCTTGAATGCATGGTTGCTCTGTATTTAAGGGAATACTATAAACAAAAGCTGATCCTAGAACATTACACAGTTGCTATAGTTTCAAAGAATATCCATCCATTGAAGTCACTGCTTAGGTCACTACGAAGTGCCTGAAACCAGGAAGTCTGCTGATATATCAGACCATCTCTTCATAACAAGCATGAACAGAGACAACATTTTCTTAATTTGCATTCATTCAGCTGCTTCATTCCCATTTTCAGGTTCTTTGGAGGAGTAGAGCAGGAGTTAGAAGAGAGATTTCTTTTTTCTTTCTTCCACATACTAGCAACAATGGGGAGTGAGGGTACCCAATCTCATAGAAACTTTCAGGATACTGAGAGCAGTGCAAGTATTCAGGAGGGATTCCTGTGGTGCACTGAGGTCTTCTCACCCTCTACCTATGAGTGAGTCTCAGTTTCTCTTAACAGCTGTCATCTCCACTTTGTGGCTGCAAAAACCCCATAACTAACATAACTTTTCTTCGATAAACTAGTCCTTGAATTCCAGTAAGCCCCAGCCTAAACGTTTTAATATACTTTTGGAAATAGACACTATCTTTTATTTATAACAGACATTACTGCAACATCTCCTGGACAACCTGCAAGGAAAACATCTAGCTCCCAATTATGGTCTCCTCATGCTCTGGGCTGCCCAAGCAAATGCTGTCCCCGTAAGTACATCAGCTACAGAAACATCTTCTCTCTATTCTGCTCAAAAGCCTGTATTTGGGAAGCAAAGACTTTGAAGCAGAGGTCACACACACACTGCATGGATTCCAAAGAAGGGATTATCACGCCCACATGCATCACCACAAATATACCCAGGCTGCAGTGTCACAGAAGCAATGACAAGAAAAGCTCTTCTTGTATTTTTCCTAAATTATGTTGTCCCCTATCATAACATTTCAGGAACATAAGCCTCATAGCTATTAAGATCACAGTCTTAACCTGTGAAGAGCATTTAACTCTCTTTTGAAGCACTGAGGCTGCATTATAGTAAAGACTCTATTTCAGATATCCTGGTGTTACCAATTGTAAAGAATATCAAAAGCATAATATAGAGTAACTTCATCTGTGTGTAAATCCTTGAGTGAATTTGTCTCTTTCGTTTTGGGGGATCTGCTGTACAAATACCATTGGAAGAAAAGCAATAGTTTGATTCTGCTCCTATTAAGTTTTGTCTGTGTTAGAAAAGGATTTGCTGGATTAATGACACCGATATAAGTATGCTAACAAGCCCAATATATTTAACACAGCTTAGGCTGACCAAAGACATTTATAGGAATTTCTCAGATGAAAAATCCATAGCAGCAAAAACATCCTTTATTTACCATGACTACTAAGCTCTTTCCAGCACAGTTATGTCCATTACAGATGTGATTTAGGAAAACATGATAGTGAGTTATTTTTATATGTACCCCTAATGGATATATCTATGTTTTTTGTAGATTGGATATTCCTGAAATTTAGCCTAAGGGAGATTCAACCATTTCAGTGAGGTTTCTGTGGATTCACGTGTTGGTATAAGTGGGAGGCATAGCCTGCTGTCTGTTATCAGGATAACTGACATTCCTTCCACACCACTTACTTCTGTAATATTCAGCTGTAAATAGACATACAGATACTTTGCTGTTTCTCAGAATAGGCACAACCCCTGTTCTGGGGAATGGAATGATGGAAAAAAAGGCCTTTCACCTTCCAAGGGCATTTTTTTACAAGCACTTTTATCTGAAACAATTCAGTTATCCCTCCTTAGCTCATGGAGTCAAGCTATAATGTCCAAGTGCTGTACAAGAAAACTAAGCTACCAGATTTGTTTTGCAGAAGGAGGACCTGTGTCCACGTTGAGCTTTGTTTGGGAAATAACAGTAAGAGTTCTTGTCCCTCACCAGCACAGATGGCCCACGAGCAGATCTGTGTGCAGGCTGCATCTCCCGCTAGCTCAGCAAGAGGGGAGAGACTCCTGGCACTGCTACCAGTCCTTCTGGTTTCATCCTACTTAAGAGGATTTTCTCCTTTCCTAAATTTCTTGATTTTCAACTTCATTGCATAATCAGTTAGCAAATTATTTCTAAAGGGGATATACTACTCCTTGTTTTGCTGTTAATTAAAACTTTTCCTGCCCATTTTAGTATGACTCACTATGACAATGCCCTGCAAATTATTTAACCTCATTTCTGCTAATATTAGTTGGAATTTATTACTTTTTTTTTCATTCATGCAGCTGAAAGTAATCACGCACAATGATTTCGTAGTTCATTTTAACACCTAGTTATTTGAAAATAAAGACAGGATTCTGTGCTTCAAAGCTCAAGGCCAAAGCTATATAATGTTCACTAAAGATAAGTACACAGCAGATGACTAGACATAATCTCCCAGGAGCTGAGCCCTTAGATATGGGTTTACCCAGGAAGCACAGCTCCCTGTGCATCCCAACTACAACAGGCACGTACAAAGAACTACAAGTTTTTCCACCTGCCTCTGTGATTTGCTACAAAGACACTATTTCTGTTCCAAATTCCTAAATTCAAGTGTTTCCTTCTCTGTTTAGGTTGCATTTTGGACCCTTGCTTTCATACTCGCTCATCCTTCCATTTACAAGAAGGTCATGGAAGACCTGACTTCTGTTTTTGGCAAAGCAGGTAATAAATCTGATCGTGTCCTGGAGGTTAGAATGATTTGTTTTGTGTTGGCCCAGCACACAGCACACTTGGTCAGTGGCTGGGAACCATGAGTGTGGCTGCTAAGAGTGCTACTGATAATGTAGAGTCTGGCTCTCAGTTCTTTACTCAGCATATGCTCAAGGAGTATTTTTAAGCAAAATCACCTTTGATGTTATCAAAAGAAGGTAGGAAAAGAACTGTATTTGCTTATTTATTGGTTCTTGTCATTTATCTTAGATTTGTATCAACCAGTGTTGTTGTTTTTCCATGCACCTGTGATAGGATCAGATGAGGTCTTTCACTTCAGCTGCTTTTCGTGGTGTGATGTTCTCCAGTTACAACTATTCTTTGGGAAAAAACAGGCCAGGAACTGTTCTCTTTTCTGTCATCAGAAGCCAATTTATCCGGCATGATTCACCTCCCATGACTAATCTCTTTCCCTCAAAAAGCAGTTACCTACTGAGAGCAGTCATTCCCATATGCAGTGCCCTGAACCATGCTTAGCCTTTCATGGGAGACTCTTTGTTGACATAGGTCAAAACCATATAAAGAAATGTGTCAATAATTAACCAATAAAGAAAATCACAAGGCAGTGCTTAAGCCTTTCTCCTGGCCCTGTTTCATTTACTCATGTTAGCACAGCCCAAGGGCTCAGCCATGGCTTCTTGTCTTGGTGCCCACAGTCCCTGAGATGTCCATGCAGTGTCCTGCCAAAGCACTGAAAAAGTCCAGAGGCTCTTACCTTCCAGCATCACTGTCCTTTGGCCTCTCTTGGCCAGCACCATATCTACTATGGCACCTTAGAGTTATTACATTATCTTCAAGGGCTTTTCTTAAATTTTACTGATTTTTGGTCCATTTATTTACTTTGAAAAGTAAAGACAATTTTTGGATGTGAACTATGTCTTCGAGTGTTTTACCAACCATTCTAAAGAGAGACATATCAAAACAAGTAGGATATCTCATTTTTTACACTGAATCTTCTTTCTCATGCCCCAGCAGGTAAAGATAAACTGGAAGTCTCTGAAGAGGACCTGAAGAAGCTCCCTTTTATTAAATGGTGCACTTTGGAAGCCATACGGCTGAGGTCTCCAGGTGCAATCACCAAGAAAGTCATAAACCCAATTAGAATTAAGGTGAGGTTTGGTTGTGGGGTTTTTTCCTTCTGGAAGGCTTCCTTCCAATAGATCTGGATAAAATTAAAGTAGCAGAGATATTCCCCAGCCTCACACATATATTCTTTTTAATAGATTTATTCATCATCATTAATTTATGAGTGGCTTTGCTTTTCTTCCTCACAGTCTTACTTTCAATTTTTGATTGATTTTACACTGAATTTAATTGAGCTGGAGATACTGTGCTGATTGCATATAAAACAGTAATCAAACACAACAAATGTAGTAAAAGGGACTTATTTTCTGTTTATCCTCCTCACTGCCATTCAGAGGGAGGTGTCAGCATTCAGGAGTCTGGCAAGGAAATCTTTGGCAATAAACCACTCTCTTAAGGAACAATTTAAGAAATACTCCAGACCATTTAAGAAATTACTAATGTCTACTGTCATATAAAACTTTCTATTAATTTCTTTGCATTGGACGAAATGTTTAGAAAAAGATTTAGAAAAAAAACAAAACCAACCCAGCTCATATGGTGCATCAAGAAACAGGAAAGACAGAAATAATGCTTCTAGTCTTTTGATACCTGAAAAAACAAATTAGAACACAAATAGTCTTTCCATGGTCTCCACTGTCTAAGTTTTATGGAAGAAAATAGCAACAAGAAGAAACTTCCAACATGTGATATGGCCACTGTGGCTTTACCACCTTCACTTTTTCTCTCTTGGGACTTTCTGCTGATGGAAGAGAGCTGAACCTGTGATTTTCTATTTTCTTAGAGCTTTTTTTCCTTTTCAGAATTACACCATCCCTGCAGGTGACATGCTGATGTTGTCACCATATTGGTTGCACCGGAATCCAAAATATTTTCCAGACCCAGAAATGTTCAAACCTGTAAGTTGTTACTTCTTAGTGTGGGAATTTTTGCTGTCTTTTCTCCTCTTCACTTATTTCACAACAAAAGCACATGGAGAAATTTGCCCAAAGTTGAGCTTTCCCCATTGGCTGGAGGATGGCCTTATATTCAAGGAATATGTACACATAAAGGAGCAGCCTGTAAGAATAAGTAAGACTAAATTCAGTTACATGTTCCAGGTAATATGGCACTATTTTATACCACTTTAATCTTGACCTCATCACTCTCTGCTACTCCCTGACAGGAGGTTGTAGCCAGGTGGGGGTCAGTCTCTTCTCTCAGGGAACAATTCATAGGATAAGAGGAAATGGCCTCAAGGGGGGGTTTAGATTGGATATTATGAAAAATTTCTTCACTGAAAGGGTGGTCAGGCATTGGAACAGGCTGCCCAGGGGAGTGGTGGGGTGACCATCCCTGGAAGGATTTAGGAGACGTGTAGGATGTGGCATTTGGGGACATTATTTAGTGGTGGGCTTGGCAATGCTGGGTTAATAGTTGGGCTCAATGATCTTAAAGATCTTTTCCAACCTAACTAATTCAATGATTCTATGATTCCAAGTACTCTCCTCTCCCTGTCAGATGACTTCTGGTAGGTATTAGCTCTGCTAATTTAGTAGTTAATCTAGTTTCTTGATTATTATTCCACTGCAGGTGGCTGTGTGGGCAGGCTTGTAACTGCTCTTTTTAGCACCATCTAATATAGAACAGTTTGTCTTTTTTATAGAAATACATCAAGGAGTAATTTAAACAAAACTTCCCTTCTAGCAAACTCTTCCTAATTTGAAATCTCTCGTAACAATTCCTGCCTGTTTGAAATCCCAAGGTGAAACCATGATGCAGAAGCTTGTTTCTTTAGTAACTTTGCTCCTAAAATGCAAGATAAGTTGTTTTTTAGAAACTTACCCTTTTACCATGAGGAATAGGTGAGTATTCCCTGGACACTGCCACTCCAAATGTATCACCTCCTTCTTTGTTGCTTAAATTTTTTTCTTTCTTTTTTTGGATGGTAACAGGTTTCCTCTTCAGAAAGCTCTAGACAGCCCTAGCTGGGAAAAAAACAAAAACAAAAAACAAAACAAAACAAAACAAAACAAAAAAAAACCAAAACAAACAAACAAAAAAAACCACTAAACCAGATAAAGACAAGATTGCATCTTCTCTGGGGCAGCTTCATCAGAACAGTTCACCACCAGAACCTTGACAGGGTGTTACTTGTCAGAGTTGTGCTGAATTTGTGGAGGCTGGTATAGTTTGTCACTCAGCAGTCAAGAGATTTACTGCTCTCAGTGTCACCCACCAAAACTTCAGCCCATATTGCCTTCTTCCTTGTGTTGTTCCTTTTCCCTCAGAGTAACTCAGGATGGAGCAAGGATCCCTCTGGGTACAGATGGACTGTTTTTGTTCCAAATACTTCATTTTCTCACACACTGGCTTACACCAGTTACAGCTCATAGACCTAACATTTGTCTGTGCACAGCATCTTAGAAATGTTTTTTGTGCAAGTTGTGCTTGAGCCACTTGTGTGTCATGGAACAATTTTGTGGCTGAGGCTTCCCCCAGTACTGGTTGAATATTTGCTTTGCATTTGTGTACATTTAAAAAGGGGAAGGTTGCATTTTTATAGGCATTTCAATAGCTCAGGATGTAGGGTTTAGGAAATGGGGAGGTATAAGAAGAATCCTTCAGGGTGATTTTGAAAACCCCACCAGCATTTTGAGGCACCTGAATATGTTTCAGATGGGACCCTCATTTCTTACCCTGAGTCAGTGCTGACTTTTGAGTCCAGACTTTAACACTCACAGGTTGAATGCAAAAAAAGAAAAAATGGCATTAGCACAACTTTGTATTGAGGATTAGCTGTCCAAGGTCATTTTTAGCCTGGAGAAATAAAGTTAAGCTTTATTTATATAAGGCTGATTTGGAAAAAAAAGTTTCTTCCCACAGGATCGTTGGAAAGAGGCAAATTTAGAGAAGAATGCTTTCTTGGACAGCTTTGTGGCATTCGGAGGAGGGAAGCATCAGTGTCCAGGAAGGTCAGTGAAACAGCTGGGGTTTATTTATTCCCAAACCCTGCAGAGAACTACTCTCTTTAACTGGGCTCCTCTTGCACTTGGAGATAAAGTGTTTGCTTTGCTCTTTGTCAGTCTCCTAATATTTGGCATCATCCAGACCTTGTTTAAACTGATTTGAAAGTGGTTCATTCCTGGAAAAGACATGCTAAGTCACAATGTAAAAGCAGAATCTGAGATTAGTGTATCAAGGGATATTGCCCTCCACCCCCTGGAAGGAAAGTCAGCCCAGCTCTGCCTCTGCTGAGGCATCTTTTCATCAAGGGGCAGTTGTCCCACTTCCAAACTTGCCAGTTTACAGACAAATGCATTTGGGTTGCCATAAACCAGTTCTAAATAAACCTGAAAAACATTTATGTGCTCTGAGACTCTTTTCCTGTCCTCTGCAATGCCATTGACATCTTTGCTGATCTTGAAATATCTTGACTGGCCCCTCTCTGTTTGAATCTTGTCTTTGCATTAAGGCCCACACAATTGTGTAATGGCTTAAATTGCAGATCTTGTCTCACTTCACTCCTCCAGCAATGCCAGCCTTGATGCTTCCTGCATTCCTTCTGCTGTTTTCTCTCCTGTCCCTCTTCCTGGAACAAGTCCCAGGGAGCCAGCTGCTCCTTGTTTCTGTGTTCAAACATCTCTATGCTCAGTCCTCTGCCTTCAAAACCTGGTCTCCTCTAAGAAACAAGTAACCAAGAATCCTTAAAACTAGTCATTTTATCTCGAGTTGAGCAAGGAATCTGGAGAGACTTGCAGAGGATCTGCATTCTGGAATCTGCTCCCTACAGCAGGCTGGATGTGTCAGATAAACTTTGTGAAGGCATTAAAGATGTGAGCGAAATGAATTAAACTGCATTCACCATTTAGGCTTGCCAGAGGAAAGTGCTCCCTCACTGATGTACCTGCATGGCTTGTGCCATATTCCTGAGCTAAATATGAGCACAGCTTCATTCCCAGAAAGGGCAACAGCAAAATTCACAAGAGGCATCTGCAGGTACAGGGAAGGCTGCAAAACAATGTTTCTGAAAGCTGCTTGTTGTTATACCCTGACCTATTTGTTCAGGCTGTTCTCTGCTCTCTGATAAACATCTTTAAAATAAGTTTGTGGTTAGGAAGAAAATGATAACATTTCTACATAGACAACAGGTGGAGAATATTTTTCTTGCTAACAGACAAAAAAACTCTTTCAAACTGTTTGGCAATCCACATGGTAACAGAAAACTTCAAGTTTTTCAGCAATAATTGTAAAAGAATAATGTGGTGATCTTGAAAAAAAGAAAATTAAATCAAGGGTTGTATCTAGATTTCAGATTGCAGGTTTCCTTGATATGGCTGAATGAAACAATGATATTTAAAGTTTAAGATGCATTTTCTTTTAATCTAGTATTGAAATTTATAAATTAAATGTACAAAACATTTAATTCCTCCATTGCAAAAGTTCAGCATGAAACTAACAGCTAATGTAATGAAACTGAAAGCTAGTAAATAACGTACTTGTCAAATATTTTAGCAAACTGATGTGGAAAAAGCTCCCACAAAGCCATTTCTGTGCCATCTTTTTTACCTAAAAGCAGAATGTGATGTCAGTTTGACTACTTTGGTCTAACCAGGTGATTGTTTCCTGTGTGACTGTGCTCATCTTGCACGGCTCTGTCTGTTGTCTCCTGTCTTGTGCTGACATTGTAAACCCAGTACAAAAGCTGTGACTTCCTTCTCAAACTCCATTTACTGCAAGATCTTAATCCACAGCTGGAATCTTGAGTTCTAACACCACACAAATACCTATCAGTGCACTGGGGGCAAGCTTGGTCACTAAATAAAATGTGAAAGCATCAGTGACTCAGGGTTTTTATAGGAAAAAGGTTTTTACAGGTCTAGGACTTGGTCACAAACATGAAAGACAGGTAGAAACTAAGGGGCTGTAGCATTTAGCTGCAGGAAAGCTCATGGTTTCTGCTCAGTACAACAAGCCATGGGAGAGAAGGACACACTGCGATGCTGCAGTCTGGCTTTTCATTCCTGTCCTGTCCTTCTGGCTCTCCTCAGACACACGTGTTGCTTATCATCCTTGTGCCTCAGCATCTCTGTGTGCAGACCAGTGTAACAACAGCAGCCTGCTGGGAAAAGCGCTTTGGGATCTGGTGGTGGGAGGTGCTGTGGTCAGTTATTGGTTATATCCATGGTTCAGGCTGCAGAGGAACCCCGCTGTGGGTACAGAGGTGTCGGGGCTGGGCAGCTCAAATCCAGCTGTGCTGGTGTTTGAAAGGCTCTGTCCACACATAATTTCCACTTTCTGGGAAATCTAGATGCATGTGGGTGTTTGGTGGCATCGTGGTGCACCTCTGCCAGAGCAGTGAGGGGGCTCAGAGGCAGGACCTGCAGCACCAGGAGTCCAGGGCCCCCTGTGCCAAGGGGGCTCTGACTGGAGGGACCCCACCATTGCACAGTGCTGCAGGCATGGAGTTTGGGCTAGCACATCCTGCCTGACCTGGGCTAATGTGCATTGAAATATCCCTGCCCTGCTTTCCCCTGAGCTCAAGGTCACCAAAAGCTCCCTGTCGCAAGGTAATTCCAATGCAAAATCACAGAGATAATTTGGGTCTGAAGCTGTGCTAAGACAAAGAAGAATCCTCCCACTCCAGAGCCCAGGGCAGCTCCGTGTGCAGATCCTGATGGCTGTGCAGGAGTTAGCCTGGGTCTCATGGGGCTTATTAGCTTCTCTTCACACCTGCCAGGCCAACTCCAGGCTGCCACCACGCAGTCATGTGGCCTCCTCCCCCGTGAATTCCCCAACAGATGTTTTATCCAAGTTTTCCAGCATCTCTCAGATAGTGGGAAAAAAACTGTAGAAGAGGAAGGTAGTATTACTATTTTAGCTGGGTATTTAAGACTTATGTCTAAATTCTGCAAGTGAGTAATCCCATGACCTGGCATAGGTGCATGGTGAATGTAGAAAGCTCTTGCACATATCAGCATTAAAAAACAATAGCCTGGAGATGTTCACCTGCAGTTATCAGAAATCTTCCCCGGCCTGACTAAGAAAGACCTTTCTGAGAGTGTTACAGAAAAGAGAAATCATGCCCTTGGGTCTCCTACTGCATCCTAATGGTGATGCATTAAATAATAACTCCCACTGTCACTGCTCTCTGATGTCATCAGGCTCCCAGCTGTATTATATAACTTTATATAGCACGATTAGTCATATGGCCTTTTCTGTGTTTGACTGCCTTCTCACTCCTAGGAAGTTATTTCAAGTCAGCAAGCGTTAGGAGAACATAAATGTTTATACAGTGGAAAAATCCATAATGATAAGGGGCTGGTTTAGGATAGGGTGTCAGAGGGATACTGTTGGACTAACATTGCACTGGAAAGAAGGGGCAGCCTCTACATTTGTATTCTTTGCTAAGTAACAAAGCTGAACGAAGCTGCAGCAGAATTCTCTGTGGAAGATGAACTTTCAGGCAGGACTAAAGCATGGAGTGTAAAATGTGCCAAAGACACCGTGTGTGTTACCTGATGATAACATGTCTGGTGGTCAGGCTGGATGACGAATGTTTTTCTCCCATTCCTTGCAGGTGGTTTGCAATCATGGAAATCCAGTTGTTTGTTGTGCTGTTCCTATACAAGTATGAATTTGTGCTGTTGGATGCAGTACCAAGGGAGGTAAGAATTCCATGCAATCATACAGCATTCCCCATCTTTACATCCTTCATTCATCAGGCTCAGCTGAACAGCCATGCTCAACTGTGGCTATACAGAATGAAGTGAAATTTCAAGAGGAATGTTATAAAACATGTAATACATACTTCAATCTTTGTTTTAACTCAGAAAACCCAGAGTAACTTCAGCAATTCCACTTAGTGGTGCTGCACTGTCCATACCACAAGAGTATTTTGTCTCACTGTTGCCTGAACATCACTGGAGATTTGATAATTGTTTTCTGCCCCTCACAAAAACAATGAATATGGAACTGGATCATTAGTACTTTTAAAATATAGAATCAGATACAGCAGTCACAGCGCTCTTCCACTCCATATTCAGTGGTGGAAGGTAAATGATTAGGATAATACTGAAGGAGCAACTGTGACACTGAGAATTTTTACCATTCAGGGAGAACGGCACAGTCTGCACTTTAGCGTTTGAATATTTTGAAAATACTCAAAACTGTGAGAGTTTCTTAAGAGCTCATGTGTCATCCTGGTAGAATGACTGGAATGAAAAATACTCAAGAAATGGCTTTGGCAAAGCCAAGAAATAGTCTTGGTATTTGGTCTTGGTTCTCTAAAACCAAAGATTCAAGAATATATCTATATCTTAATATTAAAGCATGACAATAAATGCATTAACTGAACTAACTTAAGTGTTTCTACCGATTTTCTTCTTTCTTCAGAGCCCATTACATTTGGTGGGGACACAGCAACCCATGGCACCATGCCGGGTCCAGTACAAATGCCGGGAGTAAAAGCTGCCCAGCACTAACCTTCCTTTGTCAGCCCCCTGTGGATGGATGGACCACTGAGCTGCTTCCCTATCCCGCATCTTCAGAGAGGTCCTCTGCCTGAAGAGTTCTTAATTCCAATGCTGTACATACTCAGCGTTGTGCTGCGCCATACCAGAGTAGTCATACCTGTGCTCTGCACCTGGCTGCCCACCTCCTAGTGCTTAAAATCCAAGCTCTCCTGCTGCATTCATAATTTGGGGGTCAGTTATTCACAGAATTTGCAAATATGATATGCTAAACTTGACAAGCGAACATTCAGGACAAAAAGCTGCCATGTTTGGAAATCCTGCATGGAAGCTGTGCTAGAACCAGCATAAAAGCAGCTCCCTTGAGCCAGGTCACTGTTTCCTGCAGGTTGCTTCAAACCAAGGCCAAAGTGGTGCCTCATGCTAAGAAATCAGATTGGTAACACTGTGCATCTCCTTGGTGTTGGTGTGCACAAAATCCAGGGCAGACCACTGGATCAGATCCACAGCCTGATAAACTGCCATGACTTCTGTGCCACTGTCTGTGTGGGTAGGTGAAGATCTGCCTGCTGCTCTGCCTGCAATAGGTGCCAGCTTTCTGCAAATAAAATGCGTTTGTAATGAAAAAATTGCAAGCACTTGAGGTCTTGTTCCACTGGAGCCCCTAAAATTTCTACTGAGTTTTATTTGCTCCACAGGATTCAGAATCGGTCCTTGCATGAATATGCAATTAAAGTTTGACTGTGATGTCCAATGTGCAGTAAAAAGTGATTGCAAGAAAAGACTGGTTGTCGAATATCTAGAACACTTCTGCTTTCCCTTTCACATGACTTCTAGAACAAATTGCACAAATCTAAGAATATTCAATTCTATAAAGAATAACTAGTAAAAGTTGTTTGAAGGAACTGTCAAATAAGTTCAGATAACACTTTCACTGCTGTCAGATTTCATATACAATAATAGCTGGCATGTATTTTTAGTCTTTTAAGTAAGGATTATTCATCATTTTAAAAGTATTTGCAAAAAAAGAAACCCCACACAAATAGACTTTCAACAACAGTAAAAACTATGGGAATAACAAGCATAGGAAAATAACACATTGTATAATTCATTACATGGTTGGCTTACCTTCATCATGGATAGAACAATTTCAATGATTTATGTGGCTAAAAATGATTCATCCAAATTCTAATTTAGCTTATAATGGTTAACTCTGCAAGAGTTGCACTCCTAGCTGCTGTTTCAGTGTCTCTTCCATAACTGAAAGTTTGGTTTTCATGCGTGGTATTACCCAGGAGTGTATACTTTAATTTTAAAATTTGAAAATATTCACATCTTGTAAGGCCACGTGGGACAGGGCTTTGAGCAACCTGATCTAGTGGAAGGTGTTCCTGCCCATGGCAGGGAGTTGAAATTAGATCTTTATGGTCCTTTCTAACCCAAACCATTCTGTTATTCTATAATTCTATGGATCCTGCAGTTCTGCAGAGGTTTTTTGTTTGGTTTTTTTTTTTTCCAAAGCAGCATTGCTTTTATTTTTCTGTTTTATTGATTTTGGGGTTTGGGGTTTTTTTTTTTTTGTTGCTTTTGTTTTTTTTTTTTTAATTTATTTTTATTGTTGGTGGTGGTGTTTGTTTTTTTTTAATTTTTTTCATTTTGGTTTTCTTTCTTTTTCCTCAAGAGAGATAATTCAAAAAAGCAAAATTCTGTAATGGCAAATTTTACTGTAAAGGTAAAAGGTCCCCAAAGGATGAACAGCATCAAATTGGTTAGAATGAATAAAAGGCAGCTGAAAGCCTGTGTGAAGATTTACAAGCACATCACTGCACGTGGTTTCCATCTGTCCTGAACACACTCCCATTTTGGGTGTAGGTTCTGTATATTGCTGAGCTTTTCAGACTCAGTGTGATCTTGTGTCTGAGAAATATATTCTTCTTCCTTCCACATCCCAGAAAAATGACCTCTGGGATGTGCCTGGGAATGTGATAAAACTACATTCCCCCCAAACACAGAGGAGCAGGGAAGCAAAAGCAGGTGAGGACATTGAGCAATTCCCTGCCCAGCAGTTCCCAGGCTGGCCACATCCCGGGGTGACACCCAGGAGCCACAACGGGAGCAGTTCCCCCCTTTTGGGCTGAGGGTGGTTGCACAACATGTCTTATGGCAGGCTAAGGGCAAGAACCAGAGGTGGGGAAAAGGAAGCATCCAGGTGTGTTGGGAAGGAACAAACGTGGAAAAAGAGGTGAATAAGGGGATAAAAGAGGTTGGTTGCATGTACACAGGCTGCTGAGTGCATGTCTGACTGTGCCTAGTGCCTGATTTGGGCAGGACAGTCTGTCCTGTCTCCTTACACTCTGTTTTCAGCTCCTTTCCTGGGCAAGGGGCTCCTCTGGGTGTGCACATTTGGGTCTGGGGGTTGAGTGCAGCTTCCCAGAGAAGCTGTGCCTGCCCCATCCCTGGAAGTGTCCAAAGCCAGGTTGGATGGGTCTTGGAGCAACCTGGGGTAGTGGAAGGTGTCCCTGCCCATGGCAGGGGCTTGGAACACGATGACCTTTAAGGTCCCTTCCAAGCCATTCTGTGATTCTATGATGATTTTTCTATTTTGCACCCACAGACTTTCACCCTGATATGACAGAGCAGGGAGCAGGATGAGGCTGTTGGTGCTGCTGGTGTTAGTGCTGAGTGTTTCTGAGCTGGTCAGTGTGGCCATCAGTGCATACACACATTTTACATGTGTGTTGGTGGATGTGCCTGCTGGGAATCCACGTGCAGCCTCACTGCAGGCTGCGCCCAGGGGTGTGGAGCTGCAGCAGCCTCACCTCTCTGGAGCTACAGGATTAAGCAACTCCCTAAGCACTCAAGAATCAGACAGGAAAATATTTGTCCTGAAAGGCAGGGCTTATTTTTATTAGAAATGTAGGCATTTGGCAGGAAAGAAATAGCTATTCATGGCAGAGAAATACCAAACAAGCAGGTAAAGAAGAGCAGGCTTGGCTCTGGGATCCCATCACTGCCCTGTGGAGGGTGATGGCTCCAGGCACTCTGTACTTTCCTAGGTGGAAAAATAAAAGGGAGGGGGATTAGCAAAGCAATGTGGTGGTCAAGTGATAGAGCTAAATGGGGTCTTCTGCCTGGAAATAGTTCAGAAGCTTCTGGGGGAGGGAAAGACTTTCCCATGGGACAGGGTTAAACAAGAATTAAAAGGTCATCACGATACCCTGTGCAGGAGTGGATTAACAGTATCCAAATTATTCTTCTTCAAGTGCTTGTCCAATCTGCTTTTAAATACAGCAGTGCCAAAATTCAGTGGGGGATCTGTCCTCTTACCTGACCCTCTCTACTGTTACAAAGCTGTTCTAAATATCAGTAGCAGGAGTCAGCATCATGTTTTATCCATGCCACTACCAAAAGTGTATGAAGCAAGAGAGTTTTAAGCCCACAGAGAATAAAAATAATATATTTTGACCTATCTTTGTATTTCTACCTTCTGTATGAAGTATGTATGTTAAAGGGAATGCAATTGTTCCTCCTCCAGACATGCCATAGGTCAGATCTATCTGATAAATTATTCCAGTATCTAAGCCAGGGAAACAATGGTAGGAGTTGTCTTAAAAACAGAGGAAATCTAGAGTTATAAGAAATGAGCAATAAAACTCTGTTAAACTTCCTTTAATACCTTTTGGATTTTTTTTGTATATTAATGAAAAGGTTTTGTTGTTTGTTTTTTTATTTAAAGGGAAGCTATCACATTGCAGTCACACTTTTTTGATACTTTTGAAGAAAGAATAAATATTTCCCCTGAAATCATAAATTTCCCTCAGAAATATAAAACTCATGAAAACGTTTTGAGTTCAAATTGTTGGCCTGCTGAAAGTGAATCTTTTCCAGTCATTGCAGTGAAAAGATCACACACCGTATCAGCAACCACCTCCCAGAATAATCACAACTTCTTTCATGTCTTCCCTCTAATGAGCCTCCCTGAAGGCCCCTCTCATCTGCACTGAGCAGTCAAGCACTTCAAGTGGTCTCTTTCTCCTTTCTGTGCCACTGGTTGTCACAGAACCCACAAGTTTAGGCTTAGCACGTACACCTCCTCAAAACAGACGTCTGGGGACTAAAAGATAGGGCTGTGGCCATTGAGAGGTGAGCTAAAAATAATGACTTCCTGCCCAAAATAAATGAATTCTAAGGCCCTCACTCTGTGCTGGGCTTAAACACCCTGCTAAGCAAAACTCGACTTAAGCATGTGCTTTGCTTTAAACAAACACTTAAAATGGATTTGTGGAATAAGACTGGATTCGATTTAAGCGCAGGCTTAAGTGCTCTGCTTGAACCAGGGTCCAAATGCCTCAGTCCCTAACCTGTTGTTTACAGTTAGTCTTGGCATCTGTGCTGCAATTTTAAAGACATATGAGGGTTGGTGGAAACACTGAGGTGGCTTTGCTCATTTTAGGTGAAACTGGGCAACATTAAAGGATTTTAGGAAGCATTGATAGCACAAACCAATGGGCTTTGTTGGCAGCAAGCATCTTTCCCAGTTATTTGGTGTATTCTAAATGTGTGGCTCATCACATGGCAGAAAAGTATTTCCTCTGAGCCGGTATGTGGTGGAAGGGGAATTAGACACAAGAAAGGCATTCAAAAGATAGCAAGCACTTAATTGCAACAGCCAAGGAGAGTCTTTCATCATGTGGCCATTATGAATGACATTGGACATGCAACTGATTGTCACGGCATTATTTGTTTTCTTCACTTTGATCATAAAATTACTAGGAAAGGCTTAATGGAGTTATAAATATCTTGTTTCCATGAGAGTCCTGGGAGGATAATTATAGCACTGAAGTCTTTACAAAGATAGAGCATTTATAAAATTATATTATCTGAGGACTCCAATGGATAAGACAGGGAATTCTGCCCTCTATTCCCAGTTCTATTGACTCACTGTGCTCTTTGGGTGAATCCCTTCATCCCTCATTTTCCTCAGCTATACATTGAGGTAATAATGACAATTACCCACTGTTGAAAAGTCTATATGCCTTAAAAGATGTAAATACTGCTCCCACTCGTCAGAGTGCTCAGACCTGGTTATGGATAGAAATGGATGTCTGGAAGGCTCTGGATAAGCTCTGTGCTTTCCTGATGTGTGTTCCTGGTAAATTACATTACCTGTAGAGCTACAGTCAAAATATCCACAAGAAATATTTTACATCTCTTATTTCACACTTTTTAAAAGAACAATGAAACAGCTGTACCTCGCACTCTTCAGAAATACTTTGTTTTTAATGCAAAGCTTGGAATTTAGAGACTATGAAAAAGTTTCTTGTTGAGTAAAAATACAACATCCTTTCATAAAGCGAACCCCTACAGAGAAGCATTCCCTAGAAGGTTGAGCAGCAGCTACCTGGGAGTAGGAACTACACCTATACTCTGAGTTTCCTAAGCTGCACAAGGCTTTTACTGCTTTAGGAACTTCATACATCATCTTTCCAAGTGTGCAGTTTTGAAAAAGACAAGTGAGGAAGGAGTGATGATGGCAAATAAGCAAATAGTTGGGCCCAAGGTCTGGTGGGATAATGTGCCTGGAGGGGAAAACATAGTTTTGGATATGAAAGCAAGAACTTGAGTGCTGGAGAGGAGATACTACACCTCCACTGATAGCACTGAACTGCCCTGGCTGTGGTTCCAAATGGCTGCTGATAAATTTGAGGGAGATCAGAGCTGAATCAGAAAGTTGATGGAAACATTGCTAAGCCTGCCCAGCTTTGGAGTCCATCTGGTGAGCTTAAGAAAGGGAATGCTAAAAAGTGACTTGAACACAGCCTGAGGATACCCAAGTTCAATAATGGATGGGCCTTTGGAGCTTGAGTGGACTGAAGTGAAAACCAGCAGATTCCCACCTGAAGTGAGGTAAAATTGCAGACCAGAAAACTGTTTTACCAAGTACTGAAACTACATTTCTGTATTAATAGTTCTGACAATGAACTTGTCCATTTTTCTGAAAGAGAAGCTTTTGATCTGAGGTGTGTGCATTCCTGGGGTGGAGAGAGAAGGGAAAGGCATCCACTTACTTTTCAGGAATCTGCAGAACATAAATCAGGAAAATCTGAAGACCTACATTCTCTGTACAGGCATTCTGCTTCCATAAAGCAACTTTCTGGTAGTCTACAAAGGCAGAAAACACCTTTTCTGAGGGTATAATACTCAGAGCAAGTAATCACAGCTGGGCAGAGAAGCCTAAACCTATGGAGGCTCACGTTCTTTACAAAGCACAATTAGGGAATGGAAAGACGGCATTCCCTTTTTCCTGGGTCCTTGCTCAGAGACAATTACCAGTGATGTCTGAGAAGATCTGACCCAAATAAGAGCCAAGTGAGGCTCTGTGGATGTAGTCCCTCAGCACTGCATGCCCAGACTCCTCTAGCTGTGGAGTCCTGCACTGGTGAAACATGACCCAAGCTGAAGATGGGGCTCTGTCACACTTTCTTATGTCAAAGGTCTCAGTTGTGGACTCAACCCTTTTGAATTAAACAAGTAAGTTGCACTGGGTTCATAGTGTTGGTCTTTGTTACTGTTGACACAGATCCAGAGGCAATTTCAAAGCATTGGCCTTTTATCTGGCCTTTATTCTGAAAACCATCATTGCTCAGAAAAGCATTAAGTATGTCCTGTTCTCTTGATACCAGAAGAAAATCAAGGGCTTTCCAGTATCATGACATGGCTCCCTGAGTGCGATTCCCAGGTTAAAATGAATAGATAAGCAGTGCAAGGTACTTAAAGAGTTCTGATCTTTAAGTAATTCCTTACAGCTGAAGGTACTGCCTTTGATGCTCTTCTGTCCAAATCTTGTTATTATCATTTACTATTTTAAACTTGTTTATAGAACTGGAATAATACACAGATAAAAAAGGATGATTACAAGGGCGTTTCCAGGCATTAAAGCTGAGGTTTGAAGTTCCTTTTTTTCTGAAAAAATAAACGAAAGAATGTTTTACTATCTGAAAACCTGGCAACTGGTCTTTGCTTACCAAGAACTGAAATTGAGCACCACTTTATTAAAAGCCAGTTCCATCAAAATGATCTGATTTTTTTCCTTAAAATAGTAAAAGTCTGTCCTTTGGGTGTTACAACATATTCAGCTGAATTTTTCTTACAGCCCCTGGCCTCACAGCCTGGTTTGGAGGTTTTGTGGACACGCACTGTTTGCACATGCAGGCGTATGGGTGTGTAGGAAATGGAATCTCTACAGACCCACAAGCCAAGACAAATCCAAGGGATTTGTTGCAATCACTAAAACATCTGCCCTCAGCTGCCACACCTGCCAGCATGGATCTGCACCTGACCAGGTACATTCATCCCTCCATACGGAGATGTGCCAGCACTGGTGGAAGTTGGGCAATGGGTGGGAGCTGGGGCTGTCCTTCCTGCTGGACTCTGAGCATCTCAGAGCCTGGGAGTGTGCTGTGCCACTGGATGTCTTGGTGGGCTGCCTGTCTGAACAGGGCATCTCTAGCACAGGCTCTTTCTGCAAACAGATTTACATAATGATTTCATGGCACAGCGAGTTTCTTCCCGAAGTGGCAGCCCAAGGGCATCAATCTAGACTAGAGGCCATGTTTCATCTTCCCTTCACTTCCCACTTCCCCTCCCTGTTCCTTTCCTCTCTGGGAATATCACTAGTGCCCTTTTTCCCCCTCCCCAGCTCAGCTTACATTTTCCTTCAGGATTTTCAGATAACCAAGCTGTCAAAAATCTAAAAAGCTTAAAGTTGGTGCCTGGCAGACCTGTGCCTCAGTAGGCTAAAATGGATGGATAGACTGGCTGTCTCTTTTGGAGCTCAGTCACACTGCTGGGAGAGCAGGAGGAAAGGGTAGAGCCTTCCCTTTGGCTGATGTGGAAGAAGGACACTCTTCAGAGGTTGCTCTGCCGCAATGAGTCAGTGCTGTGGGAGCTGCGACTGCCCAAAAATATCTGTGTCACCAAGACCGTTTCTATTTTGCCATCTCCAGTGTTCACCTTGCAAAAGGACTGCCAGAACAAGGGCACTGGCACCATCCAGGGGCCAGCTGTCAATCATTGATGTGATTTACAGAAAATCAGGGCTATGATATATAAAAATAATAACATATATGTATGCATAAACACAGACAAAGTGTGTAAGCAAAACGTGTCTTAGTAGAAGTGTTAAAAAAGTAAGATTTTACTTCTAGGCACGATTCAGGCTCAAAAATGCAGTCTCAGTTGTGACTTGCCTGCTTGAGCTGCTTATTTTCTATTAACTGAATGGGTATGTGGTGCCATGTGCCGATTAATAACTCATCATTCACAGCCCTCTGCTTCCCATGATACTTCAATTATGCCTTCAATAGTCACCTAAAAGTGTCAGAATAATGAATGAAAATTTCAGGAAGAAAGAAAAACATAAAAAGCCTGAAGATTATGGATCACACTTCAAGAGATTGAAACACATAAATTTTTTTTATGATCTCTCAATATAAACTAAGCTCCTTAAAATGACATTTTTGAAAGCCTTTCTGTGTCTATCTCTATAATTATGGATAAAGATTAATAAAAAGCAAAGAAATCTAGTACAGTGGACTTCCATCAAACCTGTTTAGTACTGCTTCAGAACTAGGGCTCCTAAATTCTATTTCTCAACAATTAATAAACAATAATTACCACACTATTTTCTTTACAGGAGTAAATTGTGTCTTACAGTGAATTACACTTTGTGGCCTTCTAATTAGCACACATAAAAATAGAATTTCTAGCTTTGTTTTCTTAGTTGTTTACATTCTGAAGCAAATTAATTAATATATTCATAAGCTCAGTCTGTATTTGGATACCTAAATTAGCATCTTGATTTTTCAGAGCACCTACAACTCTGAGAGTTACACAGTGCTTCTGAAAACCAGGCCATTTATTTAGGTGTCTATATTTAGGTACATGAGTTTGAAGCATTTGGCTTGAGGTCACATAGCTATGGCTCATTGCATTTTTTTATTTCCATTTGGGTCACAATGGGCAAGTCACTTCTAATAATTCTCATCACAAATGTAAGAAATAGCAGCTGAGGTGGTAAGAATTACTTACTAAAAACCATCATGAGGCTTACCATTTCCTCAAATACATGAAGTTTCATTCACGGAGGATTAAAGTCTGAAAAACAGAAATCAGTGCATCAGAAGGGTAAGACAGTATGTTTAGAGAATGAACTTACATCGTGGTTAAACTGTGCTTATTTTCTGGATTTTATCTGGCATCTTTGTCATTCCCTCTATAACATTATGATCATTTGAAGAGCTAGATGTTTTAGCTTCCTATATTTTCATTGGGTAAATCCTAGAGACCAAGTGCTTCTACTAGTTAACACATGGCAGCAAAACACAATTTATTCTTGAGGAATCTGAGCTGATACCATCAGTCACTCTCTTGAACTGTGGCTACATCTCCAAGACTGCTTTTGAATTTGCACAGTAGCTTGTACAGGCCTTGGCCTGAGTGAACCAGTTGAGAAATAAACAGTCCAGGACTCTGCAGAGAGAAGATCACTGGGAAAAGGACATCAGGAGAAAACCACAACATTTTAAAGAAACAAGGAACAAACTGTAAACCTCCTCATCTCTCATCAACCTCACTCAAATGGGAGAATTTACATCTGGCCATAATATTTCACATTTGAGAGAACTGTACTTGTACTTTAAGGATGTTGTTTGTTATAGAACAAAAGGTTTGTGTTTTGCTTTCTTGAAATGGAGATTGTTTTAAAAGTCAGTGAAACCCATTTTCCCCCTTGATCTATCATGCATCTAGGCTGAAAAAACATCTCTTGGTTAAAAATATTCCTTAACCAGAAATGGGGACATGTCATTTTTGTTGTCTTCAAAACTTGGGGTTAGCTGTAAGATAATAAAGCTCCATTTTGTGCAACTTTGTGCTAGATAGGGAATTTTTGCAAGGTCAAATCAAAAAGACCTTTTTTCAGGTAACTCTCACTTTCAGAAGTGGATGGAAAATGTGAAGACTCTTTGTTCCTGTTCTCATTGCCTTAAAAAACACAAGCCTCTGGTCTGACCTCTGTCTGCCCCTGAAGATGCTCAGAAACAACAGGGTTATACCAGAGGGAAGATTTAGGGAGCAATAGGGCCAAATGCAGGGAGTTCTCCTGGTGGTTCCCAGAGCAGTGCCACAGGTTCTTGTAGAATCACAGAATGGTTTGGGCTGTAAGGGACCTTAAAGATCAACCAGTTCCACCCCCCTGCCATGGGCAGGGACACCTTCCACTGTCCCAGGGTGCTCCAAGCCCCATCCAACCTGGCCTTGGACACTTCCAGGGATGGAGCAGCCACAGCTTCTCTGGGCAATCTGTGCCAGGGCCTGCCCACCCTCACAGGGAAGAACTTCTTCCCAACAACTAATCTAAACCTACCTTCCCTCATCTTAAGGCCATTCACCCTTGTTCTATCACACTGTGCCCTTGTGAAAAGTCCTTCTCCAGCTCACTTGTAGCCCATTTAGGTTCTGGAAGCCCCCTGTAGGTACTTCATTGTATTTGCCCGACCCCAACATATCAGATTTGGAGAGGCACCCCTGTGCACAGCTGAAACTTCTGTTTCTCTGCATCCCCAAACCCCAAAAGGAAACAGCTCTGCTGGATGATCAACCTGCTTGTGGATTATCATGTGCAAGGGCACTACAGTCACTGAAATTTTACACCACGTGAAAGATACTCTCCATTTCTGCAGCAATTTTTCAATCGTGCAATTACTGTTCTTGTACCCAGAACTGTGCAAAATGCTCAGTAGAGAAAAAAAAAACAACAAGGAGAGACAGCGTTTGCTTTGCACATTTTTGGGTTTTTTTTTTCTGTAATATGTTGTAGCTAAGCTGCTTTGCAGTTGCTGTACACACACAGGATGGCACTGAAGAGGTGTCAAGGCAATGTTGTCTCACTGCACTGAGTGACTGGGTGATAAATTGGCAGATGAAATTCAGCAGTGATAAGTGCAAAGTAATGTACAGGGGAAAAAATAACCCCAACCATACATACATAGGCACTTTTTCCAGCTATCACTTTTGCTGAAGGAGATCTGGAGGCTGAAGTGGAAAGTGCTCTGAAAATATCAGGTTGGGGCTAGGAAGTGGTCAAAAAGGGGAACTGAATGTGAATAATTAGTAGCTCCTCTCTTAGATGACAAGGAGACCACCAAAGTCATAGAGGACTCTGGTGCTCAGATGATTGAAGTTCTTCAAAGTCCCTTGGTCAGACAGCTCCTGCCTACTCCAGATCCTGCAAAATTCGATAGTCATTTTAGTAGAATCAAAGTTTTAAAGAAAGTAGTGTTTTTTTGTAAAATTAGAAAGCCTAGAGAGGATGGCAGTAAAGTGTCCCACTGAAAACAAAGAAAATCACATGAGCTTGAAAGAGGGGTAGCTAAAGGGAAATCCAATTAAAGTCCAATTAAAATAACCACAGAATCACAGAATGGTTTGGGTTGAAAGGCACCTTACAGATCATCTTGTTCCTACCCCGCCGTGCCATGGGCAGGGACACCTTCCACTATCCCAGGTTGCTCCAAGTCCCATCCAACTTGACCTGGAACACAACCAGGGATGGGGCAGCCACAGCTTCTCTGGGCAACCTGTGCCAGGGCCTCACCACCATCACAGGGAACAATTTCTTCCTAATGTCTAATCTAACCCTGCCCACTCTCAGTTTAAGGCCATTCCCCCTTGTCTTATAATGATGGCGAGAAGGTCAAAATAATAGATTTACAGCCTCTATAGCTAAGCAACACTTATTCAGGAATAAGACTTGAAATTGCTTTTACAGAGTGAAGAATTATCCTGTCACAGCACATTGTGCAAAGCAAAACCACAAATGGGGCTCAAAAAGATAAGACAAACTCCTAGGGAGCAGGACCACTGGTAGCTACTAAGTGGAGTAGCTTGGATACAACTGAGTTCCAGAAATCCCTATCTCACTAGTTGCTGAAAAATTGCAAGGTAAATAGGAGAGGAATACAGGGTCTATTTTTAAACTGTTTTACTAACCATCCAGTCTTGGCTGCTGGAGACAAAATACAGAGCTAGATGGATGCAACTGTGTTTTTTATATTCTAAAAAAATAACAGAAACAGTCAAGGGTATGATAATGCTGACAGAGTCAACATTAATTTTACTTGCTTTATCCAGTCTAATCTCCAGACTGAGCCATTTGCAGAAAAATCATAATCCATATCTGGCCAAAGAATGTGGGATTATCCCAGTGAGCAGAAATGTAAAAGATGAAGCATTCACTTCTTGAGCATGTAAAGATTTTGAGGCATTATTTACTCATTTCTTCTGAAAAGATGAAACTTTGTCACCTAATCTTCTGCAAAGGCTGCAGGACTGAATCAGGGTTTGTATTTTGATGACCAGAAATCAGACTAATGTGGTGAGGGACAAAATCTTTTGGTTACACTGCTTCAGTTGTGTTGAAATTCACGGTGGCTGCTTCAGCACACTCGAGAGGCCACTTTTGCTTACAGATTAAATCTGGAGATAGGAAGCAGGTGCAGACTGAAGATAATGAGCAGCTCGGGATATGGAGGAGATGGGCTAAGCCTGTGCTCTGGGATATCAGCAACAAACTCCCACTCAGTTCTGTGGGAGCAGGGCTGCAGCACTGCTTGCAGACCCTGCAAGTAGCAGCTGTTTCATCATGTCCTTTGGTATCCTTTCCAGAATTACAGCTTCCTCCAGGTTTTGGCACTCCACAGCTACTTGGGTTGTGGGAAGATGCCCACAGCCTTTAGGAGGCACAGGGTGCATGGCCTGAATAGCTCTGAGGCCCTCGTGGGTAAAGGGTGAAACTCCAAAAAGAACATTCTCTCAATTGCTCTTATTATTTTGGCCACACCATTTTTCAATGTCTAAATAATATATTATTTTGTGACCTTTCCTAGTAGAAATCTTGAATGCTTACAACAGAGGATATTAAACCCCTGCAATTGTTGCCATTCTCATAATTACCTAGTCTGAAGGACATTTTACTGCAAACAGTGGAATTTAGGAGTTTTTTTCACCTTTATCTTAGCAATAATATCTGGATGCATATAAACCCAAAGTGTTGACCTTGACATTCCTGATTTTTCCTGTACATGGATTAGCTTGCTTTCATAGCTGTAGAGATTCCTATTTTACTACAGGGAAAATATAGGCTAGGGCAAATTCATCACAATGAAAATATTCTTCCCAATATGAAAATTAATAAAAATTGAGGGTAACTGCTGTGCACATGACACACTTGAGAGGATGGGGGTAAGAAGACACAAGGAAATTGTATAACATAAAATGCAGGACAGAAAAAGCACCGTGGATGCTCTTCCTACTCAAAATATTAAAATAACACATCATGTAAAGGGAATATATGTAAATGGAGACAACAGAAGATATCCTACCAGGTTTAATTCTTAAAACAAAAGCCAACAAGGATATACTTTGATTTAAAACTCGATTAGTTTATATTGTGACATCTTTGGTTCCATAGCTTGCTCTGTCTTCTGCATAGTGCCTAAAGCAGAAAGATTGTGGTCAGGGATTGATATTTTAGGCATAAGGACAAACCAACACAAATAATAATTAATAAGTTACCTATTACCATTTAAAAATAAAAGTAGAACCAAAGCAGAAAGCCTGAAAGGGGTCTAAAGCAGATATGCATTGAGACATAAGTCAGTCCTTAGTTAAGGGACCAGGAAGAAACTCTTCTGCTGAAAGTAGAGCAATCTCCAATGCATTGCTCTCTGCTGTTGCAGAGGTTAGGTGGGATATGCTATTGATTTTAATCATTACACCATCTTTTTTCTGCTACTGTTGGAAAGTGCTGCTATAAATGGCACACATCTTTTTATATATTTTTAACTAATGGAGAATTATTCCTTACATAGATTTTTATAGGGTATTTAATGATTATATGTGAGTCTTCTAATTCTCCACTACATCCTATAGATTTTCAAAGCCATCTTTACAGAAACCTATTTACATTTCTGTATCATCCTATTGATTAAATCCCTCTGTATTAAATTCCAAAGTGAAGAGACCACAGAAAATCAGCATTAGCCTCTGACACTGAGCAGTCTTGGATGTACAGCTGGAAGAGAGAAAATAGCCCTTCCTTTAATAAAGTGTGCCTTGGGGGCATCTGAGAGCTTTATCTTCTTTTTAAAATCATGACCAGCATCAGTTTTTTTCCACGGTAAGTGTGACATTCCTTAAGAGTTCTACAAATGCACCTTCTGGCCTTGTCTGCAACAGGGAGATACACCTTAATCACCTGTTATTCTGAAGAAGAGATGAGCAGCGACTGGATCCATTCGAGGTGGAGCTCACTGCAAAGGACAGTTTGCATGTTGTTGGTCAGAGATGGGAATGGTCTGTGGAGCTCCATTCCTCACAGCAATCAGACCCCCTTCAACACCATCCCTGGGGGTTTATCACTAAATCCATGGCAAGGTGTGCTGGCGCTGTGTGGGTGTCTACCCACTTCTCTCTGCATCCCATCTCATCTCTCTTCATCCCATCCCATCCCATCCCATCCCATCCCATCCCATCCCATCCCATCCCATCCCATCCCATCCCACCTCTCCTTCCTCCCATTCCATCCTACCCCACTTCATCGCCTACTTCCACCCTCATTTCATCCTACCCCTCCTCGCTCCTATTCCATCCCATCTCTCATATTCCTACTTTATCCCACCTGTCTTCACCCCATCCCACCTGACCCTCAGTGTAGGCAGGGCTGACACACTGGTGAGGGAAGCTTTGCCATGAGGGACAAATCACTGCCCGATGTCCCTGCTCACCTGTTCTTGCACAGTCCCTGTCCTGCCTCACCAGCCTCTGTCCCGCCTCACCTCTCCCCCCATATCCCTTGTCCCCGCTCGCATGTCCCTATAGAGCCTCTGTCCTGGCTCACCTGTCCCTTGTGCCACTCACCTGTCCCCTGTCCCAGCTCACTTGTACCTGCACAGCCCCTGTCCTGTCTCACCTGTCCCCACTCGTCCCCTGTACCCACACATCACCTGTCCTTGCTCCCTTGTCCCTTCTCCCCTGCCCCTGCTCACGGCTCCCCTATCCTGCTCACCTGTACCTGCACAGCCCCTGTCCCCACTCACCTGTCCATGCACATCCCTGTCCCTTCACATCCCTCTCTCCTCTCCCCTCACACCCCTCTCCCTTTACATCCCCGTGCCCTGTTCCTTCACATCCCCTCTCAACCCTGTCCCCTCTCCCCCCTCTCCCCCCTCTCCCCAGACCCCTCCGGCCGCCGCGGGACCCGAGGGGCGTGGCCCGGGGCAGGGCCCGGGGCACGGGGAGGCGGGGCCAACACGCTCCTCGCATTTCTATTGGTCGCTTCCCCTGCCCGTTAGCGCGGAGGGCGTTGCTGATTGGTCCGCCTCGGCCTCCAGGTTGTCCCGGGCGGGCGGGCGCGGGTGCTCGGGCGGCGACAGCGACAGTGACAGCCACGGGGACAGCGACGACCACAGTGACAGCGACAGTGACAACCACAGCGACAGGGCGAGCGAGCCGCAGGTGAGGGCAGGGCCGGCGCCCCGGGGGGCTCCGTGCCCGGCCGGGCCGCAGCGCTGCCCCGCGACCCGCGTTATGCCAGCGGCCCTTGGGGCTCCCTCCCTCCCCTTTCCCCTCACACCCCTGTCCCCTGTCTCCTCTCCCCTCACACCCTTCTCCCCTATTCCCTCTCCCCTCACACCTCTCTCCCCTGTCCCCTCACACCCCTGTCCCCTCACACCCCTGTCCCCTCACACCCCTCTCCCCTCACGCCCCTGTCCCCTGGCAGGCGGGGTTGGCACCGGGGACAGCCCGAATCCCGGCGGGAGGGTCTGCCCGGGCTGTGTGGAGCTCGGCACGGCAGGGCAGCGGCGGCAGGTGAAGGAGGGATGGAGGGTTACACATCAGGGATGAATCCAGCGCTGCGAGGGTGGCGAGGCGCTGGCACAAGCTGCCCGGAGGAGCTGTGGGTGCCCCATGCCTGGCCTCGCCGGATGGGGCTCTGAACAACCTGCCCTGGTGGAAAAGTGTCCCTGCCCTTGGCAGAGGGGCTGGAATTGCGGGATCTTCAAGGTCCCTTCCAGCCCAGACCATTCTGGGATTCCGTGATCCCACACCAATGTCATTTGGTGCTTATATAACAGGTAGCTCTCCAAAGTTGCTGGTTTTGTTTGTTTCCCCCACCTCTCCTAGATTATTTTGCATATCTTTAAAATACTGTGGTCCTTTGCTGATTGAGTTTGGAGTTTAGTGAAGTTTCTTAAAAGGAAAACATATGATGGGTTTATACGGCTGAAGGAAATCATACAAATGAGATTTGTAGTTTAATCAGGAGTTGTGCTTTGCATCAGCTTCTGTCTTAGGCTTTCAAGTTTTGCCCTTACAAATGGTTTGCTCTTTGTTTAGCTAGTTAGAATGGCTCCTCTGTGGAGAAGGAAAACTCTTTTTCTATGAAAATACATAACTACTGTAAAGAAACTGCTGCATTTATTCTTGCACTAAAACTAAATTATATGGTCGCACATCATTCCTGAACAGATGGAAGTCTGAATACTGTGAGAATGTAAAACAATGACAGAAACTGCAAACACATAACAGTGAGCAAGGACAGAAGAATTTCTGTAGATAATCAGCTCCGTTAAGTAGTAGCTGGTGCCTTTAACAGCAGAAACTGCTCCATTCTCCTTAAATTTCTGAGAAATTGTCAGCTAGGTGATCTAATTTCTGTCCTATTGCAAATATTGTAGTGTGTGTTCAGTTTCAGTGGCTTGGTTTGTCATTGTTTGTGTTGAAAGTGTTTGTCATTGCATTCATGTCCTTAATGGTTTTTTAAAGTTATAAATTATTTGTGTGTGTCAGCAGGAAATCGTTTTAGAGGAAACTTTGAAATTTTATTCCAAGTCATCATGGTGCCTTGAGTATCTTCTGTGAACAGCTCCTGTTGCAGGTTGTTCTGGCATAGATGGTTTCTTCCTTTTTTGCCTTTCAATAGGGAAAGAGAAAGTAGTTTTTGGTAAGAATTGGGGTATAGTTATGAATTTCAGATTGCAAGCTGGAGGGCTGTTAGGAGAGTGTTCCACTGACCCCTGTGTGAGGTGACAGCTCTGGCTGGAGGCCAGCGAAGCTCTGATGCAGTGTGCCCCTTATAAAACGGGCTTACTTTAAATAGATTAGCATAGAGGCCAAGTGAAGGTAATCAGAACGCTTGTTCTGGTTTCTTTGTGTTTGGGAAGGGGTTTTTTGTTCTTTGAATACCTTTAACGTTGCCATGGTAACCGTGGTGCCCGATTGATCGGAGCTCAGGTTCTTGACCATAAGAGCAGCACATGAAATCTTCACACCTTGTGTTAGTTGCTCCAAAGTATCACCTTCCTATTGTGGAATGAGATGGGAGTCTTGGCTTGGTTGGGTTCACCAGCGTCTCCTGGCTTGTTTTCTCCAGGGCTGGAGATGCAAATGCTCAGCAAACCAATGCCAGCTGAGTCCCTTTGGTGGTCACAGGATACATCCCTGGCGTGGGAGGCACAGCTGAACCCTCAGTGCAATGTGCACATCTTGGGCTGCTTGAGCTGGCCAGTCCTGCTTTAGAGGAATAAAACTGAATAGTCCCTTTGGATGTTAAAAGCTTCCAAAAATAGTTGCAAAGTCTCAGCTAAATTTAATACGGCTAGAATGTCAATGGAAAGGATTAGAACATTTGGGATTTGAACCAGTTAGCATTCAGGGAAAAAAAAAAAATTAAAATCCTCTTCCTCATATTCGAGAGGAAGACGAAAAGTGTAAGAGGAAAAGTGGAGATTTTGTAAGAGGAAAAGTGGAGATTGACACTGTTTTTGTGTGGTGCCAGTCAAATTGGAGTAAAATGTGAGGGGACACTTGTACTGGTGATTTTGGTTCATGTAAGGGAAAAGTCATTGCCCAGGTGGAAGAGCAGCAAAGGCTGAGGGAGTAACTATAGTCTGTATTGCTTTTGAGACTGCAAAGGTTCATTAATCCTGTCATGTGAGGTCCTGTTCTGCTCTTTCTAATTAAGTAAAAAGCCTGCATTTAAGTCCGTGGGAGCTTTCCACAGTGAAGAATTAGCACCATTAAAAATAATGCTCCTCTCCAGTGTTCATTGTGCAGAGTGGAATGGAATTTCAGTGAGTTGCTGTGTGACCTTCCCTGTTACACTTGCTCCTTCTTACAAAGCCTTCAGTGTGGGTCCGGGTGACTTCAGCAGGAGTTGCATCCCTAGGCTGACACTACTGAAATTGGTGCCTCTGCTATTGTGGTCACTGAATATTCGAAGTAAAACCTGATTGTTTCAGCAAAATCTCACTCACTGGGTTTGCTTTTGTCCCTCCCCCTTTGAATTACGGTAAAACTTGCTTTTTTGGGGGTTGTTTTTTATTCAGTAGGAGCCAAGATGGAATCTCTACACTTTTCCTGGACTCTTCTAGAAAAGCAACTGCAACTTTTCTTGCTCTGTTTTTTTTTTCCCCCACAAATTTTCTTAATTCCTGCAGGTTACAGTTTCCAGGTTTGCACTCAGGACTCAATAATACTTCTAGTTTATAGTGATTATATTTAAAGCTTCTATTTGTAACGTTTTGTTTGCTTTAGTCTATTTTTAGTCATGTTGTTTGTCATAGCAAGCAGTGTTTAATTAAAAAAAAAAAAGTAAAGTTTCCTAGTGATTTCAAGAGATATGTGCCTGTTTCTTGATGTCCCTGAGGGACTCTCTTTAAAAACCCTGAAGACAAGAAAATGTTCACCAAGGAAATGCCTTATTAGTTTCCATAAAAACAGTGGACAAATCTATACGTGCTTGGTCATATATAAGGCATTGGCCCGTTCAAACACTTCATGTACTCATTTTATTGAATGAAGACAATTTTTCTGCTGAAGTTTTTGGCTCTGCAGGGATCTGACTTCACAGGAAGATGTACATCTTTGCCCTTTCATTTTTACACTAAATAAGTGTAATTTTTCAAATAGAAACTTCAGGGAGCTGTTGCTGTTTGCCAGTGAATATAATTTTCTGCTGGCCTCTGCTAATTTTAATTAGAGGTGTGCTGTGTCTAAAAATAGTGAGGTAACAGAATGAACACAGAGCTCCCACTTGGAATCTCTACGGATAATTTGGTCACAGTATCTACAGTGTTGAACTGACACGACCTGATCTGTTCCAGTGGGAAGGCTGTGCTCAGCTATCCCAAGTTAGAAACGCGTGCACACCTGGACCACAGGAGGAGGAATTTGAAATAATTTACATCAGTGTAAAGTGATGTTTAGGTCCGGGATGGGGGAAGTGGCTGCTGTGGTTTTCCAAGGGTTAACAGTGCTGCACTTTTGGGGTTCTCTGTTCTGCGGGATGTGTTATCTGTCTTGAAACTTCAGGGTCAAAACCTTACACCAGCTTCAGAAATAACACAGATAACATCTGGGTGAACTTTAAATAAAGGGGATAAATGGATGTGGCAAGTGATCAGCATTAGCTGGAGGTTACATGAACTTGAGCTCAGGTTTGGTTATGCCTCAGTATCTCAGACTTCTCCAGGGAACAATGCTGCTGCAGAGTTGGCTGGTGTGGTCCCAGTTCAGATCTTGGATAATTTATCATCAATATTGGTGCTGGATAATGCCTTGTTGTTACTGTGTTATTTTTTCATGGCGTTGCCACTGCTTTTTGAAATTCTGTATGACAGCTTCTGGTATCTTAAGTATTTGAAAAATTTCCTGATTTGGGAAGGAAGAAGCAAATGCACAACTCAGTTTGAGCTCACTGCACTTTAGACGTAAAATAAGTATGGTTTACTCTTATGCGGATGTCTTTTTCTTATTTTAGTAATATGAAAGGGACCCTGAGTGGGGGCAGTTAACTTATTTTGTCAGAAGCTGTGGAAAGGAGCTTTAATAGAAACAGAAATATGACCCAGTGATTGTATTAGAGTTACATAAAAGATTCCTTTTAATTTGGCTTATTTTATATGGAAATCCAGTTCATGGATTATACATGACTTAGAATTAATTGTTTTATGGGATTTGAAATGTAAATTCTTTTGTTCTAAATTAGGAGAATAATTGGAAAGAAAATATTTTTTGCCAGAGGACTGTCTGAAGTAGCTAAGTAACTTCAAAAAAGGCACAAAACACTACTCACAACAAAACACCTGAACTTTGAGAGACATAACAAAGGATACATAGTTGTGATTTTTACATATATATATAATTTTTTTTCTATGTATAACGCTATTTATAATGTGGAAAAAGCTAAGATTTCCAGCTCATGACTGGCTGAGGATAACTTCTGATATGGTGATTTATGAAGTTCATGCAGAGCTGTGAAAACTCAGATTATAATTTCACAAATGCTTTAAATAGGTTTGTTGCTGAAAAGTGCAATCCTGACCTTTGCTGTTGCCTGCCCATTCCCAAACTTGGCCTTCTTTTCTTCTGGTGGCTACAAATATTTATGCAGCCATGAAGTCAGGTCAGTTACCTACCGAATAGACCTACCTAGTGGAGTTAAACCCGAACTTTTTTTCCCTAGTCTGTGTGGTTGTGCCATGAATCTGAGCAGGATATGCTTTCTCCACTAGAAAAGGCTGCATTGGGCCTTTCCCTGTGTAGGGAGGTGACTGGTGTTGGAAGTGAGCAGACCAAGGTGTGTGACAGATGATGTTGCATCTTTTGGCAGAAGTGCTAGTTTGTCCAGTCAGAGTCTGTCCTTACAGCCCAAGGGTTTGAAGTGTGCTAACAAATGTTGTTGATTCAAGTATGTTTGTCCCCTCTGATGATCACTGAGCTCAGTCTCATAGGCAGTTTATTTCTCCTGGGGAACATAAATGTATTTTATTAGGGAGATTTCTGTTTTAACTGTGGTGCTGTGCTTAATATTGTGCAGAACAACGTCCTTGTATAGCAAAGTAAAATTTGTGAAAGAATTGTTATTCCATATAGAAGTTCTTAACTGTGCAGGTCCCATTAAAAATTGGGCAGAGGCTACAATAATCAGGATATATACGTTGACTTGTTAGTGGAGGGAGTGCTGATCAGAATTCTGGGTGTATCTGAAGTGTAGAAAAGGCATGTGCAGGTATACACACCTACCAACAAGTCTTGAAAAAGAGCTGGTCAAAAGACATGTGTGACAGTGACTTTCTTAAAAAGACTTGGCCAATACCAAAGCCCCACTGGGCAAATCTGTCTCAATAATTAGCTAAAAAAAGAAACAAGCTTTTCCTGTTCAAGAGCTCTAGCAAAGCAAAACTACTGACAATGATGTAAGTATTTACTAACTTCTAACCTTGGCTGCTCATTTTGTTATTGGTTAGAAACCTGAGCTTCATTTTTGTAACTTAAAATCCAGTTGTTTCCTGAATTCCTAACTTAAAAGCTTTCCTATCTAGTACCTTCCAGGAGAGGAAAAATCTGGCTCTTCTGGAAGAGAAAAATGAACAACTATTTAGTGAGGAAACCTATAGACTTTTCTGATTACTGTCAATACATTGAGGTTCTTCTCTACACGCTCTAATAGCTCTGTTAGGAATTGGGAAAGGAGGTATGAAACTTGTTAGCTGCCATTTTTAACATTCATAATCCAAATTCCTACAAGTTTTGAGTGTCAGCTTGTGTGACTATCAAATAGTCAGTATCTTCCCTGGCTGCAAGTTGTTTGCCTGTTGTGTATGAAATACTTCATACAGACTGACAGAAGCCTGCTCTGCCATGTAAATTATGTTTTGTAACACACTGGGCTTGAGGTTTATTTTCATAAACCTAGCGACACAGGCTAGACATGATGACAAACACATTTAGAGGTGATTGCTCTTGGAGGAGATGATCTGTTATTGCTTTTTGCTAGAGAAAGTATTACATTCTGAAGTGGAGTTTCTGGCTGCTGTGAGGATTTCTTTATAGTACTTGCTGGATATGTTTATCCTGAAATGTGCAGTAGTTCTAGCTTTAAGTGAGTTGGTTCAAATACCAGAGGCAATGTTGCTGTCATACTGAACCATCTCTTCTGTCATTTGTTTGGGTTTGGTTTTTTTCAGGTAGAATTACATTCCTAAACTGAGATTATTTTGAGTTGCGCTAATATTGGACTGAGCTGCTGGGAAAAAAAAGTGTATTTAGTAGCCAACAAACCTGTTCTCAGGTTGACACAGTAAAAATAGGTGACTGTCCTGAGGCTTTCGAACTACACTTCCTTCCTCACAGCACTGCATCCTTGATTGGTTTAACCCCCTCCGTCATCAGTCACATGCACAGGGTACAGGACTGGGAAATAATGCTGTTTTTATCTGTGTAACACACTTTGCTACCTGGAGAAGGAGGGCAGCAAAGATCCTGTGACCTACCAGCTCTCTGCACATCCCTGTATGCACTATGAGTGGTGTGGCTGTCCAGCATTGACCTCTGGATGATCCTGAATTACCCTGGTGTGTCCTTGTGACTTGGGCTGGATAACCTCAGCATCCCCCTTCCAACCTGAGCTGTTCTGACTAACACTGGTTAATAAATCTGTGCTTTGGGAGTGTGGCAAGTGTGGACTCTGCTCCAAACTGGTAACTTTTGAGCACGACTTCAACTTGTTTTCTTGAGAACTTCTGTCATTAGCCCTGAGACTTCAGCAGTAACAATTACTGGCATTTCCATAACCTTATGTTATGGAATGATGTGCTCTGTCATCAGCCAAATCTAATTTCAGAGCAGCAGCAGAGCAGGGGTTATATGAAAGACACAGGCATAGCAAATTAGCTCCGTAATTTAGCTTTACTGAGATTAAGTGTAATAAGCCCATAGGGTTTAATTTTGGACACTAGTTCTATATAGTGTGTTTGAGTTAATATTTACAGCTATTTATAGAGAATAGCAAGTATGCAAGAGAGCAAGGGCAAATCTGAAACAGATGAGCACTCTGCCTTTATGTAACTCTCTAACTCCTTGTGTTAGGAGGGGAAAAAAGGCAGCTAATGATTGCATATTGTTATTGAAAGAAACAAATAAAAGGGAATTAATTATTATCCAGTAAGCTTCTAGTCAGCTTAATAAAACTCTGTAGTGGAATTTGATGTCTAATACACTGGTACTAAGGACTGCTAAATACCTGATTTTATACTAATTAACATACTGATAATTAATTGGACCTTGACTTATTCCCCTTGGCTGGTATGAAGTTCACTCTTGTATCGACAGGAGGGGTATTCTTTCATGTATGAGCTTGTTACTTCTGTGTGTCTTAAAATTGCCTTTCTATTCTGATGCATTTGGGGTAAAAGCTCCAAAAAATCAGCAGGACTTTCCTAAAAGTACTGAGAATCATCCTGAGCCTGCTCTTCTCTAAACTTTATTTGCTTCCTAATGTGATTAAGATGAGTATGGGCTAATGAGCATGGAAAAAAGGTATTTTCTATACTGAAACTTCAGAAAAAATTGGCTTTATTCTTTTTAGTAGAAACCTGTCTTAGTTATACAGCTTTTCAATGATTCTGTGTTCATGCTGCTTTTCTTTTTTTTTTTTTTTTCCTTGTAGTTGATTCCTGGTATTATTTTCCAAGTTATTTTCATTTTCTTCTTACCCAGTGCATTACACTTCCAAAGCTGGCTGCAAACTCTAAAGCACCAGCCTGCCTTCCCAGTAACAAACATGGCACTCTTAAACCCAAATACAATGTAGTGGGTTTTTTTAAGGTAATGTCTCTCTTCTGGTTGTGTCCAGCAGCTTGTGCTGCTATGTTTAGAACTTTCCTGTGCTAATAAATGAAGCTAAAGCCAAGTCCCTGTTTGAACCTTGGTGAGACTGGTCTTTTTTGCCTTAAAATAGAGTGAAATTTACTTTCTACAAACTAAGCCCCAAAACTAAGAATCTCTGGGTTAACTTGTGGTTGTGGAATGTTTAAAAATGTAGTGTAATGACTGTGTGTCACTTCTCCATGCCAGGGATGAGGGGAGACTCATACTTCTTTGGAATGCGGGGCCTTGGTCACTATGGCTGCATCCCGGAGGATGGAGGACATTTCTTACTCTACTCTATAAATGGAGACAGCAGCTTAAAGAGGTGTTTTGCAGAGGAAGATTTTCATGAAATAATTGATTTCAACGATCTCCCAAATTCTCTCTTTGCCTGCAACGTTCACCAGTCCGTGTTTGAGGATGAGGACAGTAAGGTACTGTGCCAGTTTCCATGTTTTCTGTGTAAGAGAAACCTATGCTTTATATTTGTGTGTTGTGGTCAGAGCAACAGTTTAATCTGTCTTGTACAAAGAAACTTGATCACAAATAGGACTTCTTTCTAAGGTGACAAGACTCTGCCCCGATGTTGATTTCAAGAGCTTAAAAGCCTTTTTGACAGCTGAGGTCAACAAAGATGTTTTTCTGTTGTTCAGATTTCCAGAATATTGAAGTGCAGGTTCGTGTCTTCATGGCAAGTTAAACATGTGATGGTTGCTGCTCCTTGCTGATCACACACGACTGTGATGGGAGGCTGCCTTTCTGTATTTATCATAGAATCAGGAAATTGTTCAAGTTGGAAAAGACCTCTAAGATCATCGAGTCCAACCATTCCCCCAGCACTGCTAAGTCCACCACTGAACCATGTCCCCAAATGCCACATCCACACATCTCCTAAATATCCCCAGGGGTGGTGACTCAACTGCTTCCCTAGGCAGCCTGTTCCAATGCTTGATGGCCCTTTCAGTGAAGAAATTTTTCCTAATATCCAATCTAAAGCTCCCTTGATGTGCCTTGAGACCATTTCCTCATGTCTTACCAACTGATAGTTTGGAAGAGAGACGAGCATACACCTCATTACAACCTCCTTTCATGTAGTTGTAGAGAGACAGATAAGGTCTGAAGTGTTTTAAGTTATCTGTAATACTGTGTTCTCATTATCATTCACTTTAGATTTTCCAGATTAAAAAGACGAGAGAAACTTTATGAAATTATTTTTAACTCTGCAATTAATCTAAAACAGAATGTTGAGAACAACATGCTTTTAAAAGAATAATTTAAAAAAAAATCAACTTTTGCAGGAAGCATTCAGTTCCTGTTTCTAAGTCTAGTATTCTTACTGACTGAGACTTCAGGAATATAAAAGTGATAGCCTGGGGCTTTATTGTCTGATGAAATGAGTCTGGGCTAATTGTTATAGGCGCATCTGAGGCTACTTGAATGTCCTGTTCAGAATTTTTAATTCAGATACAAGCTGGCAGTGGTACAGTGGGTTTTGGCTGGAACTGTCTGACATACCCAGATAAAATTACAAACTCACTGTGACCAGAGCTTGCCAGGATGGACAACTGATCTTTAGTGGAGAAATTACCAGATGAAAGAGAAATAAAACAGGACCTTTGAGCATACAGGCTTCCTGTTAAAGGTACCAAAAGTGGTATCTGTTGAGGCTGCACAAGTGGAATTGTTTGGGTTTAATTTTATAGGCATCTTTGTCTTCCATAACAATGTCTTTTGTATGCCTGAGTAATATAGATTAAAAGAAAATAAAGGTTCATACCAGAGCACTAAACAAAATGTTCATATTTATATATACATACAAATCCTACACTTCAAATTGCAGTTTTGGAAAATAGTGCCCCATTTTATTGGGGCATTTTATTAGACTTTTTGCTAATAAGCATCTTGCATTTATGTTCTGCCATTTTGTAGAATTTTCTAACCATCTGGCAATGAGCCTGACTAAAGTTGAAGGGGTCTGAAAGTCCATTTTTAAAGGAAGGAAACAGAAGCCTGCCTAGAACCAGAGAATGTCTTGTCATCCTGCAGAGATTCTATCCCCACTTGCTCCTGAGCTTTCTCCTCTGAGAGCTGCATTCTAGTATTTAGCTGATGGCTTAGTTAGGAAATGGAATGGGTGATTATGTAAGTATGTGGGATAGCAATCCCCAAAGACTTGCAGGACTTAAGGATGTGTCTTAAGGATAGCAGCTGGGTTGTGGAGGTGGATATTCTGTGCCACGTGCAGGTCTGTAAACTGTCTGTGGATTCCACGGATTGAACAGCTCTGTTTGCAGGTAAGTAGTTACTCCTGTAAGTCTATATTTATGGAGATGGGATTACCTTCAGATTTCTCATTAAATCCAACAACCTGGGGAGTTGATTATGGTTTTATTATTCCTGTAGAACATGTACTTGTGTTCCCAGTTGATTAATACCCATAATCCTTTCTATTAATAACTGTTGCTGCAAGATAAGAGCACACGTGAATTCAATATAAAATATTGTCAAGTTACTAAGCTAAACTTTAAAATCTCACACAATCACAGTAAATGCTGCCAACAACCATATCTTCAGTTATATATTGATCCAAAGTATATGTAAAGATACACTGAACTTTTTAAAATAATACACTACAGTAATTGTTACATCTACAGTCTTTTAATTGTGTTATTTCTTCTATGGAAAGTAAAATTTTTTGCTATGTATCTCTGACTTTTACTCCTAACTAGCACTTTTAGGAGGAAAGTGAAGGTATGATTGGTCTGGAAGTTACAAGTTCAGTATTAAAGTTGGAGAAACCTGTCATTGTAAATGGTTGGTTTGATTTGGTGTGTGAACTTACTGCATAAGTAATATCCAAAAATATAAAGTTCTGAGTGGCTTTAACATGCAGCAGTATTAATGTGCAGAGTTTATGCTGTCAGTTTTAAAGTTACATACCTGAAGTGTTTAAGAGGCTGAACTGTAAAGCTCAAACTTCTAACACAGAAATATCTAAGCAATACACTCACCAAAGTTAGGCTTTAAAAGCAAAGTCCTTAAATTTATTTTTTTTTTTATTTGAAGGCATTTAACTACTTTGTATCAGATACAGGGTAAGTTCCAGTCTGTGCTTGAGCACACACTTGTAGCAGCCCAGAGGGAACACTTGGCTGCATGTACACCTGTGCTGTGGATAAGCAGATTTACTTTGCCTGTTCTTCCTGAGTCCTGTGTCAGAAATACCCTTTCACCAGTCTACAATCCCTCTTAGAAAGGATTCTGTGCTGCCTGCCAAAAGCCATGATGGCACCTGTAGGCAGCCTGAGTTTGGGGCATGGTTTTCTGCAGGTGAGGAATTCCTGCAGCTGAAGTCCATGACCTCTGCAGGCAAAGACACTGGATCAGGCCAGGCTTGGGTTTTCTCCTGGCTGGCACCCTGAGGTCTCACCATAGCGAGTCTGAAGAGCTGTGGGCCCTGGGATCTGAAGATGTGTTGCCATCAGGCTTCAAGGAAGCTGCTCTGGACTCACTGCCCTTAAACACTGAGAAGAGGGAGAATATAGATGAATTCTACGAACATCTATCTGATTGTGTTACAGTAATAGAGCATGTGGTCAAAAAGTTATTTCCCTACCTTCCAGGCCTGTGTTCCTGGAAAGAAATCTGCACTTAGACAGGAGAATGCCCCAGATAACTGGGTCGGTAATGTGGGCATTTAAGGATTTGTGCAGGATGGCTTAGCAGCTTCAATGCGATAACAGCTTCCTACAGCTGAGGGGAGGTGGCTTTGCTTATCTCCACTGCCATCATGGACAGCCTGCTTCTTTCTGCAGAAAAAGGAATTGTACCTTCTTTACAGGGTGCTAGAAAATACAGGAGAGTTTTAGTTTTTAAAAACCAGTGAAGGTGTGGAGAAGATTATCTAACGGGATAATCTGCTGAAAATCTGGGATCTCATTTGACTGTGTCCTGTCACTGTCCTGTGTCCTGTCACTGCCCTGTGTCCTGCTCATTTGTTTTGGCATAAAGCTGTTAATGGCAGGGACATATTATTTTGGGTCTTGGAGCGTACAGCACTGACTTGGGTGGGTCATGGAAGTCTTATTGTAAAGAAGCTAAAAATAAAATTATTCCTAAACCCTGGGATTTGTCACATCTCTTGGAAAAACTGATGTGACTTACTTACGTGGGCAAGATAGGGCAAAACTGAGACTTATTTTTGGCTGATGGTGTGACTGAATGGGAGGTGCTGCTCTTTTTAGTTTTCCTGATAAAGCAGTTGTGTTGGTGATCCAAAGGGCATGACTCTAATAACTCCTAAGGGTGTGTTTCAGCAGCTAATTGCTACCCATAACCCTTAAACTTTCTGGATAGTAACCCTTTAGTTGTGCTTTTCTTATGCATGTATCACTGTTTTATAAAACCATCTTTTCTGTTCTGCAACTCCAACTTCCTTCAGGCTGAGACTGGTAAACATACTGTCAAAGTGAAGCATCTTTGTCTTTTAAGATGGTTTCTTCAGATGCTGTAGTGCCTCAGGAGGTGCTTAAGCAAAGCTGTCATTATTAGAATGTGCTTTCATGAGGGAAGGATGTGTTTCCTCAAGCTGTTTATAGGCTGTATGCTCTCTTTTTTCCCCCATTCTTTTGGCTCAGATTGGAAGGAGCACCGGTTAAAATTGATAGTTTTATTTCACATAAAGAATGAGTCAGTTTCTGAGCATTTTAGTTATGGCGAAGCTGCCTAAGCAGTGATAGCCAAAGTCCATTAAGTGATTTTTCTTGCCAGTGTAATTTAAACCAATAGGAGATATTATTTCTGGGTGAAAAAAGTATGGTGATCAAATGTGTGTCCAGTTTTGGACTTCACAGTCCAAGGAAGATGTAGACTTACTGGGGAGAGGCCACGGAGATGAAGGGACTGGACCTGTCTGCTGTGAAGAAAGGCCGAGAGAGCTGTTCCTGTTGAGCTGGAGAAGAGAAGGCTCAGGTGGATCTTACCTATATGTACGAAGACCTGAAGACAGAGCGCAAAGAAGGCTGGTTCAGGCTCTTTTCAGGGCTGTCAAGAGCCAGGCCCAGAGGCCATGGGCATCAGCTGAAAGACAAGAGGTTCCCTCTGAACATCAGGGAACACTTTTTTGCTATGACAGTGACTGAGCACTGGCACAGGGTGCCCAGGGAGGTGGAGCATTATCTCTTCTCTCTCTCCATGGAGATATTCCAAAGTTGTCTGGGCATGGTCCTAGACATCTGGATTCTAAGTGTCCCTGCTTGAGCTGGGGGGCATATTAGACAAGATAACCTCCAGAGGTGCTTTCCAACCCCTACCAGTCTGATTCTTTGAACAAGTGTTGAAGTGTATCCTAATTCTGATGAAGAGGGTCAGCATGCGAAGACAAGACTGGGGAGTAGAGGTGATTAAAAATGCATTTCCTGAACCATGAGCTTAATGGAGGCAGGGTGGAGAAGGAAGGAGAAAAGTCAAACCAACAAGTCAATGGAAAAGATAATCCTACTTTAATAGAAGGACTTTACTATGAAAACAGTTACTATTTTCACGAGGGATTCTTTCACATTACAACTTTATTTACATATATTGGATGACTGCTTGCTCTTACTGCTGAACCCTCAGTTAGACTTCCTTTGACTTTTTTTTTAAAGGGGTATTATTGCACTGGGACCTTAGAAATATTAGAGGGTACCTCAGGTGAGTGCTGCACTATTTGTCCAAGGGTGATGCTTTCAGAGAGTTATGTAGCTTTACTTGGAAAGGCTTTTTTCCTTTGTACTTGCATTCAGCTTTCTCAACAAAGCACATCTTCATGCTGCTATTTTTATTTTAAGGTGCAGTAAAAGGCACTGGACTGCTCAGTGGTCTATGTTGTCTTTAACTTTTATATGTTAATTCTGGAACCGAAACTTTCTGCTGATACTTGGACTCTGAAGCAGATAATTGAAATGTGTCTGTTCAGTGTTCCTTTTAAACAAAGTGGAGCCAGTGTGTCTGCTGCCACGTGTGAAATGTTTCTTTGGTTCCCTTTTCCTACAGGCTAATTCAAGAAGATGCTCTGGGAGGCTCTAGGCAGGCTTTATGTCTGCAGGGGAAGATCTGTTCCTTTTGACTTCATTTTTAAACATCTAGATTGTGAAGTCAGAATCTCTCTGGTCATATTACATCACTGAAGCCTCTAGGTGTTGACTCATCATTATATTTAGAGGGTGGCACACTTCTTTTTAGTCTAATATTAGTGTTCAAGCCCGGACTCAGTGGAAGGTCACCCCAGTAAAGATGAAGTCACGCTCCAAGGCTGGAAAGGAATGCAGGCTTCATTCTGCCTTCCTGGTACACTTGCTGTTCCTTTGTTTTACTTTCAGTTTTTCTACCTTTTAAGGTTGTTGGTGGTTGATATGATAACATTATCAGAAACTGCCACTTAAAGTAGACTGTGCCTCGTGCTGTGGAATCTCTACCTGCTTTCCTTTGTCCTGCTTTATAAATGGGATGAATGTTATTCCCTGGCATTCTGTGAAAATGGAAGCATTTTATTCCTTATACACTGTGTATGCATCTGATAAAATGAAAATATAAAGAGCTTGCAAAGAAAAGTTGCAGGAGCAGTGTCCTTCATGAATCGACGCTGCCCTCTGGGAATCCTATTTTGCAATCTTTCTTGGGTGGTGGTTTGCAGACAGCTAAGTACTATTTTTTTTCATGGTCATGGAAGCACTAAAATAAAGCTATAGAAAGATGATCTTCCTCTGAGAAGTATACAGTCTAAAGTTCTTTTTCCGTTGCATTATTTTTTGTCTGTAACTAATTTCAAATACTTTTCCCACAAACCATTTCTGTGTAATACTGTATTTTGTCTGAAAACACCTGTGACCTTCCATGCTCTGCATCTGATATCCCATCTGACTGCCAGAGTGATGATCCTGACTTTTTCAGCCTCATTATATGTTACCTCTACAACTGAGAAGAGCTGTTGATATTTAGCATTCAAATGGCCTTAAACTGCATGAGGGTATGTTGATTAGATAATAAGAAGATATTCTTTACTGTGAAGGTGGTGAGGCCCTGACACAGGTTTCCCAGAGAAGCTGTGGCTGCCCCATCCCTGGCAGTATTCAAGACCAGGTTGGACAGGGGTTGGAGCAACATGGGATAGTGGAAGGTGTCCCTGCCCATGGCAGGTGGAACGAGGTGATCTTTAAGGTCCCTTCCAATCCAAGCCATTCTATGACTCTATATTTGTCATTCATAAATATCCCTTTATTTCCCATGGTACAGCTGCTAGACCTTGTCAGTCAGCTCTGTATTGGCACAGAAGATGGGATGTGGTGTAATAGCTCTTCTGTGGGGCTGTTGTTCCTGTGCTTTACTCACAGGTCAGGTGTGGGCTGTGTTGAGGAGCTAAGAGAAGAAAAGCAGTAACTTCATGCAGTTGGGCATAATGTAGGATATGAACCATCAAAACAGGACTGGCAGTAAGGTCCCCAAAGCATCTGAGTGTCTGGAACACCACAGGTCTCAAACCACAGAGAGAGGTGCTGAGGTTTCACTGGAAAAAGGGCAGTAGAGAGGTTAACCTTCACTGACATTTGGGACTTATTGAGTATTCATTCTGGCTTGGAGGAAGAATATGAACTAATTTTGATTGGTGCAGTTAGCATATTCAGAATTTTAATGCATATTTATGAGGGGATTATTTAAGGTTGCTCTTGTAGCTGTTAACAAGACAACTTACATTTATGTATGTATATAGGGTCTGATGGTAATTTTCTCTAAGGTGTTCTGCTGCATTTCTAAAGGAGTTGTTAGCCTAGTTTAGGCATCCCTTCCCACTTCTCTCTTAGGTGGTTTTGGCTGTTACTGAAAGGCTTCAGCATTTCTACTGTCTTTCTGGAAAGATGCATGAGCTTTATGATTTGATAGCCACCGAAGAAGCACTAAGGGCATTCTGAGGTTGGGCGCTTGTAACAGCATGGCCAAGTTGAATCTGCATATTCCCACTTCATCCCATGCAAGTAGAAGGTATAGCTGGCCACAACTGTCCTGTTGCCATCCAGGAATTACCAAGCTCCGAATATTCCTCGATTGAATCAATGTGCAGTTCTTGCTCTGAAAATGTGTTGGGGTTTTGTTGTTGTTGTTTTCTTTTTAAAAACAACAAAACCCCCTCAACCAACCAAAAAGTAAGTAACAAATATTTCTGGGCTTGAAAGGCCACTGCCTGTGATGTGGATGCTACTAATTTGTACAGTACTCAAGGTTATTTTCCCATCCATGCACAGGGTGCTTGGTAGCACAAATGCCCTTGTTTCGATGGGAGAACGTGCCTGGCAAGAGACCAAGTGGGTTAAAGGTAGGCCTGTATTCCTTGCAGCTGAAATTCAAAGTAGTGTTTCAAAGCATACGAGTTGTTTGTAAATTACAAAAATAAACTGATTAATGTTCTTTCCAGAACACACAAGACAGCAGTTACTGTCTGCTTTTTAAATTTGGAAACGTACTTTTTTCCTTAAGAGCAACTATGGAAAAATTCTTCTAGTGTTGGCTTTCTGTGGCTGTGTTCTACTGTGCTGTCTAGAGGGAATGCGTTATCTCAGACCAGGGTGGGTGGGAAATCTTTCCTGGGAAAGGACCATTCAGGGTAAGTATTTCCTTTTTTTTTTCTTTTTTTTTTTTTGTAATACAGGAATATAATTTTCTTATCAGTTCTGCTAAAATACAGAGTTTTGAATAGTGAGACATTTTAACAAAGGTGTTAGTAAATCCATGCCAAGGTTTATGAGGGCCTTGTGTTATGAGAAAACAGGCTCAGGAAGCCATAGGGAATTGTAAGGTTTTGTGTGTAAGTCAGTAAAGAATCGTTCTCTGAATCACTTCTTTCTCTGTCACAATGGATACCGTAGGATAAACTGTGGGTAGGTCTGATTTAGATATCCCTAAACACTGTACATATTTAGATTAAGATTCCACTTTGCAGTTGTCTGTCTCCTGTAATAGGTTGAACTAAATTCCTGGACTCAAATGCCTTTTGATCTTTGAGGAAGTTAGATCTGGCCTGGAACACTGAGGGAGAGGCTACTGTGGCTTTCCTCTGAACTCCACAAGTGTTAGCTGGAATGTGGAGGTCAACCAGGGACTTCTGACAGAGAAGTTTTGGTGGTGGTCGTTTTTCCCTTCTGATTGTCCTGCTTGAAAATATTGGAGAGTTTGACTGTGTATACATAGAATACTGATCCTTTCTTCTCCAGCATGATAGCAGGATATGTTCTTTTCTGGGATGGGAAGATATATTGTAACTGGGGAAAATTGCTGGTTTTGACTAGTGTTACTCCTGTGGTTTTTTGGAGGTTTGTTTTTTCGTTTGTTTTTCTAGTCTTGCAATTTAAGGCAGAGCATGTTTTTGTAAAGCAATGTAAAGCCAAGATGATAAGACACCAGGTCACACTTGGAATAAACCACAGCCATGAACTCTACAGGAACTTCTTTGCATCTAATTGAAACTGATGCTGGCACATTGCATATTAAAACAAGAAGTCAACCCTCCTGGTATCTGCTGACACAAGCAAGAGCTACAGCTCTCAGAGGGAAAAGCTGCCTTTACGTAATTTATAGAAAAGTCTTTGGTTTGTCCCACTAAGTAGTTCTTATCAGCAAATATCTGCTAATAATCAAACACAGTTTTGCCCTTCTTCCTCCAGCAAACTGTCACTCTGAAGTCAACAAAAATACTGTTTTCCTAGCTGATAGTAATCAAAAAGTGCAGTAAAGCCATCCTAATGTGGTTAGGGCAGCAGCTGTTCTTTATTTTAATACCATCAGAGGTCCTAATCCATCCACAAGTTCTGATATCAGTTTTCTGGCCCAAGGAAAAGGCTTCTAAATGAAGGTCAGCCTTCCACTAGCAGTGCATGAAGACACTGTGTTTACAGAAGGGACATTCTGACTTAATCATATTCAAAACAATAAATTTATTACTCTAATTACCAGTTATTTAAAGGAATTTCTCAAATCTTTCATACGAAATATATGTTAAGAACACTGCACCAATTTAATGTAATTAATAAATTAACGCTTAATAGAGGTGAGTAAAAGGTAGTGCTTGAAGAGGAATATTGTCTTAGAAGATGAGAGGTATGGGAAGGGGGTTTGAGGTAATACAGAGCTTTAAGTTCGTGGCATTAAGACAAAATCTGCAATAGATTTGAGCACAAAGGTGGGAGATCTGAGTTGAATCAAGGTGGAATTAATTGTCAGTTACTTCTGTGCATTTGAAAACATGTTTTTTTTCTGTGCTGGATAAATCCCTTATTCTTTTCCAGCTGATGAAAATTTTGGGATTTGCTACAGGAGTGCAAGGATTTCTCCATGACTGTTCTCAGATCCAATCCTTGGGCAACACATCTGCTGATAAACTATACCATTCCATCAGTGAGGATTTTGTTCAGTTTCCTGTGTAGTATGAGTGTGTGAATTTTAAAATAATGTATCTTGTACCTTTTTTTTAATTGTCTTGCTTGTATGTTACTACTTTTATGTTCTTCCAATTCTGTTGCATTTTCTGGACACTCTATCCTGCTTAAATTACATGACTTTTGAACTGGGCTTTGAAACTTAATGCAAAAACAGAGGCTTTGCAGATATGGTAGATGCAATGTGGATGTCTCAGGGATAAGAGAAACCTTCCATGTGATAGGGACTAATGAGCTGGAAGTTAAGATGACAGCAGAATGGGAAAAAGAATTTACAGTATCCCTGGCAAGAGAGTAATGAAGGCATCTATTACACTGCAGGAAGGTGGACTCAAGGCAGCATGTGTTGTCTTTAACTGGCCTTGTAGTGACTTTAAAGACATTTTCCTATTTTTCCTATTTCTCAAGACATTTCTTCTTGAAACCTTTTGGCTTTGTTTGTTTGTTTTGTTAAACAGCTGGAGTTTGTGGTATCTGACTGGAAGTACAGGCAGTTCACTCAGTGCTGAAGTGAAGGGAATGAGTATTTCACAAGGATGAGGCTGTTTGGTTGAGTCACAGGGCTATCTGAATCAGCCTTCTGTCAGTTTGGGAACTGGAGCCATTTTTACTTGGGTTTCCTTCAGTTCCTGAGACAGGGCAACATACAGACTGGGAGCACTCACATAGCACAGGCCCTGGACCAGAAACTGCCTCAGATGCAATATCAAACATTTTTTATACACATTAGCACGTTTTCTTTCTTTTGGCAATGGATGCTTTCACTGTTTTGCCTTTGTAAAGCTTTTGGGTGGATTCTCCCAAGAATGTCACTTGAACAAGCAAAGAGACAATTCAGGTTATATAATGATATGAGCTTAAATAAGTACCTTCTAGACCCATTCAGTTCTTATGTGCTGGTGATCCTGTTCCTCTGAATAAACATGCAGCTGCTTCTCACCATCTGACTTGAAGGTTTTGGTCACAAAAAGTTCCAAATTCCTTTCAAGTCTGCTGCTAACAACAGGAGCTGCAGAAATATGTCACAGAATGGTGTTGTGCTGTCCTTCCTTCCTGTGTCCTTCTGTAAATCCCTTTATCCTTTGCGTCTGTAACTACATACCTTCTTTTCATGTCTGTCTTTACCTGTAGTGTCCATTATACCCACTGTGTGCTCTGTGATGCAGCTGCTTCTAATTGCTCCTGTTTGTCTCACACTTGAAAGGGAGAAACACACAGCACAAATAGCACAGGAGTGTTTCTTAGGAGGATAATCTGTCTTCTTTTTTATATTCCAGTTCCAAATGGCTTAAATACTAAAGCTTGTACCTTTAATAGGTCTTTCCTAAATAAATTGTTTGTTCATTACTGATTGTCTTAATCTATCACCCTTACAATTCTGAATGGAAGTTTTTCTGACTCCCTGCTGGTGTGTGACCTACATATAACAGATGCAGAATGTCCTGTGCATGTATTTAGATTCTGGGAAATTTTTGTGGAGCTGTCACTTACTGAAGCATAGTTCTGATTTTCTATTCAAAGCCCTTCTCCACCATAGTCTTTCGGTTGATCTAAAATGTATGATCTGATTGACGTTGTGTAGTGATGACAACAGAAGCAACTGCTTAAAATAGCTTGTCCGAGCTTCGTGTCTGCATTTCGTGTGTTTACTTCAGGTCTAGGAATTAAATCCTTATCTGTTATTTGTCAGTCTTGAAACAGAAAGAGAGGGATGTAAGCCTTATCAGTACCTTTACTGAAGATGAGATTTTTCTGAGACTCGTATCTTCCGTTCCCAGCACAACCTTGTATTTTTCCAGCCTGTTCTTTCTCTTACTAACAGGAGGGGAAAAAAGTGCTGCACAGATCTGCGCTCGGTATGAGAATTAGTTTCATGTAAAAAACAAATACTTTCTGGTGGTATAACTGAAGGGGAGAAGGGGTGGTGGAGTCTGAACACAAACAGGCACCGGATGCTCGGAAAATTATTTATAAGCTGAAAAATCGCATGAGGACAGTGGCTTCTTTAGGATTTTATGTGTTTTATGCACTGCAAATACCCAGTATTCAGTTTTTGGATAGGCTGATCTCCTTAAAATATTTGCCACCTGCCTTGCTTTTTCTTCTACTTCTGCATTAGCAGTTAATGCCTTCCTTACCTTGCATTGTTTTTGAAGGACCTTCAGCTATTCTTTATCCATGTTCTTGTAGTATATGCACTGCTGTTAACCCCAGACCCATAAAACATGAGTTGTGTCAATATTGCGATATTGGTTTTTATGGAAACTTTAGGCTCTTATTAACACCTTCTGTGTTTTTGAGCTTTATGGTACACCTTAGTCACCATCTGTATGTTGGTTGTTTTTTTCTCTTGCTTTTCTTTCTTTTGAGGTCATACCTTAGGTGTGTGTTTGATGAGGTGAAAGGGCATATTTGAACCTGGCATTCTCACACAGAAAGGTCACTTCTGAAAACTGGAGTAAAAACACCAATATTATGAAATTTGGGATTAAAATTATGAAAGTGAAAAGCACTGTTTCACTTCTTTCTGGTCTCCCCTTGCACCTGATAATCATACAGCAAGTCACCTTGATAGTGCAGATAAACTTAGTTTACACACACTTAGACTGTTTACACCGCGTAAAGGAAAATCGTGGCTGATACAGGAAAAAATTCGAGGCTTTATGTGAATAATTCACTGTGTGAACTAAAGGCCATCAAGCTGTGTGTGCTCTGGTTGTACCGAGGGCCATGGGTGCCATCTGCTGACTCCTCCATGCACCACACAGCCCATCGCAGTGGGAAGAGGGAAAGATATGCTAAGGAATGTAGTTTTAAATACCCTACCACTCGAATATTAAATACAAAATACAGTTTTTAATCCTTGCTTGGGTTTGTGCAGTATGAACAACAGTGTCCACCCTAAATGTATTTCAGTTTCATTCCAGCCCTGCAAAATAGTTCTACAGAGGAATTATTATTATCCTTTGCAGCTTATGGTGGACTTAGATCTTAATTTTGCAGTGTATCATGGCTCAGTATTTGCACTCTGCTTCTCACTCTGCACTTTATTTTCAGCATTTCTGAAGTCTTCCCTCGTTCCATGTGCTATATTCCATCTATGATATCCTGTATATAGCTGGGATATCAGGAAATCAGGGATATCTGGGAAGTCAGACTGAAACAATTTCATCATTGTGTTTGCTTGCAAACCTGGTCAAATAGGTTCTGTTGTCCTTTGTGACATACCAGCAGCACTACCAGGTAAGGTGGTATAAATAGGTGACTACACCTGATTTAGTAGCAAAGCTGAGAGAATGGACAAACTGGAGAAGAGCAGTTTAGAGAGACTGTAGAGTAGTTTACAGCCTACTCATCAAATTGGTTTTTAAGGCAACTTCTGTTTTGTCTTGCTTGCCATAGTTTTCTTTAAAACCTAAAATCAGTTTATTGGGTCACTCAAGTGAATGGTGGTGAGTTTCTACTGGGAAGGAATTCAATCCTAATAAGCATGGCAGTGTGGTATCTAATGCCATGGTCCTAGGCTGCTGTAAATCAAATCATGATCTGGCAAGGGCTCCAGCACTAGAACGTGAGATGATGTTTTCAGCTGAATTGTTAAAATGGTCCATGACGTGCTTTTGGCTGAGCACAAATAGTGCTTTGCCTAACAACTTCCAGGCATGGTTTGGGAGTCTGCAAGGTCCCTGCAATCATTCCCAATAGCTGTTTCAGAAGATAAGAGTGAGCAGTTTCCTTGAAATAATTTTATCACGTAGTTGTGCCAGCACATGGTGGTTGTGTCAGGGCCCCAGGAGCACAGCAGGCTGCAGTCACTGTGACCAGTCCAACCTCTGTGTATTGACCCAGGAGCTCTGTTTAAGCTCAGGATGGGCCTTCATTCCTGGCCTGATTACACAGATCCTTGGACACGTAGTATAGCCTTAGACTTGCATTGCAGCCTTTGTAGTTTTGACTCTGGTCCCATCTCTTTCTCCTCCTGACTCCCTGAATAGGTCTGGACTTGTTTCCATTGCTTTCTGTGTCCAGGGCTGTTGATGGTCACTTTGACCAGTGCCCTGCTCAGCTCAGGCTGTTGAGATGCTGCAGACAAGCCCCCGAGTCAGTGATCCTTGTGAGTCCCCTCCAACTCAGCGTGTTCTGTGGTTCTGTGACCTGTGAGGGCACTGCTGCACTGTGGTCACCTCAGCTCCCAGCTAATCCTCATTCTTGGATCACCTTTACTCTCCACGCTGTGGAGAGGAAGCATAACCAAATAATTATGGGCCTGTCTGGGACTTGGGACCCAATTTGTGTTTGCAGATTTGTCTTTCTCTCTTGACCAGGACTCCATTACTATCCCACCCACAGTAAGTGGGATTTTGTTAGGATAAATAGAATCACAAAATTATTAGGGTTGGAAAAAGACCTCTAAGATCAAGTCTAAGTCTTAATCCAGCACTGCCAGCTCCACCATTAAACCTTGTCCCCAAGTGCTACATCCACACACCTTTTGAATTCTCCCAGGGATAGTGATGCCACCACTTTCTCTGGGCAGGCTGTTCCGACACCTGGTGACCCTTTCAGTGAAGAAATGCTTCCTAATATGTAGACTCAGGTTCTCTGGTGCAGCTTGAGGCTGTTTCCCTCATCCTGCCACTTGTTACCTGGGAGAAGAGCTCAGCCTCCACCTGAATACAGCCTCCTTTTGGGTAGTTGTAGAGAGCAAATTCATCCCAGGAATGATTTAAGGCACTTAAAATGCCTGGCTGTCACAGGCAGCCCCTGAACGTTTGGGTTTTTTCTTTTTGGTAAAGTAAAAGAGAAGTACTGTTGCATTAAGATGATTAAAGTCTGATCCATGTTTGTGCATATTTATTGTCTTATTCATCAAAGCCCAACTGAAGTATATAGGATTATTTGAAAGCAAGGTAATGGGTAAGATGGATCAAGTTTCAGCCTGGCTTAGATGAATGGGATCAGCTAAAATATGTAGTAGTAAATTATTTAAATACATTTACAGTGCATTTTGAGCAAAATGAGAAGATTGAGTACTTGTGCTGTTCCAATCCCAGCCTTGTTAAGGAGATGTTTTTTGTTAAAAATAACTTGATAAAATACTCAAGTTTTAGCTTTGTATCTTCTAATTTAAGAATATAACACTTGTCTTCTCCACTTGACTGCTTAGAGGGTGGAGAGAAATCTTTGGTATTCTTATCTTTAGGGGGGAGGAAGGATGTCCTCCAGATTGGTACAGAAATACTTAGCAGAGCTAATTGGTGCTTTAATGGGTACAGTCACTATCTAATACATAAAGATAGTTAAAGAAATGAATGGACTGGAGAGAAAGCTTCCTGAAATATTTGAATACATCCATAGTTTTAAATGCATAAAACATAAAAAAATAAAAAAAATATAATTTTCAGGCCTTGCAAACAGGAAGGACTGATCTCTTTGATGTGGTTATTGATTATCTTAAGCATGTTAGGACTGTGATGCTTGTTACTACAGCACCTAATACAGTGTACTACACCCTAGAGGAATAAACACAACCAAAATGAATAATATAATGCTAGCAATGCCAGGAACAGGTTTTTGGGTAGATATGACTCATGTCTCTCTGTAATGCCTTAAATGATCTTGGTGATATCATTTTATATTTATACAACTTTGACGTTTCAGTGAATCCTAAGCCAGACCATTTAATTATGAACTTCCTGCTCTAAGGTTGTATTTTAAAATGGTTTTCATGTGAGTAGAAAAAATCACTTTAATATATTTCTATGAACTGAGTGTGATGATTATTTTTCTGCATTACTTTTTTCTGAGTATGTAAGGGCAGATCATAAACCTTCGTTTCAGTTTGGTTTTTTATTTTGCCTTTATTTTTCTTTTGTGTTGAATGTACGTATGCATGTTTTGTGTGTGTGCATAATTCAGGAAAATAATTGTGATTACTGAAAAAAACTATATTTTATTTCTAAAATTATTTACTCTAACTGGAATTCAGTCCTGTATACATCTTATTTGTGTTGGCAATACTGGAAGAGCCTATAGGCCCACTAGGTAAAAATACGGGGTTTTGTGTTTAGAAGTCCCTGTGAAGAATTATATTGTAGTTCAAAGTCTGGGTAAATGTAATGAGGTATTTAAATGTACAGTGATATTTAAGTGCTAGTCAAGGAGGAGCAAACGAGAATTGTCAAACAAAAACAAGGGACTCTTCTCTAAATTCTTGGCATAGCAAAGTATATTGTATAACTGCCATATTGAGAATGTGACTTCTCTCTACTTCAGGGTTTTTTTGAGTCTACAAGCAAGCAGAACTCCCTGATTTTCCTCATGCAAACAATAAGTAAAAACCTGTAATGAGAAGATCTGAAACCAGTAAATTACTGTTTGAGTCTGAGAGCCATTTGCCTGAGCAGAATGGCAAGTGTTTTATTTGGTGCATCCACATACTGGACCAATACAGGCTTTGTCCTCCCCAGGGGTGTTCCCCAAATTACCATTGCAGTCTTGAGCCTGCACTGTGTCTTCACAGGATCACAGATACATTGGTTGGAAGGGATCTCTGGAGGCCATCTGGTCCAGCCTCTAGCTCAAAGTTTAGGACTGTTGCCAACACTAGTTGAGGTCAGCTCTGACACTTTTTTTGTCAGCTCTTGAAAACCTTTGTGAAACTCCACAACCTCTCTGGGCAGATGACATCTCTATTACCCTTCAAGTTAAAAAAAAAATTCTGCAACTTAAGTCTTTAATCCTTATTTACTATTTTAGTATCATTTACACTTACAGCAAATTTGCAATTTGTCTTGTTCAGAGTACTTAGGAAGATACTGAGCAAGTCTCTGCCCTGGTACTGACCCTTGTGATATGGTGTTTGTTATTTGTTGTCAAGTGGATGTCGAGCACTTCATAATTAGCATTTCAGCCTGTCAGTTCACCAAGTTCTCAACCCATTTAACAGTCTGGTCATGCAGCCCTTACTTCCTCAGCTCACAAATGAGATCATTGGGTCAGGATTTAGATAAGTCGGTCTTACTCAAAGCTCTTTAAAGTGCTTATGAAACAGGTGATATTTGCATTATATTTGAATGCTTAGTATTAGCATATTATTTCCTGCATCTGTGGGTTTGTTTTGGTTTTTAATGTCTTGGGCTGACTGAGAGAGAAAGCTCAGTTTGCCTTCCCTGAGCTACTGGACAAGCCTGAAACCTGAGCTGCTGAACAGCCCAAGAGATGTTATTTCTTCTTTGGAAGCAGCTGCGCCCTAGGAAAAGGAGGCTTCCAGGATGGGAAGGAGCAGGGCAAAGAGGTGAAGAGGAAGAAACCTGCAATACAGCGGAGTTTTGGGAAGAGCTGGGAGCAGAAGCTGAAGCCACAGAGCCACTGGAAAGGGACTTCCCATGGAACCAGAGAGCACGTTGAGTTTCCTGCAGTGTAGGAAGCCACTTTCTTGCTGGATGGAAGGTCACCCGCAGGGTAGCCCTTCTATCTCTGAGGATGCAGCAGACAGGGGTAAATTTGCTTCCAGCTGTGTTTCATTTCTATTTTATCACTGTGAGGCTTCTGTATTTTAAAATGTTCAGATCCCAGTCTTCAGTCACAGATAACTGCATCCTGTGCTACGTCAGCAGGAGCAGAGCCAGCAGGCTGAAGGAGGTGATTTATTTTATTTACTTGTGAAGCAACATCTGTGATAGTGTGTCCTGTTTGGGGCTTCTGTGTGCAAAAAAAGATGTAGGCAAACCAGAGAGGGCACTGAAAGGGAGCACATAACACATGGAGAGGCTGGGTTTGTTCAGCATAAGAAAAAGAGTAAAGCTAAGGGGGGACCTGGTTATTGTCCTCTATGACCAAATGACTATAGAGAGGAGACACTCAGACTCTCCTTGCTGTTGCACCCTTCCCTGGTTCAAATAAATCCAGTCAGAATCTCCCACATCACAACTTAGAGGGAAAAACAGTTTTCACAGTGGCTAAGCACTGAATCAAGCTGCTGAAGGAGGCTGAAAAACCTCCATCTGTGAGGATATTTTGGAACTTGACTGAACAGGGCCCTGAATAATCTGATATAACTTTGAGGCTTTCCCTGCCTTGAGTAGGAGGTTACACTAGATGACTTCCAGAGGTCCTTTCCAAGGAAGATTATTCTACTGGCCTATGAGACATACACTTACATAGCACTTTACTGGTGTATCCTGAAAAGTGATGTTGGTTTAGGTACGTGGTTGTTCTTCTGCTCTTTGACCTTTGAAGATCGTTCAGCAAAGTCAGTTATTTCTCTCTGCTGTGGTTCTTAATATTGGCTTTGTAAAGCATTTAATCTTTGCATGTAAACACTGACATCTGCTGAGGAAAACTGATTCACTTATTTACTTTTTCTGGTACCAGCCTTTTTGTTGTCTAATTGGCAAATGTAGAGCTTCTTTGTGTTTAACCTACCATAGGTGGAACATAGTTGGTTACAGGTCTCTTAAAATCATGCTTTTATTTGGACTGCTTCCTCATCCTTCTGTGCATTGTTGTTACTACAGATAAAAAGTTCTCATTCTTTACATTCCTTCCTGTATGACTGGGAAGAGATGGAAAATCATTACCAGCATTTCAACACCATCCTAATCTTCCTTGCGTTGTTGATTAAATTTAATTTTTTTCCACATAGTGACCAGGTACCATGTGCTGACGTTCTTACTTTCTGACAACTCAAGGAAGCTGCCTCTGGACTGAGATCTTGCAGATGTTCTGCATTAGAGAACAGGACAGCAAAGCCACAGTGGGTCTGTAGAGGAAAACAGTTGTATTTGTGTGTGGGTTTGGTATTTCAGACTACTTTTTAATCTAGTTTAAGTCCTCTGGATTGAACATGCCTGAAATGCCTCTTCCACTTCAATTTTGTCCAGAGAAATCCAATTTGCACACTCAGCCTGATCACTGGTGTAGAACAAAGTGTGATAGGTGAGGGTTGTCAGGAGATTTGCTTCAAAAGCACAATCCTGATCTGAACTAAATGCAAATACAGTTGCACCTACAAAATACTGTTGTTTATGTGAAATTTATTGAAGCCAAGACTTTTCTTACCTGCCTGGGGAGACTTAAAACAGAATAATAAAGAATTCCTGGGGCCATATTAGCATGAGCTTTAGTCATGTAAACTCTCTCAAACATTTTAACAGAAAAGTACATTTTTGATACACAAATGACTATCCAATTACTATGAACTATATTCTGATCTTTGCATATCTGTGTTGTGAAGCTGCTGAATAGCCATCTATACAGCAAATACGTTGTTGTGCTAGGGTGTGCTTAGCTGAATTTCAGACATGGAGAGAGAGAACAAAAAGCAGAGGGGACACAAAGGCAACTAATGGGAGAGAGAAAAAATTGTTAAATATAGGATTTGGTTAATTTCTTAAATTAGAGTGTGAAATGTTAAATATGTGGAAGGTCATACCTGACCAACCTGATGATGGTCTGTGGTGAAGTGATGACCTCAGTGGATGAGGGGAGAGCAATAGATATTGTTTATCTTGGCTTTAAGTATTTTGATGCTGTCCCCTGTAACATCCTCATGCACAAACTAGTGACATAGATAAGTGGACAGTGAAGAGGTTTGAAAAGTAGCTGAGAGAGCTGGGACAATCCAGCCTGGAGAAGAGATGGCTCAGGGGGATTTTATCAGTATGTATAAGCATCTGATGGGGAAGAGTGAAGACACTGAAGCCGGGCTCTTCTCAGTGTTGTTCAGTGAAAAGAAATATTGTGGGCACATATTGGAAAAAAAAGGAAATTCCTTTTAAATATTAAAAAAAACCCAAGCCTTTTTAAATGTAGGGTGATTGAGTGTTAGCAGTTTGCCTGGAGAGACTGTGGACTCTCAGTCTTTGAAAATACTCCAAACCTGCCTGGGCACAACCCTGAGTAACCTGCTCTAATTTGACCCTGCAGAGAGCAGGAGGCTGGACTAACTGATCTCCTGACTTGCCCTCCAGTTGTAGCTCCAGTTGTTCCCTGATTCTTACTCATCTTTCTCCCCTTACAAAAAAAGTCACAACTTCAGACTGAGCATATAAAGCATTCCTAAAACGGCTCTGTGCGAAGTAGAATTTTCTTGGTAGATTCACTAGTGTTGATGTGCTGGTATCTGACTTCTGGTTCCTGTTTGCCCACATTTAAATTTATCATTGTAGACCACTTGATTTAAAGTGATCAATCATTTGTATTGCTTTAGCAGTCACTAGAATAATTTCATTACACATATTTGGGCACCTCTTTCACTGCCACTTCTTGAAGTTTTTACCCAAATTAAAATCATACTCTGTGGAAGTAAAATAGCTTCCAGTATGTTACTACTTTGGGTTATTGACAAGCTCCTGTTAGATCTGGTTTTGAGACTGTATGCCCAGTTTGCTGATCAGACATAACCCACTGTTGTTTGTGCTTCAGGGTCCCTTTAGGTAGGAATCCTCTTTAAGTTGCCTTGGATCATTCCTTTTTTTTCACCTGACTTGAGTCATCAGCACAAAACCTGGAGTTGATTCAGCTTCCCAACTCTTATCTGGCTCCTTAAAACCAGTTGGCCTGGTTTGTTGGACACTTACATGTGCTTTGCTGACAGTGTAAAAACTTGAGCGACTGAAACCAAACTCCTTTTCTTTTTCTGACGTCTTTTTTGTTCTTTTATGCTGAATATGTCGCAATTTCTTTGCCCTGATTCCAGGTGGCAGACGCAGACAATCAATCTAAGTTTATCTGTGCTCGGCAAACTTCAGCTTAAGAACTTTTCTTTCCCTGCTTCTATGGAAGCAGGATCGTATTGGGCAGAACAGTCCCTGAGCTGAGCTGACCATGCATTTGGGTATCACGACTCTCACACTTTCTCCCTGACTATTTCATTATTCAGCACTGCTGTTAAGCATCTTCCTCATGAATCATTGTGCCTGTGATTCTGACGTATTGGAAGATGCAAAATGGTGTAAAATAGGATTGTGCTCAGGCTTCTTTTTTCCTCTCTCCAATGGGATCACTCTTATGTGTTAGTGCTGCTATTTTACAGTTCCATTTCAAATTTATCACCTTCTTTGCTCTGCATTTATTCTCTCCCACATGTAAAAAATCTTTCAAATTACTCCTGTCTTTTTCTTTCCAACAGCAATGCCAATCATCCTGTCCTGTTAGCATTCCCACAGTCATCGTGGAGCTCATTCTTTGATGACAAGAGTGTATTCATTTCCTCTGCCACCGTCATCTTTTATCTATCTCTCCTTCAATTGTGCTGAGCATTGAGCTGAGGCGTTGGGAAGTGACATAATCATTTGTCTTTCTTTCCCTAGAAGTGTTGCTGCTGAGCCCTGGGGTTGCAGTGGCTTTTTCCAAATGCTGTTTGCATTACCTTCCCCGTGTTGTTGGTCTTGGTCAACTTGTGGTCCCAATCTTGATCTCCCTGTGCCTGGAAGTCTTTAAGCCCATGGCAGGTTCGTGAGTGCTGCTCTGTTGACTGGGTTATCGTGGGTTCTGTGTGGGTTGTCATTAGTATGCCAGGTAAAATTACTGCTAATAATCCATTTCAATAGAAGTATATTAATATCCTTCCCCCGGTGTGGTACTTCCGCTGCTGGCACTGCAGGGACTGTTCTCCTCTTCTGCACACCATCAGTTCCTACACCAATCCTGCCTGCTCTGCTACAACTACTTCTCTGTGAAATGATTTATTACATGTGATCCCCCATTGATTTATCTGAAATAAACCATACTAGACAAAATCTGTTAAAGATTCACTTCAAGTACAGACCAACTTTAAATTTTGCTGCCTTTTTTTTAGCATTTGAGTGTATGGATTGCAATGATCTCTTTCAAAATCCCTCCCAAACATCTCACGAATTTGTGCAGGCTTGTGCATGCCTACTGCACTTCCACCTATTTTGAAGAAAGCTGTGTTTATTCTTGCCCAGTCTGGGCTTTATGACTTGGTGACACAACCCTAGATTGATGAAATTTGAGGTTGTCCAATCCCTTGCCTTTGATTGGAGGTGAAATTTCAGATATTTTTTGTTAGAAGTAATAAACAATGTATTAAACCAAGAAAGCACTCAAATAATGAGATCTCAAAGGAATGTAAGAGACAGGATGAAATGGTTAGAAAGTTATTCTGCAGAAAAAAGATGTAAAGGGTAAACAAAAGTCCCTTTTTCCAATTTATCCATTTTCAGTGGCTCCCCAGATTGCAGGAGATTCTGTACATTGATAAATAGAGGTCTGAGATAGTGCAAAGAAAGGATCTTGGGTTTGGTTCTGTTATCTGCCATTTTGAAGACTGAAATCTCTGTCTGAGATCTGTTTGTTCTTACTCTGAATTTAAAACTCCACAGACTTCAGGTCACTTTTATTTATGTAAGTTCTTCTGCAGTGTTCTGCTAGTTAACAAATTCCTGTTGCAAATACCAGCACCTGTAAATTCCCATTCACCAAAGGAAGTAATACTTCAATTTCAGACAAAGCAAATTCTGTACAATTGAATTCTCCACCAGCATTACATATAAAAAAAATTATAGTCAGAAAGTTATTGCACATTTAAAAAACTATTCTGTTGGTTGCAGTATGCAACTATCCTGTAGATTATAAAATCACTGTTTGAGAATACTGATTTATAAACAATGGAGAAGATATCTCTGCATTCTCTTTCTGCCTTTTTAAATTTTGCTTTAAAATATTATTTCTTTGCTCAGCTTTTGCTCTAGAAGTAGTGCTAGAATAGTTCTTAACCCATAATCCCTTCTGTATTTTAGAGGCAGAGGAACTTGTGCATTAAGCTTGCGTAAAGGTTTTACTTCCAAAAATTTGTACAGTAATAAATAAATAAATAAACCACTAAAAATCATTTTGTGTTTATCTTCAAAAACTGAAGAATTTATTTAATGGATTGAAATGCATCAGTTTTAATTAGGGGATGGTTCAAAGGCGTTAGAGGAAAAATAAAAAAAGGTGGACTGTTGAGCTTTAAATACTTTTTTCAGATCTTAAATTGGCATTTAAAAAAGCCTCTCAATGCTGTGAAGATTCTCTGTGGGATGATTTTTTACTTGGTAACTACTCTCTTCTGAAAAAGCTTTTGTTTTCTGTGTGCTTTCAAAATGCCATGAGATGTTTGCCCCATCCCTGGAAGCATTCAAGGCCAGGTTGGATGGGACTTTGAGCAACCTGACCTCTTGGAAGATGTCCCTGCTCATTGCAGGGGGGTTGGACTAGATGACCTTTAAAGGTCCCTTCTGTGATTCTGTATATTTAGTAGCTTTTGAACATGTATTTTACAGTTTTGTAGCTAACCCCACAAATAAGTAGATGTTAATTCATAAACCTGCCTGCCATCCATCTTCTGGTTTGTATCTTTACAGGAACAAGGCAGCAAGTTGGGACTGTCTTTATGGATGCCAGAATACATGTCTTGGTGAATAAATGTCTTTTAGTCCCTGTTGGTTCATGTTGCTGCCAAGGTGAACTCAGTTTAAGTCCATGGGACTGTACTGTGCCCCTGGTGCATGATCACTGTGCTTCCTTGGCTGGTAGCCTTGGCAGACTCATGGGAGTGCCCTTCTGTGCTTGGCAAGGTGCTCTCTTAAAGCTTTTAGATGAAAAATTTTTATATTACGTCCATCACTACAGTGAATGTGATGCCTTGAAGACTTCAGTGGCCTTCTCTTAGGACAGCCTAACACAGAGCAGACTGCCCTGAAACAGTCTATTGTTTCATTGGAGAACTGGTTCTTTTTAAAATCTGCTCACTGGATGTGGTCTGGTACATGTTGCTTCAGGAATTTGTCTGCGTTCATTGGTGTTTGTAAAACACTTTGTAAACAGCAACCAGACATTGCAATAATATTTGAAGATGCTACAAGCACATCGACAGAACAGGAAATACAGAACTCTTTCAGTTGCTCTGTCGAAAAGATAAGAAATTATTTTTTGTTCAAGTTCTAATTCAGTTATCTTCTAGGAATGTGTCTTGGCTCGAACTGTCTTCAATTATTTCCTTGTGTCCTAGAAACACACACATTTACTCTAAATTACTCTATTAGCTGCAGACCGTGTCCTTTCCATGAGAAGTGGTTGCTATCATTTGATATCATCCAGTGTGAGAACACTCTTTAGCAACCTTTTAAGTGCTAATTTAAGGAATTGTGACATTCCTCTGTTACACGCATTTTGGAGCATGAATTTCTTCTTGCTCACGTTGATTAAACCAGTGTCATGGAATAAAACAAAGCAATTCCAAGTGATCCTTCAAGAGCAGGTGGTACACCCAAGGTGCCTCTTGCTTTGTGTAGTAATATTGGAGCCTAAATTTATCTCTGTGACCTGAGGAAATTGTAATATAATTGGTGATATCTCAAGTGAAGTGAAGTAGGATTTTGCTTGTCCATCTCAAGTTGAAGTTCTGACTGTAAAAACTCAGCTTATGACTAAAATGTATAAATACTAATTTAGAAATTCATATTAAATTACAATTTAATACTTGTATCTTTCTGTCTTTTCAATAGTGAGGAAAACTACCTTTCTACATGAAACCCTACTTGCTTTTTGTTGCAGGGGAAAAGATTTCTTTACAGAGGAAAGTGTTGAAACAAATAATGACCTCCAAACTAATACAATATTAAGTTCATATTTTATGGTAAATGTGGGTATTGAGCACCTTATGTCAAAGAGCACATGATGAGAGGAGTGGGAGTTTTTTATTAAGACATTTTTTCCCCATAATTGGCTTTGTATGAAAATTGAGGCTCTTGGATTAACTCTTAATGGCTCAGATTTTTTGAGTCCTTCAGTCCTCACATTCTCCATTCATAGTTTATTTGCATTGTTCTCATTTAAGTGACTAAAGAGACAATTAAGTGGTCTATAGCTATGTGATAAACTTTAATGAAAGCTGTATTCATAACTGTTCTATTAATTGATTCATATGACTAGAATAGAGTTTTACCTTGAAATCATGGTAACAGATTACAAAAATAATGAGAAAATTAAAGTTAAATTATCAATAAATATTCTCAGATAATTTTATGAGCTTACTTGTGAAGAAATATAAGCATAACTGAATATGCATTGCTTGATGATGAGGTGAATTAAGCTGTGATAAGACTGTGAGCAAAATTCAGAGTGGAATTAACTGAGGCACAGGTGGTCAAGATCAGAAATGCAGAACTGAGTAGCAGGTAGAGTTATGTTATATTGTCCTAACAGATAATTTAACTCCAGTTTTGGTTAAAGCCACTCCTCACTTGGATCCTTAAATCTATCTTGGACAAAATTACAGATGAAATGAACTGTGGGAATGACTCCACATGAGTTTATCAGTCCTCTGTATGTCTGTACATACAGAAATCAAAGGAAGTCATTGTGAGATTGAAGTTATGAGTTTGTGGAATTTTTATTAGCATTTTCTGAGATGTAGTGATCTAACTTGGCCAAATAACAAGATTTCCCATGGATCTGGATGACTTGCTTCAGAAATGCTACCTTTTTTTTTTTTTTGTCCTGAAGACTGTCAAAATTAGAATGAGTTGGAATTTTTGTAGGAAAATGTTCTTCTACTGGAAAATGTTTTGGTTTGGGGAATGCCATGAATTTGGTTTCATTGTTTGCAGCTCCAGGTTTCAGAAGAAAGCTGATTGTTTAAATACAGATCAGTTGCTTTGAAATAAGATCAATATTCTGTCACTCACTTGTATTTCAATGTATCTGCTATTTAATTACTGGCAATTTAATATTGACAATGCATTTGCTAGAGAGTGAACCAACATGTAGAATGACTAAGTGTTTTAGAACTGTATTAAATACTCACCTTCTGAGACCATGAATTCTTCATGCATGAGATGCCTGCATGGGAGCCAGCTCTACTTTAATTTTTTTCTTCTTTTATTTTTGTTAGTCTCTTCAGAGCTGTATCACACTTCATAAAAAATATGTAAACTGAGAGTGCAAAATACAGAGATGGACTTGGTTCTGGTCCTTTCTTGGGATGGATCAATGGAAGACTATTTCTTAAGTGCTACTTAGGAAAATGGGTCTGTCTTTTAGGGAGAGCAAAAGGGGAAATTAAATCTGATCTCTTCTATCTTCATGTAAGATACAGGTTCTTAAGTGGCCCATGGTGGTCTTTTCTTCTGTTTGTGAAATCATGAAATCAGTTTTGTGGGAGAAACTGGATAAATCCGCTTTATAAATACATTACCAGTTCACTAATATCTTAGAATTACTCAGATTTCTCTTGTTTCTTCTGATCACGCTCTAGGGGGAAAAAAACTCAAAACTTCCTTAACTAATTTTTCATTTCACTTTAGAGCCACTGGAGAAGCTTCTTATCTGACTTTTGTGTCCCATATTATCTGATCTCCATCCATCCTTTGAATATAAATAAAAAAATAGTAGCAGAGAATTTATCAAAATGGAATCCAATGTCATCAGTCTGTAATGAAGGCAAGAATTAGTATTTGTATATGGCATATTTTAAGTATCAACGTTTCCTTTTTTTTGTCTGCAGTTGGATCAGGGATTAACAGGAGAAGAGGCTGTCTGGTTTAAAGTGTTGCAGCAAACTAAATACCCACCCTATTATATCAGGATAAAATAGCAATTATGTAAGAAATCTATTATTCATTGCTTCATTATTTGCTGTCTGACTGCATGCTGTTTGACAGTGGACTTTTTTCTTTTTTCCCTCCCTTTGGACTGGACTGCTTTTGCTGGCTTGGCAGTAAACACTGTTTTCCCTCAGCACAGCCATTAAATCTCTCACCTGTGTGTCCTGTGCAGAGCTGCAGTTGAGAGATAAGGTTGGTCTCTCTCAGCAGTGAGCATTGGTATTCCAGCCTCTTCTTTCAAGGGCATTTTGCTGTGATGAGGTGTCTGAAATGACAAGGAAAACACACAGGCATGTTAAATACCCTTGCTAGTCTGAGACAAGTAAGGGTAAATGGAAATGATTTAAAAATACATTTTGAAACTGTTAAGCAGAGTTCGTGGATAACTGCAAATCACGATTTTAGACAGGAGCATTACAGACCTATTTCAGCTGGCATCATCCATTAAATAACAACTAGTAATGTAGGGTATGTCCTGTCCATCTTATACTTAAAATCCAAATAAAACACAAAGATTCTGAGCCCTTTAGAATGTGTGTTCCTGCATGTTCTTCATCCAAGGTCACAAAAGTAGTTCAGTAAAGAATTGAATCCATTTCTTCAGTGTCTTGTTCCTGTGCCAGCCTCTGAGCACCAATCTCTTCCCACTGGGACCTGAGAAGGGGCCTGAGGTTGTGGAGTTTCCTGCAGAGCTCACATTACTGGCCTGGCATCCTGGGTGTGTGTGAGTCTCTTACAGAATCCATGCATGGGCTGGTTGTAATTCTGTTTTCACGTACTGCAAGAGTCAACATATGTAAGCGCTTTGCCTGTTCTGTAGTCTTAGGTCATTATCACTTCTCCAAAATCAAAGATAGCATAAAAATCTATTGATTAGAAATCTGCCCAGCAAATCTGCTTTACATGTGCTTATATTAACATTGTCATGTGTTTACATAGCAGGTATCACTAATCCTTTATAGCTGTTGGAGGAATTGAGGCACAATGGTAACTTTATATGTGGGATTCAGTTCAAGATCAACACTTAAATTTAAATGTCTGTTTATATGTGCATATATGCATATGCATACCTATATATACATAACATACAAATATACATATGCACTACATGCTTCTGTTGTAGTTACTGGAAATCTTGTTAGCATTTGGAGGTTAGAGAGCAATTCAGCCCTTCCTAAACTACACAGCAAATGCCTGGTCAGCTAAATCCCACTCCCAGAGTCCATGGAGTGTATTGAACAAGCAGTGTATGGAACAGTTGCCCAAATACTAAATTCTAATTTAAAAGTCTTTTAGAACCTCCCAGGGCCTCTGGCTGGTGGTTCAGAAGAGAAGGGTCTTCCAGAAGTCCTTGATCACATTTGTCAAGCCCGTGCGTGTTGCTTGGATACCCTAAGGCATCTCCCATTGCACTAGCTGTGGAATGCTGGAGCAATGGAATTAATTCCCAAATCTGTTGCTTACACTGGCAATGTATATACCAGGATGTGGAGATCTATGTTTAGGTCTCTTAATTTAAAACTGAAACCTATGCAATTTGTCAATGATGCTGTGTAGATAGGCTGCAAATAAATTTAGCTTACGCTGCAGGGTTATGATCCTCCTCTGTTATCAGGGATTCATGTGTGTTGTGCATTCTGTAGGTGGCCATCAGTTCACCAGAGGAATCAAGGGCATCCTGACTTCTGAACTGCAGCAGTTCATTTTATGAGAGAGAAGGTTTTGTAGTCTGGAACCATAACAGTTCTTTTTTTGTGTGTGTGGATCTGGCACAGATTTGTAACCATTTTGAGTAGACAGAAGACACACGTATGGATTTCCACCCCCTCACACTTCCCCTCATATACTTGGAAGTGAAGGACTATGAATGATACAGCCACGTTAAAATAATTGAGCAATTCTGACTCAGAGTTGAAACTTGTGTGTAGCTAAATGAGACAGGAAAATGATGTTGGCTAAATGACATAGTTGTTTATTGCAGCCACTGAAGTATTCTCACATCCTAGATGGGTCTTTGGGTTGCTCAATATTATCTTTATTTAAGGGGGAGAAATCCCTCATAATGTTGATTTGTTCTGTTTTCTTGGACCCTCAGATTCTGAGACCTGTAAGCGTAACGAACAGAAATTATTGCCTACAGAAAAGCAAAGTATCACTTACAATACAGAAAAGTTACCTTTCCAAAAATCAAGGCCAGCCAAGGCATTTTCCAAGCCCTAAAGTCTTTGCACCCATGAGGAACTTATTGATTCTAGGATTATTCCAAATTTAATTAAACTTCTTTTTCTGTTCTAGTCTGGACAAAATTCCATGTCTTTAAAAGTCTTCAAACCATAGGAATGACTATTTGTTATGAGAGGGGGTGAGTTAGAGCCCTTTTTTTGCCACAATTGATGCCAGTTTAGGATTTGTAGAAACTTTAGCTTGGAGGCCAAACTCATCTTGGAAAAAATCAGTGGTTTTGTAGCTGTTGAATAGTTCATTGTTCCGTATTTACTGTAAATGCCAGTTACATTTTCTATCTAAAAGATACATTCCCAAACATTTTAATGGCCATTGTGTTTGGGAATTAAGAGTAGGAATATTATTTCGAGGTAAGTGAGTTCATCTAGCATGGAGGTGCTGGCTCATAGCATCAAGTAATGGATTAAACCTCATTTGCTTTCACGTTTTCTTTTCCAGAGAAACTGGAAGAACTGTCATTTTTTTTCCTGGGCTTTTTTTCAGGCCTGTCTCTTATGTTACTAAACTTTTATAGGATTTTAAAAGTATTTATAATTCCATTAGAATTATTTGTGAATTATATTTGTAAATTTTGTAGATTATTTGTAAAAATATGTTCCTAGCAACAGGTGGGCGCATGGTTTAAATACTGTTGACTTGTGTAGCAGGCTGAGCGAGATCAATATTGATACACATCATTAGAAACCATTTGAATCAGCCATAATGTGAGTCTGTTTGCAGTGTTCCATTCAGACATCAAAGGGTTGTTGATATGGGGTTACTTTTTATTTTTCTGGATTTGTGCAGTGCATTAATATGGTTTGCACTTGCAAACAGGGCTGCTACAGAAATAACCCCTCTAGCACTAGTAATAATGATCACAAGCTTCATTCAGTGAGCAAAAAAAGTCATGCTTTTTCTTGATTTATCTGCTGGTTTTTGTTGCAAGGTGGCTGGTGTTCTTGTGTGGTCCAGAGCCCATGAAGTTCCCCTAAGGCTAAATCAGTAGTAGTTTGCTTGCAAAATGAAGGTCAGGATTTTGCAAAAGTTGTTTTGATGACTTGACAGCTGAGTTTGAAAAGTCTTAAATCCGTGGTTCTGCTGGTATGCATTGAGCTGAGACACAGCCATAAGTACAGCAGAAAAACAACCCCAGGTTGTAGATTAGGGCTGTGTTATCTCAGGCACTGTCCAAATCCAGAACACAGGATTGTCCCTGTCTGGAACAACGTGGCTTATTTTTCTCCTGGCTGGGAAAACTTTTATTTGTCTTTTAGAAGGCTGATTCAAGTGTAAGACATGATCATCAAGTGTTAGAATCATCAGTCTGGTGATGCTATGGGGTTACTTTGGTGCTTGTGAGGGAACAATACCACCTGGAATATTACTCTTGAGTTCTAGAACCTGTCTGATGCCTAGACATGGAACTATGAGAACTTGGAGTTTCCATACTCAGCTGAGTTATACAAGTGGGTCTGCATTGCTCCTAAATTCACCCCCCTGACATATTAATACACAGTAAGCAGTGCCCATTTAATTCCCTGCACAATTGTTACTATGCTTAAAACCTGAAATGAATTGAGAAGCTTCTGAGCAACTGTTCAAAACTCTCTGCTTTCTCTCCATTCTCAGAATTCGTGGTCGTGGTCTTAAACCCACTGTAAAATTGGTAGGGGATGTCTGTGGAGTTGTGTGCTTTTGGATGCACTCACGTTAGCATTCTAGTTCAGGTTGTTTTCTTTGGAAATGGTGTTCCACCTCTGGTGCTTTGGCTCACATCACAGAGCAGGCTGCGTGTTGCTCCTTTGGATGAACCTACACCAAAGGCTGCCTGTGCTGGGTTCCACTCCACAGGGCTTGCTAGAGCCAGCCTAAGAGAAATCTCTCTTGAAACAGGTGTAGAGTTGTTGTCAGGTCCTCAGCACCAACTGTTTTACTTGGGAAAAAAATCTGCTTGTGTTGGTCAGTATTTATTAGTTTATAGGTATTTTCTAGCCTTTTGCTTGCAGGTGAAGCTTTTAGGTGTATACATGATCCACAAATCCTGTGGCTTAGAAGCTGCCGACAAAGGAATGGCTTTCTTTGCACGTGTCCTGGTGCCAAAGTTGTGATTAGTACAGTTTGTGATCTGGAGAATCTCCTGAATGAGTATCAGTAATATGCTGAAGTGCATGTGTGTCTATATCAATTTCTATTTATTAAATCTCATACTTTAAAATATACATGAAATATAGTTTTATTTTTTCTTGGGAGTTTGGTGAACTGAATTTACCAGGACCATCTAGAGCCAGAGTTAAGAATTTTTTTGGAAGAAATTGAAATGCTTTTTCTTTAAATTTTGTTGAAAAACAAGTCTCCTGAACTGTACAAAAAAGTCAATATTAATCAATTTTAATTGTCCAATAATATTTTTTATTAACATTAGTTGAGGCTATAAGCAGTTGTAGAATGCCCTGAAAAAAATTTGACATAGGACTGTCTTGTTTTCAAATGAGAAGCGAGCAGTAACAAATAGAATGTGACATATATTGAAAGATGTAACTTGAAGTACTCAAAAGCTTTGTAAAGTTCTCTTCGGTAATCTTTGTTTTTGAGAAGCAAAAACAACTAGGTTATCTTTGTAAAGAGCTCACTAAAATACCCTAGTGATCTAGAGTGGTTTTTAAGGGGAAAAATTAGGTTATGCTTTGGAATAGGCAAGAAGAAGCAAAAAATGAAAGTAACTGTGATCTTAGTAAGGTTTTCTTACTCATATGAAGTGGGAAAATTGCAATGATTCTCTTCTGAAAGGAGATGAATACTAGAAGTGCAGGAATAATCATGAAGTGGAACAGGTCAGTCTACACATCAGGTACCAGTTTTCATAAAAAGATGAAGGCTATTGAAATTGATAGGTGACAGTTTTAAAAGTGAAAAAAGGAAATAAATTAGTATGGAACTATCCAGTGTAGCTCTATGCTGTAAGATCTTTTTTCCATCGCTGCTATGAAACTGCATACGGGCCAGGCATTGCTTTCACTTTGGGTGCCTTTATAGACCTTAGTGACCAGCACTGTCTAATTCTTGATCTTTTCCTTTTTCAAATGTTTGTTATGTTTTTGTCCTTTTGGTCCATTACTGCTAAAACTTTAAGTAGGCTCAGATACATATGACTCATCTTTGCTTTCCGTGTTTCCTCCCAGCTCTCTGATAACCACTTAGTAACTTCTCAGTTTTCTCATGCCATGATTTTTCCATTGCTGTCTGTGTAGAACTTCAATCAGGCATCTTTATGGCTTTTTTCTCTGTTATCACATATATATAATATTTGAATATATGAATAAAAGTTCCTCTAAACATGATCAAAAATGTTAACTTCAAATTCTTTCTAAAAAGTGTTTTCCTATGGTTTATGAAAAATCTTGACAGTGATTAAGTGACAAGTTTACAAAGCCATTGATAATAATAATAAACAATATTGATTCATGTACTGCCTTGTGCTGCCCTATCCATTTCTGGTGGTCAGTATAGTCTGAGCTTGTAAAATCTTTAGTGCTGGGATATGTTTCTGTCCTGGTTCTGGATCTTAGTTTGTGATTACTGCTGACTAGATTACTACAAATGTAAGCTAAAAAGTGGGGAAATGATTTAATATAACTTAGAAAATAATGTTCTGGTAAGAGAGTCTGGCTTTTCTGTATCAGCATCTGACCTCACTGCCTGCCTGCAGGAGTAAAGGGTGTGTAACTGGTCAGAGGTTGGTCTGTCATTGACTAATCTGGAATTCCCTGCACTTAAAAAAAATTTACAGTGCTGGCAAAAGAGTAAGGCAAGAAGTTGGGTTGGTTGGAGGCTCTTCTGGAGCTGCTTCTGCTTTTTGGTGTCTGAATGCACAGTTTTGGTGTGTACAACTTCATATATTTTCTTCCTTTTGAATTTCACCAAGAGTATGGTAGTTTGGAACCCAAACTGACCGTGGTTCTACTTGTGTGGAGGAGTTTTAGACAACCTGGTTTAAATATCAGTACCAAACTATATGCAGCATCACAGAATGGGGTACCAGCTGCAAAATCAGAATCACAGAATAGTTTGGCTGGAAGAAACCTTAAAGATCACCTTTAAGGGGCACCTTCCACTGGACCAGGTTGCTCAAAGCCCCATCCAACCTGGCCTTGGACATTTCCAGGGATGGGGCATCTACAGATTCTCTGGGCAACCTGTGCCAGTGTCTCACTTAAAAGAATTTCTTCCTAATTATTCTGAGCTATCAGCTGTTCCTGCTTTCATGTCAATAGTTACATATTTTAATTCTGTCTGTTAATCTGACTCATCTGTAAATGTAATTTCTGGGCCTACAACAATTGCAAGTAATTTCTGCATCACAAGAATGAAGCGTTAGAGGAGAAATAATGGTGCCAGTCTGGGATAAAGATCACTTTAGAAGTCTCGAATTTGTAGATATTGTAGATAAACTTGCAAAGAATAATCAGATCACGGAGTCAACAGGTGTGAAGCACCTTCACTTCAGTTGTATCTGTTTCCTTCAGCTGAACACTGTTTCATTTGTGAAGGGTTAACCCTAAGGTTGGATGGTATAAAAGTTTCCTAGTGCAGATCCCCAATTTCAAGGAAATTTTCATGTTCTGTTCTTTGAAGGGGTATTGACTTCCAAATCACACTCCAACATGCCTCTGATCTTCCTGGGGATGAGTCACAGTGCAACGTGTGTGTCGAAGCGCTGGGATCAAATTTGCAGTGTGTTGATCACTCCTGATGATAGGACTAGATGTTCTCTAATCCCGTGTGTGGGGTTATAGACCGTGCCTTATTAAAAAAGAAGACTTAAAGCTACTCAAAGCAGAATGCTGAGGGTTTTGTTGATTTGGGTCCTTTTTTCATCAGTACTCTGCTGTAGATTTTAACATATAATAAAGTAACAAATGCTACCTTGAGCTTAGTGGCTTTAAATGCTGGGTTAATTTACACTCAGAGCGGCGCTTTCAGTGTCAGGCGATCTTTTTTTTTGCCAGCATAAGCACTCAGCTGAAACAACAGCTATGACTCAGTTGACAGTGAACGCTGCTTGAATTGATTTAGTCCGAGTTCAGATTTAGCACATAATCATGTTCAATTTGATCCACCGTGCTGCCTAGAGATAAAAGGGTTGAAAAAATAGATTTAGCTTATGTCAGTCTTTGTGGTGATGTCATTGCCATGAGAGATGGAATAGCGCTGTTACTATGCTGTGCCTGCTCAGTTGGTGGGTGTACGGGGGAAAGGCAAGGAGCAACTCAGTTAAGTGCAAAGAGCTCGTGCCGGAAGCTTGCAGTCATTGAGGCAGAATTTTGGTCTGTTCAATTGCAATACTGAACTGAAGACTTTTTTTTTTTTTTTTTTAATTTTATTTTTTGTTCCATTCATTTGTTACTGTGAGCTTGCCTAACTCTGTGTTCCAAAGCGGGGGATGCCAGCCCGTAGCATGGACTGTGATGTTTCCACTCTGGTTGCCTGTGGGGTTGATGTGGAGATTTTTGCCAACCAAGAGGTTAAGGTATGAGCCTACAGTTCTTTTGTTACAGCTGCTTCTTAGAAAAGCCTTTGGGAGCAATAGGCATTTGTATGTAGCAATTCAGAGTAAGGAGGCAGATGAGATTCTGCTGCAGTAGTAAAAGACATGCAGTTAGAAAAAATCTGTTAATTAGGGGAGAGAAATATGGGAGAGGAATTGTGCCTGCTTTTTACTGTGTTTTGATAAGCTGAAAGAATAGGCTGGTGTTTACTCTTTAATGATATAAGAAATGGGTTATATAACTGACATCTGTGCATATGCATGTTTCATATTCATAAAAAATCTTTCATTGTTAATTTTGCCAAGTTATTTTTAGTCCAGTGTCACTTTTTAGATCAGCCTTGCCATAGATGTTATTTATCAATGTTGATAACCTTCAGGTTTTTCTACTCAGTTCAAGATTAGCTGTTTCTTTCCTTCAGATTCAAATTGTGTGTGCAAGTATAAATTTTTTGGAAAGGGTGAATAGTTTGTAGCAAGTATTTTGGTGCATCTGCAATGTAACAGAACACAAAAAGTTGTGCATCTTGCATATCATGTGATTACCTGATAAACAGTGCTTAAATCAAAGGCTTGATATGCTGGGCTCATAGTCTCTTAATTAGACAACTGCTGTAGAGAAGTCATTGTATGTAATTGCTTACTGTTGAAATCAATTATCTTTTCCATTTTTTCTCATATTACTGCAAGAAAATCACTGCAAATTAAGTTTGAAAGGGGAATTTTAAGTATGCTTTTCACAGATCATCTGAAAGAGCTCACAGGCGTAATACAGTGTTATGCAGCAGTTTATTTAAAGGACAAAGGTACAGAGAAAATTAGTTTGTAATCTGATTGTTCTTAGTATTGAAAGAATGGAACAGAGAAAAAAGGATTTACAAATTGGAGGTCAAACTTTGATCCTCTGTTCTGTTTGATTCTGAGTGAAACATCGGAGCCAGTGGAAATAGCTGGAAATAAAACTACTTTGATTTGCAAGAGGTTATGATGATGATTTTTATTTCCCTGTTAGTTTGTTACCAGGTGTGATAATGTATAGTTTGTCCAGATGCTTTTGTGTTGGCAGCAAGAGAGTCTTCTTAATTTCAGAAGCTTTTTCCTAACAGTTTCATACTGGATTTAGAGATGAAATAGTGAGTAATTCAGGGGAATGCTTTAGATGGAGCAGTCTTGCCTGCATTGGGACAGGTTTTCTGTGTGATTTCGAAGTACTAAAATGTTCATCTGCATATTCCTTTTTTTTTCCTCTTATTTTTTTTTTTACTTAAATACATACTTTTTAACATGTAGGATTTACACCTGCATTGATATGAACTTGTATCTGCAGCAACTATCCTGTAGTGTTGGTGCATGTGCAGTGTAAGACTATACAAGAAATTAAAGTTATAGTGAGCTTCTTGTCTCCTTATTCATATTTCAGTAGCAATGAAAAAACAGAATTTCAGCTCCCATAAATCAGCAGAAAGCGTTCCATTGACTTGGGCAAGACTGTGATTAGCCTTATTTAAGCTGCAGCTGGAAAGTGTGGGCCAGGAACATGAAATAAAAGAGAACAAAAGGGTTACAGAGACATTGCAGGAATTGCAATCCCTTTCATGTTGCTTGGACTTCCTGTACCTTGTTTGCATTTGGTTAAAACTGCCCTTTTTTGTGTTTTTTTTTTTTCCTTATGTCTGAATTAAAATGTTGATTGCAAAGACTTTGGGTGTATTTACAATGGAGACTGCACTGCAGACTGCACTGCAGCTTAGAAATGCTAAGTCTACTTCGAAGTTGCCTGGCTTAGATGCTGCCAGCAGCGTGTCCTGCGTGACCCAGAGCTCTCTGTGGGCTCAATGCCACCCAGTTGTCACCAAACTGCTGCCCAAGCCTGTCCAGCTCTCTGCTCATCCCCGGGCTCTCCACAGAGCAGCCAGCGCTGTGGGCATCCTCTTTGTGAAAGTTTCAGTGCTACTGATAGTTTAAAAGTGGGGAGACCTATTGCTCTTTGATCACTCGCAGGAGAACTGCAGGGGAAAAGAGAGGGTATTTTTTGTCTGCAAAAGGGATTCACTTCAAGGTTGGGTTTCTTGTTATGACAGTATGGTCACAGTCGGCATAAAAATGTTTATGTTGACTTTGATAGGATGGGGAACATCAAGCTTTAGGGTTAAAAAGGAAAGAGGCTGTTTTTGAGAAGTGATGGTGGTGGAAATTGAAGTTAAAAGAGCAAATGAAAGCACAGAAATCCTGTCTTCTCCCCTGCCCCATTCTCCCATGAGTACCGCTCTGTGCAGCCCTTCTGCAGGTCAGCTGGAAGGCACAAGTAGCACTGACAGCTGAAGTCCAGGCTATTGTCCCTTCAGTTTTCTTCTCTGATAAAGCTTTTAATGTAGGGGGAAGTTTTTTTGTAGGGAACCTTCTGACTGTGTGAAGGGAATGTTCCTTCAGTGGTAGAACAGATAAAGATTTTATGATACGTGTGGTGCTTGGTGAGACTTACTGAAATGAGCAATTAGCCCTGTAGAGGTAGTCCTCTGATTTCTGCAAGGATTGTGTTCAGGGCTTAGGATATGCTTACAGCATATCTCACTTTATTGCAAATTTAGGTTTAGAACTGACATGAGTCTTGGGAGAAGGATGTTGGCTGCAGGGAGTTATCACTCTCCCATGAGACTTGGGAGAAGGATGCTGGCTGCAGGGAACCATGCTTCTCTTGTGAGGCTTGGGAGAAGGAGGCTGGCTGCAGAGAGCCGTGGTTCTCCCATGAGGCTTGGGAGAAGGATGCTGGCTGCAGGGAGCCATCGCTTTGCCACTTGTGGTGTGCATTTTGGCTGCTGCTGGAGGCTGGAGGAGGGTGCCAGGGCTGCAGTGGTAGAGCTCAGAGTATTCCAGCCCTGGAGCAGCAGCTCTCGCTGCAGGTGGCACTGGGGACTCCTTGAAGTTGCCACTTCTCAAGAACATTGACCCTTCAGTGTTGGGCAGTTCTTACACAGATCTGATATTTGGCACAGGGCTTGGAGCCCTCCAGCTTATTGCTGTTTTTCAGCCTATGGAGGTAACCTTGTTGCAGGCACTGTGCTCTTAGCATCTGGCAGTCAGACTCAAAAGCACTCTTTTTTTTCCACTTGGCCCCTGGAACAGGGGAGCAATTGCTTAGTACTGAAGGCAAAGCTTTTTAGTTGCAGCATTTGAAGCATCTCATCCTTTCAGTGAACAGAGGCTTGTATGGCTGCCCTGGAAATGGCAGCTGGCTTGCAGCACTGACACTGTTGGTTTGCCATCCATGAACCCATCCAACAAGCCTCTCAGTGTTGATCAGCTGCTGCTTTTAGTTGTCTTTTCTAATCCAAAAATTGGGTCAGGCTAATCAACATGTTACTGACTGTACAGGGCCTGTAGATCAGGAACTACTGAGGTTGAAAAATCAACCCCAGAAATCACAAGGTGCAGTTCTGCTTTGAAGTTCACCTGGATAATTAAAATTCTTCTTTCAGTGCCTCTAGATGATAATTTTATGTAATGATCTTTGTTACATAAGCAATTAGTTAATGAATATCTTGTTTATTTCTAATAGGGAATTCCAGACATCACTGAAACAGTGGCAGAGAATTTGAACTTACCCTTCTTACTCAAAGCAACGTGCTCTTATATGATTAATTCTACATGTTATCTCATCAGTTATGTTCACATGCACCATTCTCCTTGGAAGCAAGGTAGGATTGGGACAACTTGGCACTACTGAACAGAGAAGAAATACTAATGATCCAGCCTGATCCCATTTGTGTCTGAAGACGGTAATGTAAAGTAACGTGCATGGAACCATTATCTTAATGCAGCAAAAAACCAATGTAGACATGAGCGAGGCAGCAAAGGGAAATAGAAATAGTTTCACTGTTTTGACTGTAATGCTTTGGAGGATTAATCCCATTGGAGCAGGATCTCTGTCAATGTGTAAACTCATTACTCAGTTCCAATGCTCCGCTGAGCATCCTGCTAATAGGGGTTGTTTGGGATGGATGGGTTGGAGGTCAGTCACTGCCCTGCAGTTGCCTTTGAGAGGTTTAGCAGACTAAACTTCCGAGGTCTAGAGGGCAAAAGCTCATTAGATGCCTGTGGTTTTTGCTCTCCACTTCAGTTCTCCACTTGTTTAAGTGGCTCATTCACAAAGATGTTCTGAGGTTTAAGTGCTCTAAGATTAGAGTCAAGTGAAGAAAGCTGGAGAAAAAGGGAGGAATGTGGCTGTCCCTCTGGATACTGTCAGCTGTCCAGTGGCAGAAAGCATGACTTGCTGGGAGAGTTTCTGGGTTTCTTTGTTTAAATTCTTCTCCTTAGCCACATGAGCTTGATCTGTGGGAAGAGACTCTTGCACAGTCATAAGACTCCACAGACAGGCTGTAAGGAGGGAACCAAATAACAGCATGACTACCAAAAATACCCTGATGGCTAGACAGGCCTGCTTTATAACTTCTGTTGGCATTTGCTATAGTTGGTAGTTCTTTCTATTTGCAAATCAGGTTTTGTCTATGAAATCTGCAGGATCCAACAGTTCTGCTGGAGAAACAGACATACATGTCTTTTGATCCCTGCCTGCTATCTGTCCTAGAGTAAGTAATAAAGAGGAGTTTCCCAGATCCCACAGGGCTGTTTCCAGCACACTGACCCTTCTGTGAGCTTCAGTGTCAGCACTGAGAGACTCTGAGCCAGCAAACCTGGGACTGACTGAGTTGCTGCTGATAACCTGTGTTATCAGCAGACATAGATTGGGCTTTGCCTTTGTCCGGGGTCAAAGCAACTAAACTCTTCAAGAACTTTCCAAAAGAAGTGAGACAGTGGTAAGACATCTAAAAGTCGTGATGTGCCCTTTAGGCTTACCTTCAGTTATTTGTATTTGCTTTTCCCTTGACTCAGAAAAAGGGAATGCTGCTGTTTCACCAGAGGTCAGTGGCAGCTGCAGGTGCTTACACACCTGTGAATATGGACAAGCTTTCTGTTTCTCCTTCTTGACCCTTTTAACGCTAACAGTGATCAGCAGAACAAGTCAGAGGGTTTTGTATTCTCTCTGACTCTCCTTTCTGTTGAAAGTCATGTGAAGATATTTTCCTTTCATAAGGATATCCAGACAATGAGCAGTTTGTCAAATGAAAATAAATAACAGCTAAAATGCATTGGTAGAAGGGGCAGCATTAAGCCAAGGCAGGTAATAAGGTAAGATGGACCTTGTAATTGTGCTGATAAATGGCCCAGCCTATGTGAGGAGCAATGAAGAGATGATGATTTTCTTCAGCAGATTTGAAGAATTAATCAGTACAGCTCTAGATTGAGGTTGCAATATAGATACAAGTGTGATACTGATTTGTCATTAAATAATTACTTTGGTTAGAATTCCCAGAAGAATCTGGAGAAGTGAAGTACCCAAATCCTTCATTTTTCTCAAAAAAAAAACCAACAAAAAGCAACTAGTAAACTAGTACATGTCATTTTCAGGTCTTTAGTGATCTAGTCTCATTCTCCTCTGAAGGTGCTGTGTATGTGCAATCTTTTGTGTCAGATTTTACTGATGCTGTTTGCTGCTGCTTAGCATGACTAAGCTTTGGTACTGAGTGAAGTTGCAGGTTTTGAGGCAGAGGTCTGCACCAACCTTGTATGTATCTTTAGTGATTTTTTTTTTTTTTTTTGCTCATAGACTAATGTACATGTTTTATGGTTGGACAGCTCTTCCTTTAATGTTTTCTAGGGGTGATTTTACCAAAGGCCTTAAATAATTACTCAGTTCTGATTGTTCATGTGCTGAACAGCCTGTTTGCTTTGGAAGGTGTTATCTAATCATAAGCTGGAGTGCAAACAACCATGACAGTGAGGTCTTGAGCAGAGAATTCCTCCTTGGTGAAGAGGTGCTGAAGAAGAGGAGTACCACAGTTTATCAAACACTTGGCTAACACACAGGCTGCCAAGGTCCAGAAACTGGCCAAGCAAAGCCTCTGGTCAGGGCTCAGTTACTGTAAGACTGTGTTTTCCATCCACATATTTATAGCAGTACCAGCATTGTGTGCAAGAGCTTCTCATGAAAATTTCCCCCATTAACGTGACTAAGTGCCAATAAGCACCTTCTCCTTGTAAATGCCAACAGAATTAAAATTTCCCCCTTGGGAGACTTCTGAGACTGTACTGCCCAACCCTCCTTGAAGTAACTATTTACTGACTTTTGGTGTTGAGCCTTGACTCTTGCGTTTGTTGTAGGTCAGACAGATGAGCCTCAGTTGCTGCCAGTGCAAGGCATGACAGCTTAGCTGCTCTCTGCACTAACTGCAATATGGGGTACTGCACATTTAGTTTTTTCTGGCCAAATAGTAAACTCCCCTTTTTTTTAACTCATTGACATGACCTGTAAAATGCTCATGCAGCCACTGAGTTTGGCTCCAATCTATTTTCCATCTAGAACTCTGGTTGATTTCTGTTTTGTTTTGTTGTCAGTTCCTGAAAGCACAGACCAGCTTCTCACAACATCAGTGTTCCTGTGATATGTTTAGCTGTCTCCATGTGGAATTTCTGTTGTTGCTGAATCAAGGAGAAGCCTTTGGTTGTAGCAGCTCTGATGGAATAAACAGCCCCACTGTCCTTGCAGTGCTGGATGGGCTGTGTGCTGCAGCAGCATCTCCAATGGCTGTGTGTCTGTTCTCTACACCTGGAGCTGCTGAAAAGCCTCAGAGTGGTGTTATAGATAAAAAGTTCCAAGTATTCTCATTTGCAGATGGAGAGTTAAAGAACCAGGAACTAAGTTTTCTGACTAGGAGACTGGATTGGAATGCATCAGAGCTGTTGTAATTAATAATCCTTGGGTTTAATAATCAGGTTCTGTAGATGTTCAATCTCAAAACTTGTTTGAGCTCTAAATGTTTTCTGGAGAGCAGGGAGCTTTGCTTACCTACTGGCTGATTTTGATTGGGTTATTTTTTTAAATAACCCAAACTTGCTACCTTTTAGAATCTTCATTAAATTCCAGCAGCATCTGGATGGAGAGACTGACTTTATCCTGCAGCATGGCTTCATGTTCAGCAGGCGCAATGTACTGCAGCATGGGAGAGCCTCCAGTTCTGCAGCACCAGATACTCCCATCTGTTGAAATAATACCCACTGAGCTGAGAAACCCAATGGACCTGTGGTGCTCAGAGCAGTAGCAACAGGCAGCTGTACAGGGGAATTTCTGCAGCTCAATTTGTCACTCGCAGAAGAATCTCTCTGCTTCATCTCCTGTAGTGAGTAATACGCTGGCCATAAAAAGGTGGAGGCATTCAGGGAGCTGAATCATGCAGCATGACTTGTGCTGTGTTATACCCATGACTTGGCCAGAGAAGAGGTGACCTTTGCAGAAATCCCACTTGTCCTTTTATTCATGTTGGCCAGCTGTGCCAGTGTGAGGCAGATGAACAAATTATGGTAAAAAACCTGCTACTCCTCCCAATAAGAGAAATTCCATTTAGGGAGGAAATGAGAAGATTATTGTTTTATTTGCTGTACAAATCTTACTCAAACTTTACCAACTTCAAGTTTCATCATCTTTTGCTGTGTATTCTCTTGCCTGATGACAAGGTTAATTCAGTTTTGGCTACTTTTTCAAGTTTCTTATAGAAAACCAATACCTAAGCCACTAAGAATAAAAACTTATTGTCTAAATAATTAGACTTATACTGGTAAATTTGTTTTAACCACCACTTTTGTGTGGCTGCTGGTTTGGTGTAGGTCCTTAGTTGTGTTGGGGGTCATGTGATGTGTGTTGTGTTTTGCTTGGGGGATTAATTATTTTATTTGCGAGTGCTGATACAAAAAAAAAAACAACAAAACCAAAACCCACCCACCATCAGAAAGATGAACAAAGAGGAACATCTGTTTAAGAGAAGCAAATACTTTAAGAGGCAGGTCAGAGGTGGAAGTCCTCCATCCTGAGGGAGGAGGAAAAGAGTTGTTTAAGCAAAATGTGGCTGAAATGAGGAAGGGGAGCACAGAGGTTTGGAGGAGGGAAGTCACTGTGGTGAAAGACCAAGAGTAGAGAAAACCCTTATGGAGTGAGGGAGGGAAGGCAGGTTGTAGCAGGACTTCTGACTGAGAGAGTGACGGTGGCAGGGAAGGCAGGATGGAGAGTGGTTGATGAAAACAGGAATAATCAATGGAAGACCAAGGTGGGAACAGATGACTTTGACTGATCATGCTGTAGTGGAATTATTTAGGGGCAGAAGGTGACACAAGATGCCAGAAAACCCACTGATAATCTAAAAAGGGAGGACTTTGTGACAAAGCTTTCACCAAGCAGGTATTAGCATCTTTGAAACCTTAGTTAAATTAATCTTGACAGCTTTCTGCTTTCCTGAAAGCATCTTCCACCGCCAGGTAACAAAATCCCTTTGTGAACTGTTACTCTGAGCTGCTGCCGCTCTCCTTTGAACTCCCTCCTCAGAATTTTTTGCTGTTAAATGTCTCACAAGAAATTAAATGATTGAACATGGCTAGACTAAGATATGTATGCATGCATGGCACAGAAGATACCTTGGAAACCTTACCAAAAAAATCAAATCTATTCTTTTTAATATATCTAATTCCCACTTTCTCTGTATTTCTTTCTGCTTCATCCTTCTGGAATGCCAGAAGGAATTGTGTGCTTTCCCTTGTTTTTGTTCAGTGTGGTAGATGATACTAGAAATAATTAATAATTTTTAAACTGTTGAAAGTATTCAAACAGTGATACAGTAAGATGTGATATTTCAAATAATGAGAATGTTCTGTGTGCATTTTTTGGCAAATGGAGGTAGGTAATTTTACTTGATTTTCTATTTTTGATCCTAGCAATTAAAGAAGAAATTAAAAATGGCAAGTACTGCTGGTGAAAATTATTTTGAATTACTTTGAAGTAAGCTTTTGAAATAAAGACTGAGATCAGACGAACAACGAAAACTATTCTTTTGAAAAGTCATTTTGAGCACCTTATCAGGCTGATAAATAGTGTCTCCTAAGAAGATTATCTGAGAGACCAAGAAGTACATGAGAATTAGCAGCTAAGGAGGCACTTTTGAATGCATAATGGAGATTATCTATTCTGATGGAATGGACAGATGGTATGTACATTAAGAGACTGTTAGGGCTAGATCAGATACTCCTTTTGCTTTACAGCACTTTAAGGATATTTATTTATATATATATAAATGAAGTGTGCAAAATCACAAAATAAATTTCAATTAGTAGGGGTTTTAAATAAGAGCGAGAAAAGTCTTGTGATGTTTAAAAAATTAAGAGGAAAAACAACATGCTAATCTATTATCAGCAAGATACATAATGTGGGGGGTTATGATGTGACTGATTTCATGTGTGTTATATAAAGTGCTTGACAGATAATCAGCTAAATTAATAAAAATAACCCAACCCTAGTAGTGGCCAGAGGAAAGAAAAACTGCTAAAAATAGAGGTAGGACAGTTATTCAAGTGTGCAGGACCTGCTAAAATCTACCTAAGAATGCTTTGGGATGTGGTTGAAATAATTTTTTACTCTTTGAAATTATCTTTGAGAATTCATAGGTTGCAAAGAGACTGCAGAGAATGGGAGAAGGAAAGAAAGAAATGGCATTTGTGTTTAAAAGGATGATGAGGAGAAATTATAGGTAATTTCTGGATAATTACAGGTATCTGACTTGAATTTTGGAAATAAGTTTGTAAGTACTTTGGAAGTAATTAGGCCTGGATTGTATAGATGAAATCATGTGAAACCGATATGCCTTCCTTGTTTGACAGGGCAACAGCATAAGTGGGATAAAAGAGATGTGGAATGTAGATATTTTGACTGAAGCTTTCACAGTATTCAAGTAATTTCCATAAGTAATCTACACTCTAAATACAATTTCCGTAAGGTGGGTGCGTAGTTGTTTACAGAATGTCTAAACCAGAACTGGTTCATTCTCAAATGTGAAGACATTTAAGCAGATAAACTCATATATTTCTTCCTGGAACCAAGTTGAGATTAATGACAGTAGTCAAGAGAGAAAAACCTTAAAAAATATGTGGATGACACTGTTCTGGTGGGGCAAGGTCAAAACTCTGAACAACCTTGAAATAAGCAACAGGATGAAATTTAGTGCAAAGGAGAACACCTGAAAAGAAATCAAAGTCTGTATAAAGAAACCCACATGGCTTAAGAGTTGTGTGATGCAAATCTCTTCAATTCCAGTGAATTGCAGTGGGTAATAGTCAGCTGTATCCTACTTCTGTAATCAAAACAAATGCAGAGTCACTGAACGGTTTGGGTTCAAAGTGATCTTCAAAGATCATTTGTTCCAACCCCCTGCCATGGGCAGGGACACCTTCCACTATCCCAGGTTGCTCCAAGCCCCATCCAACCTGGCCTTGGACACTTCAGGGATGGGAGATCCACAGCTTCTCTGGGCAACCTGTGCCAGGGCCTCACAACCCTCAATGTAAAAACTTTCTACCTGAGGTCCCATCTGAACCTGCCCTCTTTAGTTTAAAAAACATCACCCCTTGTCTGTCACTGCAGTCCCTGGTAAAAAGTCTCACTCCATCTTTCTTATGTATCCTCTCCAAGTGTTCAAAGGCTTTAATAAGGTTTTCCTGTAGCCTTGTCTTCTCTGGGCTGAACAGCCCCAACTCTCAGCCTTTCCTTGCAGGAGAGGTGCTCCAGCCCTCTGATCCCTTCTGGCCTCCTCTGGATTCACTCCAGCAGGCCCATGCCTTTCTGTCTTGTGCTAGGGACTCCAGAACGGGATGTAGGGCTCCAGGTGGGGTCTCAGGAGAGGGGGAACATCCCCTCCCTCGACCTACTGGCCACTGTTCCTTTATACAGCCCAGGATACAACTCCCTGTATGTAATTTCTGGATGCACAGAAGACAGTGCTGTCACTTACTCTCTCTTTGGTACATTGATGGTGGGCTACCACAGCTGGTTTTCAGTGTGCTCTAAAGAAAGGCAGGTGACTGGAGAGGACGTGGCAAACCTGCAAGAACATTAAAAGCTTGGCAAAGAGGCCAGGCTGGCAGTGTTTACGCTCTTCTGTCACAGCTAGTTATTGGTGTGAGGGATTATTCCACTTTTTGAAGTTGTTACAGAGCCTGGATTTGTGGAATAAAAATCTAGTCTCTCTGAGTGCTTGGATTGCGGTTTGCAAGAGACAATTACTTTCTAAGTGTTGTCAAGCTGACCAAGAGCTGTGGATATTGTGGTGGTGTTCCTGAGCACATTGATTCTCTTGAGTGGCTGTTCATTGGTTTGGGTTCTGTGCTAATGTGGCCACTGGACAGTTTAATTCAGTTTAACTAAGTTTGCTATTGCACATGCACTGTTTGTCTCTGCTGACTGGTCAGACTTTGCAGATGCACGTTGTTTTTGTGTCTAAAAATCAAATTTCACTTTGTGATCTTGTTTCCAGAGCCTAAGAAGAAAGCCACTGAAGTGTGAAATGTAGTACCTTTATCTTTAGAAACAGCTGATTATATTAGAGGAACTGTAGGGCGGTGTGACCAGCCAGCTTTCTGCAGGCAACTGCTAGTCCTTGAACCAGAATCCGAGAGTCGTTGAACTAAAAAAAATTCTTATTAATCAAGACAGCTGGGAGTAAAGCCAAATGCTGGGTCATAACAGTAATGAGTATGCTGCTTATGTGAGACAGAAGTAAATAATTGGTCTACTTAAAATTTTAGAGGTTTGGGAAGTTGATGCATTTTGCCTTTTTTTTTTTTTTTTTTTTTAATACATGGATAAAGAGGAAGGATGTTTAGGTATCTATTTTGTGCTTTTGTAGCAGATAACTAGACTGAAACTGTTGAAAAAGTGTAGTGATGTAAGTTGTGTGCCCACAACCTTGACTCCCAAAGTAGTGATGTCTTTTGGGGAAGAGGAAAGAGCTCGGCATACTGTAGCAGTCACCAAACAGGACATTAGTCAGTGTGTGCTGCACTCTAGAAAACAGTACACAGTATTTTTTTCATGCCATTGGCTCAGTATTTGCTAACATTTCTGCTTAAACTTTACCTATATTGTATAATTTTATAGTTTAAGTATTTTACAGTGAAATAGAAGTGAAGTGAAGGAAATTAACATAAAGCCTTGGATAAGGAGAATCTACTTTGGGAGTAAGTAGTTGGTATAAGTATGGTAAAATGATGCTTAATGGGAGTGTACACTTGTGTGTAAAATGAAGTATGTGGCTGATAATGGCTGTAGATTGGTATCTATTAAACTATTTTAGAATCATAAAATCATAGAATAATAGAATGGTTTGGGTTGGAAGAGACAGTAAAGGCCATCTAGTTCCAACCCCCTGCCATGCGCAGGGACACCTTCCACTATCCCAGGTTGCTCCAAGCCCCATCCAGCCTGGCCTTGGACACTTCCAGGGATGGGGCAGCCACAGCTTCTCTGGGCAGTCTGTGCCATTTCCTTACCACCCACACAGGGAAGGAATTCTTCCTTATGTCCAATCTAATCCTTCCCTCTTTTAGTTGAGACCCCTTACCTATAGGGTGCCCTTGTTGATTTATTCTCTCCTAAATGTATTATGTAAAATTTGAGGGTTATATGTGGGAAGTCCAGCTCTGTTGTGGTTTTGCCCTTCTTAATTAACTACTAGCATCCCATAGTGATTAAGTACACACTTTTCAATTTCAATTGAAATTGAAAATTGGAAATTCTGTTCTTACAGCTACAACTGATGCAGTGATGTGCTGGTACAGTCCATGCATCAGGCTGAGTGGTCTGGGAGACCCTCTGACATTTGAAGATGAAACCACAGTAGTGGGCAGGTTTCTTCTCAGTATTTTGATTGACTAGTTCCTCCAAAGCTGGCAGTCCCACTTCTCCTGTAATTTAGAATCTATTTGCATCAAACTTTAGTGCTTCTAAAACTTCATTGACCTCAAAGCCAGACTCTTTGAGTGTATGCTGTGTCAGGGGAGGTTTAGGTGGGATATCAGGAGAAGGTTCTTCCCTCAGAGGGTGGTTGGGCACTGAACAGGCTCCCCAGGGCAGTGGGCACAGCACCGACCCTGACAGAGTTCAAGAAGTGTTTGGGCAATGCTCTCAGGCACATGATGTTACTCATGGGATGTCCTGTGCAGGGCCAGAAGTTGGACTTTGATGATCCTTTTAGGTTCATTCCAACTCTGGATATTCTCTGTATATATCTGTCTCCAGCATTACAGGGCACAAGGGCATTCACGAGGCACTTTCTGTGACACACAAGCAGTGTGAAACAGTGCCACAGGGCAAGAAACTCTGTGGGATACTAATAATTTTTATATGTCCCATTTATTTTTTAAAAACTTGTTCATAAAAAGAAGAAAATCTCCATTTGTTTCCACTTTGCTTGCCAGTCACAGGGCTTGTTCCTGCTTACTGATTGCTCTGGGTCTGTGGAGAGCAGCTTCAGTTTCATAATGCCAGTCCAGTATCTTTTTAATATCATGCTGTTACTGATATATTTGTCACATCAGGAAATGAAAATTATTTTGATGCAGAGCAGTGCTAGTTTAGCTCTAAGATAGGATTAGTCTACTTTCCAATTCTTGTTTCTAAACAAAATCTGTGCCAACTGGAAATTATCCAGTTGGTTGAAGAACGACATGGGAGCAGTTCGGTCAGGAATATTTGCTTTTTCACCCTGGGGTTTCTTCCATCTGCCTAATAAAACAATTATATCATTGTAAGACTGAAATTCCCTTGTCTGTGCCTTGTCTGGAAGTGGATGGTACTAGTGGCTATGGAGGCAGGTGGAAACCATTGCCTCTTTTTCTGTCCTTCTGTACCTGATTCAGAGCCTGGGTCTGTCATCTCAGCAACCCCTTTTTGGGTGCTGGGAAGCTGCTTATCAAGTCCGGGCAAACCTTCTCTCCTGGCCTACACATTTAGGTGTGCTAAATTCTTGGTTTCATTAGGTACTATAAAGTTCTAGAGGCCAATTAAGCACTGTGGTATATATTGGAAATGAAAATATGCTGTTGAAACCTTTTTCACTAGGCAGGTAAACCACTGTATGGCATTTCCTCGGTAATTCAGCATCTGTGCACATTGGGATCCTGGTGTCCTCTAAAGATTGTGACCTCTGATGGGGGACAAAACAGCCTCTCTAAGTATAAAAGTATTTACAGAAGGGAAAGCATCTTCAGTTTTTTGTAGGACAATGCTGAACTAGGAGTTCCAGTGACAATATAGAATCAGCATGGAGGGAAGAGTGTATTGTCTCTGTTTGTGCAGGTGCTTTCCATCCATTTTGTGCCCTGATCTGCAAAATCAAATTCACAGTTAAACTTTTCAGACTGATAACAGCATTAAGAGGAATTATACCCAGCAGATTATAGCTCATCTGAGCCTCCTCTGAGGGCTCCAAATCAGTGAATGTGGGAGAATGAGAAACTTGCAGTCTTTTAGAACTCTTTCAGTGCAATGTATAAATATAATCATTTTATTCTGTGGAAGTTCTGGCATTTGAAATTAGGAGGAACAGACTGTTGGTGATGAATATGGATTTTCACTAGCAAGCTAAAGAAGGAGAGGTGCTCCATCTCTTTGATCATCCTCATGGCCACCTCTGGCTCTGCTCCAGCAGATCCATGTCATTTTCACACTGTGGGCCCCAGAGCTGGAGGCAGCACTCCAGGTGGGATCTCCCCACAGCAGTGCAGCAGGGCAGAACCCATTCCATCCCCCTGCTGCCCACACTGCTCCTGGAGCATCCCAGGACACAGCGGGCTTGATGGGCTGCCAGTGAACATTGATGGCTCACATCAAGCGTGATCTATATGGATGGGATGTCAATATCCCGCTCTTTGTCACATTTGTAAACAGAACATTTCTTCCTGTGCACACCTTTGCTCTTTCCCAGCCCAACGATGATTTGTTTCCCTAGTTTTCTTTTTACCCCTTCCTTACATCTTTATCTCTGATACTTTTGTGGAAACCATTAAGCCTGAAATGCTGTTTTCATGTAGTTGATGTGGGTTTGCTACAGACTCAACTGGAGGCAGCATATTGCTGTTCTTGGTGCATCTTCCTTGTACAGAGAGGCTCCAGTCTCAGGCTGTAACTCCTAGGAGATGTTCAGATGTACAGACAACAGACCTGCTTGAGTAATTTGCAAATGAAGTGTAAGACAGCAAATGACAGATGGTCGAGACAGACTGGCAAGAGTAAGAAACAGTCAAACAGTACAACCAGAGCGTGGTCACGATACTGCTGGTTGTGCCACTGACTGTGAGCTGCAGTGGCAGGGAGGAAGGCAAGAGAGGATGACAAGAGGATGTGTATGGGTGGGTCAGTAGTTTCCCATGCACCTTTTTTCGACAGTTAAATAACATTTATGGAACAGCATGGGATGAGATTCTATTCCGCTCTCCTACTTGGGTTTTTTTTTTCATAGTCACTTTCAGAATTGTCAGTGTCCTTTCCAAATCCAGACAAGTTGAAACTGTATTTTTAGTCATGTTCGTGCAGTTTGCAGTGTTGGGGAGAGGGAAGGGAAAAAGCATTCCCCATGACTGATGAGAAACAGCTGAAATGCTATAAATGTTGATCACTGTAGGCAAAATAGTAAATCAGGAATGGGCAAGGCAAGCATTTTATTTGTTTAAACTGTCCCATGGCTTGTTCTTGTTTATTTTTCTAGTTTAACTGGGTTGACAGAGTCAGGGAATGAATAGTATGTATTTTGTGGTTGTTTTACAACATTGCATCTCTGAGAGTATAAATAAAACACAGCTCCTCAGCATTTAGTATTTCTTTTGTGAAATTTCATTCTTGCATTTAGCATTTTGTACACTCATGTCCTGATACTGCGTCACTGACAACAACAGAGGTGTCCCCTGACACTTCAACAGCTCAGTAAAATAGTGAAAAGTAGTGTTGTAAGCACATGGATATTTTTTAGCTTTTCTTATGGTCCCGAAGTTTATACAATTAATATTAGGAAGAAGTTCTTGACTGTGAGGTTGGGCAGGCCCTGGCACAGGTAGCCCAGAGAAGCTGTGGCTGCCCCATCCCTGGAAGCGTCCAAGGCCAGGTTGGATGGCCCTTGGAGCAACCTGAGATAGTGGAAGGTGTCCCTGCCCATGGCAGGGGGTTGGAACTAGATGGCCTGTAATGTCCATTCCAACCCAAGCCATTCTGTAATTCTATGAATATGAATAATTTTTACACAGCTTCTCCAAACGAATAATTTCAGTCCTAACTTCCTGCACAAATTTGACCACCAGTCCCTTATTCATTACTGTCCCTAGCACTACACTTTGGTTATGGTGGTTTGTTTTTTTTTTTCTTTTCCATGAGTGCCAGCTAACTGTTTTTATGAGAAATACTAGCTTGCATCTCCATCAGCATTTTGAGTCTGAGCTGGGGATTCTCATGAGGCAACTTTCCTGTTGCTCTTCATTGACTGTGCTTTTCGTTAACATGACAGAGCAGTTCATGAACTGGATGCCTTTCAGATGAATTTAATATAGAAGATGCACTCTAGTAGTGTGCCTGATCTGCTCCAACAGCTAATGGGCATTCAGTCCATGGCACTTGATCAGAAAGCCCTCAGCACGAACTGTTTTGCTGTAGAGATCTGCTCCTGGAACACCCCTACTGATATAAATGTAGCAGCTTTTGGTAAACACTTAATTAAGGTTGTTTTACTTATTTTGTTTGCCACATGAAGATAATAAGAACTTTAGACATGTATACAAAGTAATTTGTTCCTGTTGATACCAGTTAATTGTTGGGTTAAATGTTTGCAGCAACAAGGCAAAATCGATAGCTAGTATTGTACAATGTACATTCTTAAATCCAATGCAGATGAGCTCCTTGGAGTTCACTACATACATTATCTACTCAGTTGTTGACTGAAAATTTTAAAGCAAACAAAAATAGGCTTTTTTTTTTCAGGACAGTCTGAATATTTTCTTCATGTCTTTGTTATTATCATTATTTTTATCATTCTTGAGCCAAAATGTAAGGCTGCTACTTGGCAAACAAATTGCATTAAATCCCCCACAAACCTGTTCTCTCTTTTTCTTTTTTTCACTGCCAAATACAATGCAAAAAGAGGGGGAAACAAAAAAAAAAAAAGGTAAGTATTGAGTAATGTTGCACAAAATGGTAGCCAGCACAGGAATCAAAAGTAGCTTCTCATGGAACAAAGAATGATGTCTCTACAGAACACTCCCTGGCACTGAAATTAATGGATCTGGTCGTAGAATGTGCGCTTGGCCAGCTGGTTTGAAAGAGCACTTCCAGTGTTTCAGGGAGCTCATACAACACCTGGAAGTGGAGTACTTCAGATATAGCGTGCTCAGAAAAGCTGTGGCTGGTGATACAGTAAAATAACAGTGCTCTTATAAAGAAGAAATGTAAAGTGTGGATTTTTCTTTTAGCTCAGTCGTCGGGTGTGAAATTGAATTGAGAAGTCTCCAAACTATATTAAATCACCCCCTTGGCATTGCTACAGGAACAATTTATTTCATCTTGAAGGAGCCTTTGGTTTCCAGATCAGTGGAGCTAAGCAGGAGGAATGTGCGTCACATTGAGGTAAACAGGGATGTGAGCTGGTTAAAAACAGAAAAGGCAACGCAGCAAAATTCTGTGCCCCTGACATTTGTCAGCCTCTTCTGAAATGTGAATGCCATTTCCATTAAGCTTTGGGGCAGATGCTATCTCTGTACCTTTTGCCGTGCTGATGAGTTGGAAGCAGAACGTAAATTTATTTGGTTCAGCTGATTTTTCAAGAGGGAAATCTGTGTTGTTCTGTTCACCAGGAGGTTTACAGTGCCATTGCAGTGCTGTCATGGCTTGGTGGGCATGTAATGCATGAGGGCTGCTAGTGAGGGATGCTCTTACTGCTTTAGTCCCAGTGTGAGGTGGGACTAGAAAACTTCTTCCAGCTTTCGACCTACTTTTGTCATCACAACTTTCCAAGGGATGACGAATTACAAATGTCTTCACAACACTGTGCAATGTCTGTTACACTTTCTCAAAGTCTGTCTTTGGAACAAGACACTGTATCTGTAAGCAGGAAGCATTACACCAAATATTACTGCTGTCAGAATGATTTTGGCATGATACAAAGGCAAAACCCTCGACACTTCCTTCAGGATCTGAAAGTTCCACACAGATGCCTCCAAACAGCCCCAGTGTGTGAGGGTGGCACAGCAGGATGTGGGAGCCATGGACCAGGACTGTGTGTTGACACGTTTTGTGGCCAGTGTGGGTCTGTTTAGGGCTGATTCCCTGCAAAGTGCAGAGCAACAAAGTCATTTAGCATCACATCTGGAGTACAAACTGCATTCTTTACATAGCAAAGCTTAAAGGCATTAGATTCCCCCTTATCAGGATTGCAATAGTGCAAGAAAATTGTCCTTGATTTAACCAAAAAGGGCAAGAATCAATACATTTTTTTAACCCACCACTCTCAAATTCCAACCTTAAATTTTATTTTGGCTTTACTGTTTTATTTCATCTCACAATTTACCTGACCTTCCTCCCTTGAAAACAAGAGACAGCCAAGCACAGAACAATAAACTGAACAGACCAGGGTAGCAAACCTGGGTTGGTTTGTTCATATCCTGAGACAATTGTGCAGTTTTGGAAGATGCTAATCATTGCTGTGTTTCATGTAAAGAAATAAACCCAATGTCTTTTCAGCCCTGCCTCAGTGCTCTAATATAACTTCAAGAAGAGATCAGCAGAGCTTTTCACTGAGGTCCAAGGTGAGGAGCACACTTTTAGACTGTACAGTAACCAGGTGGTCATTGCAGAATCCTTTGTAATTCTGGTTACCTGACAAAATACCCTGGTTTTCTTCCCTTTCAAAATATCTCCTATGTAAAAATGCTGCCATCTTAAAATGTACCCTGGTGAATGACAGGTGGGAGGACACATTCTTGTGCTGCTGTTTCCAGGTATGGCATTGTATGAGAGATTCTCTTTGGCAACAGCAGAAACTTTCTGCAAACCACCATTCAGACAGTAGTATTCAGTCTGAATATTTTATTTAAGTCATATCCTGTCCCACTGGTAAGGATAGAGTAGGAAAATCCTACACTCTCAGCTACAATTACCTCCAGTGACAGGTAAAATAAAAAGCTACTACCTATAGACCCGTGCCTTAAGGGGATCTCTGGATGGTAAATTTGCATTTTATTCTTCTGCCATTTCTTAAAGGCAATAGGACAAGACCATAGGAACTCTTTTTCCATCTTCATCATCATCATCATGGGTGTAAAATATTTTCTCTATTTACATTGCTCCTGGAGTTTTAACTGAGAATCAATAGTGGTTTTTCATGTGCACTTCCAGAATTTCCCAGTAAGTTTCACCTTTTTAGAATCCGAGAATTTGACCATTGATGAGGCTGTTGTTTGCACTGGTGACTTCTGGGAGTTCCTGCCATTTAAGGAGTTTTCATGTGAGTTGTATCAAGCTGCTTTCTTGTTTTGTGTGGCTCATTGCAAGCACTTGAGCTGAACCCAGGTCTTTAAAGTTCTGATTAGACAAATCAGAGTCCCTTTTTCTCTTCCTCTTGTCTTTCCTTTCTTCACAGGAATGCATCACTGCTCTCCTCTAATCTTTCCTACCTATCCTTTTCATGAATGTAATTAGCCTTTTTTCTATTTCTGAGCCCATGGTATTTTGAAGTGTTACAGGTCTAGTGCTAAATAACCTCCTCAATTTAAGCCTAAATCTTTTAGTGGGCAGTCTTTGTTTCATAACAATGCTGTTGGGCGCTTTAATTCAGATAATACCATTCTCTTGACATAACTTAGTGATTTCCTTATATTTGGATGTATTGGGAAACACATTGTACCTTAATTTCTGTTTCCCAAGGCAAGATCATAGAATCATAGAACAGTTTGAGTTGGAAAGAACCTTAAAGATCAACTTCTTCCAACCCCCTGCCATGGATAGGGACACCTTCCACTAGGCCAGATTGCTCGAAGCCTCATCCAGCCTGAAGGATGGGGTTCATCTACCTTTACCTCCTGTGACAGGTTCACAACTTCTCTGATTGTCCTTGCAGTCTTTTGTTGCTCTTCCATCTTGCCTCCACCTTCCTTAATCCAGGCTGAGCAGAGCCATACACAATATCCAGGCTTGGTCATTACCATACCATTCGTGTGACACTGACATACCCCAATCCTGAAGTTGGATCTAACTGATATTTTCCAGGATTCTGGTTTTTGTTCTTTTTTTTATTTAATTTAAAATGTGTATCATTTTAGGGACTCCTTTATCCCCCAGAAGTAATGAGTATGCCCATCCTTTTTGCTATAAACAGGGAATGAACCTTTTGGTAGATTGGTTTTTTTACGAGACTCTTCATGCCTGGCTTCCACATGTTCTATCAAAGTCCATCTTTCCTCTCTTGCTGCACAAGAGCTCTGCAGTGTTGCAACCAGTGTTGCTGTGTGAAACAGACCACATTCAACTGAGAGATGAGTTTATATCTTACAGGAATACTTATATTCAGTACAGAACTAATTCCAGGAAAAACGTATCTCATAATTGTAAATTTTATGTCTTTCCCTACTGTAGTTAGTTCCTTGGAGTATCTTTTACATAAATGAACAGGAAAAATTAAAATAGAAACAATGCTTGCTTTGTTTGCTTGCAAAACTCTAGGAAAAACATTAGACTAAAGTTTTAAATCACAGCCATCTCCTAAATCAAATGTGTAACACGGGTGATAATGAGTGCAAAGACATTGAATAATAAAATGCAATTTGGGTTCTGAATTCTAGGGCTGCAATCCAAAGCTCACTGATGTCTGTGGAAAGGCTTCCATTGATTTGAATTAGGCCTTGGCTTTTGTCCTAAATGAACACAATACCAGTGGAGCTATTCATGAAAGAAATGTTTGGAAATAAATCACAGGAACTTGCTGTGTCAGAACCCAATTCACTTGCTAATTCTGGCAGTCATGTTTGACAATGCTCGTTGTGTCGATACTTTGTCATAGTCCCTCACATGAACTAACTAAATTCCATCTTAAAAAAAGTCATTTGCTGCCACTGCTGTAATGGAAGGTTGTTTCTGGATCACTACTCTGATGTTTAAAACTTTCTTTAACTTCTAGCCTAAACCTATTTATGCCAGTTGTTTCCACTTGTTTTGTGCCTGCAGTCTTCTAGTTTCTACTCTATACAGCGCACTTTGTCCTTGCTCTGAACAGTTCTGGTAAACTACTGAGGATTGTCCCATCTCCTCTCAGGCTTTGCTTGGTTTTGGCAAATAAGCCCAGCATTTTCAATTCTTATTCAGTAAGTTGTTCATCCATAAAATCATGGAAAGGTTAAAGTTGGAGAAGATCTCTAAGATCATTGAGTTCAACCATTAACCCAGCACTGCCACGTTCATCACAAAACCATGTCCCCAAGTGCCACATATCCACATGTTTCCTGAACACTTTTAGGGATGGTGCCTCCACCATTTCCCTGGGAAGCCTGTTGCAATGCTTGACAGCCCCTTCCATGAATAAATTCTTTCCAATACCCAATTTAAACCTCCCCAGGCACAACTTGAAGTCATTTCCTCTTGTCATACTGTTTGTTTTTTGGGAGAAGAGACCGACCCCCACCTGGCTACACCCTCCTGTCAGGGAGTTGTAGAGAGCAAGAAGGTCTGTCCTGAGCTTCCTTCTCTCCAGGCAGAGCCCCCCCAGCTCCTTCAGCTTCTCCTCATCAGACTTGTGCTCCAGACCCTCCCTGGGCACTGTTGCCCCTTTCAGGAGACGCTCCCTATAACCATTATCTGAATCTATTCTCATTTGCCTTAATCTGCTTGGGATACAGCCAACAAACCCTGCATTTTTAATGAGGTGCAACAGTGCTCTATATAATGCTGTTAATACTTTCCTCGCTTTACTGGAAATACTTTTCCAGATATATCCAGTTTGCCTCCTTATGGCTGCAATTCACTGATCACTGTTATCATGTGACTTACACAGTCCCATTTAGTGATAGAAATAGTTTTAGTCCAGCAGAGCATAGGTTTGCCCTTGTCCTCAAAGGCTTTTAGCTCATGTCTGTCACTCCAACCCTCATTTCTTCCTTGCATGGTGCTCTGTTTGTCCTCAGCATTGGCTGTCGTAAATGATAACCATCAAGCTTGAGTAATCACCAGCCTTAATTAGTATGGTCCTACTTTTTGCTAATTTTGTTAATTTAGAAAACAAAACAACAACAAAAATTAATTTTAGAAACTGCTAGAGGTGGTGAATGAGAGTGATGGGAGCTGACAGAAGGTGACAGGAAAGAACTGAGGAAAGGTGCCCAGTGTTGGGCACAGGAATAATGAGATGAAGAGAGGGCACAGAGCCCACACGGGAGAAGTGAGAACTTGGCCAAATGAAGGCTCCTCATGTTTTCCAGAGCATTAATTGTGCCTCTACGGAGACATACTTGGGATGGATGAAGACACTCCAAAATCCCAGAAATAAATGTGTAACTCATGACTTTCTGCATGTTGACCTTTTAGGAGTAGCATCACTGCTACTTGACTTTGGATGTCCCTTTTTTCCTCAAAGTTTTCAAAGTGCTCTGAAAGTTTAAAGACTTGTTTTCTAAAAGCATTTTAAAAGTACCGAATCCTAAAAGCACTTTAAAAGTCCTGAATTGAGAGGATTATGAGTCTTTAATAATTTATCCACAAAACTTGAAAGGGAGAGAATTTGCTTAGGTCTTTAAAATGTATATGATAAATTTTCTCATAGATTGGAGTGACTCTGAAAGACTTTTATCCAGATAAGTACATTCAGCAGTTATTAGAAGTCACAGGCAATAGCAATTAAGGCATAAGGCCTTTCCTGGGAATTAATATCAAGCTAGGAGGAGTTGGGATGGCTCAAGATGCAGCTGAGGGCCATTAACTTTCGTTGATGATTAATGACCTCTGCTGAGGTCATTATTATTATCAGCTGAAAACACAGAAAAATCCAGATGTATGAATCTTTTTAATGGGAGTCGCAGTTTCAGTTGGTGCAATAGAAGTGTCCCTACTGTGGATAGACTGCCCTGTATTAATATCAAATAGAGGCTTCATTCCCCTCCTCCCCACGGCATTTTTAGGAGCGTTAATCAAAGCTGGATCTCTAAAGCTGTGCCAGTATCAAATTGAAAAGTAAGCAGAATAAAGTCCGTAGTGCTTTACAGTTCTCCCAGTGTGGCAGTGGCATCCAGCACTTAATCAGCACTTTTTAGAGATACTCCATCTATCCCTTTCAGTGCCTAATGAGAGAGAGTCTCAGTATTGTCCAGGAATGTGCCCAGAACATTCCTTGTGCTCCCTGTTCTTGGACCCACCTTTGAAATTGTGTCCTCCCTTCCTTTGCATTATGTCCCTAACCAAGATTTGGGGTTTGGGTTGTGTTACAAAGAGGGCAGGCGCACAGCACTGGGTAGGGCAGGCAAATACTGCTGCATCCAGACAGGGAGAATCTCTTTCCTAATAAATAGTCATTCATAATAGATATTCCCCAGTTTTCAGACAAGTCCATGCATGGTTTCTTCCAAGGCTGGTGAAACTTTTTTTATTGATATGATGAATGATTTAATTGTTGACTTGTAGGGAAACTGAGAACTGCTACAGGGGACTAGGATATATAAATATAAATACCTTCGTATCTCTCATAGAATCATAGAATTGTTCAGGTTGGAGAAGATCTTTAAGATCATCAAGTCCAACTATTAACCCAGCACTGCCAAGTCCCCCACTAAACCATGTCTACATATGTATTTAAGTTGGTTTCCTTCAAGTTGCTTTTTAAAAATGTACTGGAAGAAGTCTGAAATAGGTAACATAGGTGGCATAGAGACATAAGCTTTAATTAGTCACTTTAATTATTCTTTAATTTGGATAGTGTTTCTGAATGTTGTGTGAGTCCTACCTTACACGGATGCTGGGCTCCTGTCCCCTTCTCTCCTTCCCCCAGCCCATTTAGCCTAGTCATTGTGAAGGTTGCAGCATCAAAATTCCAAGCAGAACAGGACTGAGATGGCTGCTGCTTTTGGCTGACCTTTATACAAATGCCACTGGATGTAGACTTCTGCTCAGGAAAATGGAATTTTTCAAAAATGTCAGCAAAGAGGATAAAAGGCATAACTCAGGTGGGAAATGTTGACAATTTGGACATTAGGTGGGATGACTAGACCCACTTGTACAAAGCTAATGGCATCAGGTGTTTTGAGGATTACTGTGTACCTTTAGTCAGCCTCAGCCAAACCATGGAACTGTTGCCTCTCTTTTTTCTTTCTTTTTTCTTTTTTTATTCCTCCAAAGTGTCTCCTGCGGTGAGAGGAAGAGGTGAGTGAGGTCAGGCAGAATGAAATGAAAATCATGAAAGCTTAATAGACCACAGAGAGGTTCCTTTGAAAGGGTGCCAGAGATGGAATATCAGTTATGGGGAGGAAGACCACAGAGTTGGCAGTGAATGAAAGGAGATCTGGTACATGCGCATTAGTGTGTCAGTCCTTGCCATGGAACTGGTGTGTTTTCCCAGTTAACTCTTCAACAAATATCTCAGGCTGACAGCAGTTACTCCCCCAGTGCCATTAGTGCTCCCTGATGCAGCTGCACTGTGCTTCAGGATACATTTTTCTAAGAAGTTCTGAATTCTTTGTTATGCTTGTAAGCTCAACAGATGAGAATTGAAGTACTGGTGAGATTACATAAATTGCTTTTTCTTTTTTATCTTCTGAAGTCTCTACCAGTTACTCACTCTAAGGGATAAGAAATTGTTTTCCTGGATGAGAAGAAAAGAAGGCACACTTTAAAACAGACTTGCAGAGAAAGCAAAGAAAACATAGAATCACAGAACAGTTTGGGTTGGAAGGGACATTACAGATCATCCAGTTCCAGCCCCATACCATGGGCAGGGACACCTCTCACTAGACCAGATTGCTCCTGGTCCCATCCAGCCTGGCCTTGAACATGTCCTGGGATGGGACAGCCACATCAGGTTATTGTAATTATATATTTAAGTTATTGTAAATATACAAACCCCTGACATAATAGATGTCAGTGTATGAAATGGTGTGACAAATCATCTCAAACACTGATTTTTTTCAGGATGAAGCACTCTTGAAAGAAAGGGCTTTGCTCTGACTGTTTGTGCATCTTCTAAGGCTTCGAGTCTTGGTTGGAGTAGTTAAAATGCTCAGACTTGATGTGCGACTCACTGGATGACAGTCTGAAATCTGGGTAATACAAAGGCTGGACTAAATGGTAACTGCCCCCTTTCAGCCTTAATATTTTATGAATCTATGCTTGTGTGAATGAAAAGACCCGTGCAAGTGCTAGAACTGATTTACGGACTTTGCTTTTATTTGACGGTGTGGACCTAGTCCTCTGTGTGTGAGAAATCACAGTGGGTCTGAGCCTTCAAGGTTGCCAGTATACCTTGACTTTCTCTTCATCTCCAGGTCCATGGATGTGGTACACTTCAGATCTTTCTTTTGCAATGTTGAAATATCCATGTTTTTGTCATGTACTTTTAAAAGGGTTTCTACATCCTGAAATTTGCCTTTGGGACAGGTCACTGTTTTCAGTTAGTGAATTTGTTTCTCAGGTGCTACAGGAGCTCTCAAGGAATGAGTATGTATCTGCCAAGTATTTAAATGCCAAAACATCCAGAAAAACACATCATGCAATACAAAATGACCCTGCAGTGCTGATGTGGATGTAACCCTCCATTCCAGCCTTTCTCTGCTGACTCCATTGTAATGCAGCACAATGATTGCTTCTGTGCAGATGAGCCCACAGTTCTCTGGTGTTTTCAGTCATGTGCCCTTTCAGCTTCATTTCATGTGTCACTGCCGCAGTTACACTCAACTTCTATGAGAAGTTCAATAGCTGCTGGGTTCTCAGTTTGAAGTCTCCTTCCCCTAGACCTTTCGCAGAGTCCAGCACTACCAGACAACTGCTTTCCCCAATTTCTTTTCACAGAGCCTTTATTACTCTATGGACACCTGCCCCCAAAGGCCACAGGCTGAAACCTTCTGGTTAAACAGTTGTCCAGTTTCAGATTCTCCTTTGATACAGACTGATGTGACAGAGCACAAAGCTAATCTTCAGCATTATTTCTTTTTCATTGCAGGAGAAATTTGAAGGCTTGTTCCGTGCCTATGATGACTGTGTGACATTCCAGCTGTTCAAAAGCTTCAGGCGTGTGCGGATAAATTTTAGCAGTCCCAAATCAGCTGCTCGTGCCAGAATAGAGCTGCATGAAACACAGTTCAGAGGGAAGAAGTTAAAGTTGTATTTTGCACAGGTAATGAAATCTGGAATCTACTTCTGTGTTAGTGCAGAGCTTCTGTAGAAATACTGTGCAGTAACACCGAATAAAAGTAATAAAGGTTTCTCCCATGCCCAATCTCTCTGCTAAAAGATTACTCAAACCTCCTTATGTTGACTGAGCTGTACCTGCCCTGAGGGCCTGCAGTAAATTTAAAGGGCCACTTAGGACTAAAGTTGCTTATTCAACACACAGAATTACATAGCTTTGAGGTGATTTACAGCAGAGGGTGTTGTCTGCAGGTAACTCTCTAAACTAACCATAAAAAAGGCACTAATGTAAAGAATCTAAGTGAATAATAATAAAAAAAAGGCTGGATTACTTATTTGACTGCAACCCTGAGCCACAGTCAGGCTTCCTCCTGCCTTTTGGTTTTTTCCTTACTGAATACATGAATTACAAATATTGAATTCTCTAGAAAGAATTTCTTAAGTTGAAGTAAAAGGAAGAAGGTAGGGGAAGAACAACATTCCCAGCCTGGGGGCATAGGTGATTATATCCATCTGTTGGAAGTATCAGGTGGGGGTTCAGTTCTCCTTGGCCAAAGGAGAAAAAACATAGACCTCCTACAGCCTGGGTGGGCACTGGGTTCCAGCCAGGATATAGAAAGCTGAGGGAGGTTTAGAACCCAACCACAACCTCTTCTGAATGCGTTTTAATAAATTGCTGTGGCCACTGTGGCATGTGAGATACCCACTAGTGTCTGTGAGCAATGTAAGGGTGCTTTGAGCTGCCAGATTGGCCCTTCAGAGGTCTGAGGTTAAGAGCTGACTCATTTGAAGGTATCAAGCAAACCCAAGAGGCTATTGAATTGTGATCCTCTTCATCCTGGTCAGAGTAGGTGCTGTTTTGAGCCTTGGCAGAAGATGAGTTCAGATCTTACTGCTGGATTTAGGTGTTGAGAATCTGCCTCAATCCCGTTTTATATGCCTTAATCTCCTAGATCCGGTTCTGATTTATTTTTCTGAAATGCTTCAAAACCTGTAGTTAATCAGATCTGAGAATCATTTCACTCTTACTGAACAGTCAAGACATTAATTGGAAACTTGGACTAACAAGGAAAAGAGAAATGTGCACAATAGCGATTAGTCTCCCTATCTAAGCTGATTTCCTGCGGAGCCGTTCTGGTATCTGCGCTGTGCTCTCCACTACACTCTATTAAAAGAGCTTATTAGTCATGTCCAGGCATGAAGATGTGGAAGCAGCCCAGTGTCTGGAGCAGTGTATGGCTTAAGCCAGACTGAAGAACCACTTCCACACCTGGAAGTTCTGGGGAACATGGAGCTGAGAGACCCAGACTGGCTCTTTGCAAACCCCGTTCCAGTATGGCAGGGTTGTCAGCATCCTGACGTGTTTGCTGTCATGGAAATGCAGTTTATTGTTCTGGGCTTGAGCTGGTTGTAACCTTGCTCAGGTATGGCTATAGTATAATTCATTAACTTTTTAAGCTTCTTTAACATAAAAGAGCAGGAATTAAACTAGATAATTTAAGATGGAAATAAGATGAGAACATTCAGTTGCAAATTACCAAGGAACATGACAGATTCCTTTATCACTTCAGCTAAAGAAATGAAATATTTAGAAACCTTTCTGAAGTTACTTATAAGGCCTTGGTGCAGGAGTTACTGGCTTCTTGTGTAATGTCTGTTTTCACTTAGGCATTTAGACCAGGAGATCACAATAGTTTCTTTTCAGCCTCAAAAATATCTGAAATAGCAGCTGTGGATACCAAAGCTTTGTACTTATCCTCAGAGAAGGTAGACAATAGGCATAAACAGTGTAGCTTTGCTGATATAACAATCCCCCACTGTGCATTTACTGCAGAGGCACCATCTGTAAGGCTGAGATGAAATTCATCTCCAGGCCTTCTCTGCTGAGACTGACGTTGAAACCCTGACTGGGTGGCATTTGGGTTTAGAAGTGTATGATTTGAGTAATCATTCCATTTAGCTATCCTGTGTGGATGAAAAGCTGGACATGACCTGGCAGTGTGCACTGGCAGCCCAGAAAGGCCACCCTGTCCTGGGCTATATAAAGGAACGGTGACCAGCAGGTCCAGGGAGGTGATTTTCCCCCTCCACTCTGCCCTCGTGAGAGCCCACCTGCAGAGCTGCATCCAGCTCTGGGGTCCTCAGCACAGGAAGGAGCAGGTCCAGAGGAGGGACACGAGGATGATCACAGGGCTGGACTACCTCTGCTATGGAGGCTGGAAGAGTTGGGGTTATTCAGCCAGGAGAAGAGAAGGCTCCAGGGAGACCGTATTGTGGCCTTTCAGTACTTGAAGGGGGTCTGTGAGAAAGATGGGGCAAACCTTTTATCAAGGCCCATTGCAACAGGACAAGAGGTAATGGTTTTGAACTGAGAAAGGGCAGATTTAGACTAGGCATAAGGAAAGGATTTTTCACAATGAGAGTGGTGAAACACTGGCACAGATTACCCAGAGAAGTTGTGGACGCTCCACCCCTGAAAGCAGTCAAAGTCAGGTTGGACAGGGTTCTGAGCAAACTGCTGTAGTTGTAGATGTCCCTGCTCACTGCAGGAGGGTTGGACGAGGTGACCTTTAAAGGTCCATTCCGTGATTCTATCCTGTACTAAACAATGTCTTTGTTATGCTTTAAAGATTCAGACCTCTGAGACAGATGGAGACAAGCTTCATTTGGCACCACCACAGCCTGCAAAACAGTTTCTCATCTCGCCTCCAGCCTCCCCACCTGTAGGGTGGCAACCAATAGATGATGCAACACCTGTCATCAACTACGACCTCCTTTATGCAGTTTCCAAGCTTGGACCAGGTAAGCCTGTGGCCCTTGGGTGAAAATATGTCAGAAAAAGAAGACAGGAATTATCAGCAGAGATAATAGCTCTAGAGGGATTTGGCATAAAGCCTGTAAATTGTATTAAAGCTTTGGATTTAAGTTGGTAGATGTCAATTGGTTCTTTCCTTGAGAATGAGTTTTGCCATATGTATGTACAGTATTGTATGTTACCTACAGCTCGTGAGTTCTGTTGGGTTGAACAGCAGATCAAAGCTTTCTTACAGAATTTACTGTGCTCGTGTTTGTGATTAGATGAGACAGTTGATGGCTTAGGTGGGAACTGGACAAATGTTTGGCCATGAGCTTCAGGAGTTTTTGCTTTAAATGACATCTGCTCAGTACTGCATTCTGAGATGCAGAGACCTCATCATCAAATGTTTCAGCATCACGGCACCTCCACTAGAGTTAACTCTCTCATGTTAACAAGTTTGTCGAGAGAGAACTACACTTTCCCAATCCCAGCAGGATTTCTCTGTTAGGAATGCTCATTTTCTGCTGAAAACTGCATGCAGGAGGAATGGGATAAGTTGTGGCCGCTGTTAACACAGAATAGATGTCAATGGGTAATGCAGACAGGCTTTCTTCTGCCTTCCCATCTTCAGCTAATGCCAGTAATTGAAGATAGCTGGGATTTTCAAACAATGCTTTATCTTAGAAAATGCTCATCTGATGAAACCAAAACTTTTCTTAGGGGAGGGTTACTTTTGATTTAATTAAGCCATCTTTACAAATGGTTTTCTTTCAAAGCTGTTAAAGCATCCTCTTTTAAAAATTTCAAAATGGAAAAGGTTCCAGTTTCAGGTCTAAGCAGTATCATTTAGAAATTAACCTAATTTACATTCATAAACCACAAGGAAAAAATAGCTTATTAAATTATCTTCATACCAAAATAAAACACTTCAGATCCAATCTAATAACAATTGGAGGGGGTGAGCTCATGAAAATTTAGCAGTTTATTTTTGAAATTCTTGTAGGATGAGGGAATTGTTTTCTCCCCACCTATACTGGAGATGCTGCTGAGTTGCTCTGAGAGCAGCTTCCACTTGCAGACATCTTATCACTGGGGCTTTTGTGCAACTGCACCAGAGTAACCCAGAGCTGGAGTGTGTGGGGTGCAGGAAGATGTTTCATTATTCACAAGGCTTGCAGGATTATCTCCTATCTTTTTCACATGGAATGCCTCACAGGCGGAAAATATATATCAGGAGAGCATCAGAGATTCCTGTGGTTTATTTGCTTTCAGCAGGAAAGCCCATAGAAAAACGCAGTGAGGTGTAACACTTCTTACTATACAGCATATTATTATTTCCAGAATTGATACTTTGCTTCTAAACTGCTGAAAAAGAAAAACAAAAACCTCCGTTTTTGAGGGGTTTTTTTGCTTTGATGCAGGAGTGTTATAAATGGAAACATGTAAACGAATTCCTGAACTAGCTGGGTAATAAATCAATTCCTGTTCTGGAGCAGTGGAATGTGAAATATCACTCATTGTCCCACACTCTGGGACAGCTTTGCGTGAAGGTCAAATTCACCCGGATTTAAGGAGCCTGCAGGGAGCAATATGAAAAGTCACTGTGTGCTCTCTTCTTTCTATTTTTAGCACTCGTTAGAGGGATCAATTTTAGTTAACTGCAGCGGTGGGTTTAAAATAGGGTTGCTGTTCTCAGTCGTACATTTACTATGTTTAGAATTTCATTGAAAAACAAATCCCACCAACACTCATTTCTCAGTATTGCAGCAGTAAGACATCCTGCTGGGAATCAAATAGCACTGGTAGCCTCAGCAAAGTGAGGTTTTTTTCATTCAGAAACATAATTAAAAAATGTAACTATGTCTTACCAGCTATTGAAAAACACTGGCACAGTTGTTTACAGAACTGTGAATGTTGGAGCCTGACTTCCATGTCTTTCACTTGTGAGGAATCTTTGCTGTATTAAATATAGTGATTTGGTAAAATAAATATCTAAGGACCAGGAAAACTCATTTGAGCTAGTAAATGGTGAACAGTGTCTTTGTATATCCTCAGCACAAGGTGAGTTTTACTGACCTGCTTCGCTAGGAATGGAGGATGCACCACTTGGACACACTCCTTTCCCGTTCCATGAATACAGGTCACCTCCTGTCACAGTACTCTGCCATAATCATTATAGCCACAAAATTAGAGACCAAAACTGTCCCTGAGTGCAAAATGTTGGGAGATTTGCTCCAGAGTATAATGAGTATGTTAGAAGTGAGTTAACAGATTTGCTGTGTGCCCTCTTTTTCCAAGCTGAGTTTTGGGGTAGGTGGTTTTGCTGCAGCAGTGATGGAATGGCATCTCCGAGGTCTAATGGAACAGGTTTCTTCCTGCTGTGCTCAAAGGGAAGCTGGTATTTGGTCCTTCCACTTTAAATTGAGATCAGTGAGGGTGCATTTACTTCTTAGAGAAGATCATGGCATATTTAATTAAGATCCTGGTTGATTGATGTATATTCTCACTTTCTGCAGATGCAGAAATTAGGCTTTAAATGAGGCATGAACAGAATGCTGTAGATCAGTCAGAGCCAGGCACTGTGACTGTGCCTGGTGCTGACCACCAGCCTACGATTTTTTCAATATATTGCAAATAAAGAAGTGTGATCATTAATCACTTTGATGGAAAGTGTTCCTGCTGTCAAGAGAACTTCCAGATTTGAAATGCCAATAAAGATGTAAAGGTGGTGTGCTGAGCTGGAGTGGTTGGTTGGCTGTTTGCCTGTCAGGTCCAGGTTGTGTCCTTGCCTGGCCTGACTTGGCCCTAACCTTTTCCTACAGGAATGCTTGCAACCTACCAAGGTGTTGTGTAGTCTAGGCCCTCATGTCTTTTCATCCCACTGAGGAAGACCAGAAATAATTTTAAGTGAGAAATGCTTGTAAGGGGAGGAAGGGGGAATCTCCAGGTCCAAACTGTATCTACAGCAGAGCTGTTCCTCTTGAAGGAAAGGCAGCTGTTTGCCATTTAGTAATGCAGTGATTTACAAACCATCCTCTTGGCACTAGTATATGGTCTTTCTTTTCTGAAAAGCAGTCTTACCCTCTCCCTATCCACTCTACAACCTGCCCACCTCTGCCTTCCTTCCCCCACTGCCTCTTTCAAACCCCAATTTCTTCAACAGATTGCCCTGTACTACCTTACATTCTAACTCTGCACTGCAGAATGCCTTTCTCCAGGTGCCACCCTGGTCTCCACTTGCCAACCTCAATCCCTGCCTTGTGCCCACACAAATTCCCTTTGTCCCATGACATTGATTCACAGATCATGGCTCTGCTCATGAGATCTGCACTATACAATAACATACAATACAGGTCAGGGTGCTGAGCACTTTACCTGTTCCATACACACTCTCCAGTGTGATTTTACACTCTCTCAGCTGCCACTCACCTCCACAGCTTCAGGCACTGCTGGAAAACCAGTGGAGGCTGGGCACTGTCTCCAGTGGCCCATATAGACAAGTCTGTACCAGTTTTGGTTCTCTCCACATTTCCCAGCCCCTCATCAGATTCCAGCAGGCTTTGCACCTCAGGCTACACTCCAGGTCATGTAAAATACATTTTTCACATTACAAAAGCACTATTCTGAAGTGTCACAGATGGTGGCTCTTGAGTCCACAGTGGTGGCTCTTGGGACACAGAGACCTGGCAGCCATCTGTGCCACTTGCCTTTTGGGTCTGGGTTTCATTTTTGTTTCTGAGCAATTCAGAAGTAGCTGTTCCTGCCATGCTCTAGTTGGGCTTCTTGAGGAGGATGCATAGCTCTTGCCCCTGTGTTTGGCTCACCCTTCCTCAGGGAAGGGGAAAACAGGAGAGGGCAGGACCCTCCCCAGGAAATGCCACACACAGGGATTTCAGACTGTGTCTCCCACAAATTTCCTGTCCTGAGGTATTTTCAAACTCTCATGTTTGTTCTCACTAATTCAAAGAAAATCCTAAATACTTCATTATGACTCCCAGGGAGGATTAAAAGGAGATGGAGGGGCAAACAAATGGTGATAGATAAGACTTTTCATCTGTCCTTTCTTTCCCTGCTATTCCGTGGCTGCTTCAGCCCTTCCCTCCCTTCCCTCCCCTTACCAGGAGAGCTGCTGGGTGCAGAAAATTTTCACTGGTCAGGAGAGGAGGTTCCCCTGCTCCTGCAACAACATCAGTAATGGGCTTCCAGGGGGCAGCTCCTCCATTTTGCATATGGCACATCCATGCTGTGGAGCTGTTTTGTGGGATAGGCTGTAGCTCTTCCATCATCACCTGTACAGAGGACCACCTGTTTTTTGCACCCTATTATTTGTAACATGCTGGGATGAAGGGACTGTAAGTAGAAGGTATTTTTAGGATGCTAATGCCACATTTAACATGGAGTGGGCAGCTCTGAACCCATTAACCTTCGCTCCTGAGTCTGAATCAAGGATGAGGTAGCTACACAGTATCATTACCATTAGTTCATTATTCATTAGGTATATGAACATCATCCTTGCTGGACAAAAGGGCCTCATTAGACAGGAGCTGCACCGTCAATGAAAGGTCACAGTAGTGATTCACAAAGGGATAGAAAATCCCCTGCCATTATTTTTAATTCTGAAATATTGTAAGTCGTCTCTGTGCTGTTCTTTGGTCATCTTTCCTGCGTCACCTGAGGCTGCGGGGTTTGCTCATGGTTCGTGGGGTCACCAAAGGTGGGCCCAGGGACATAAAAGTAGCTGCGCTTGTTGTTGAGAGGGGAAACTTCAAATTCTTACTGTTTTTCTTGTGTGAAACAAGTGAATAGAGGAACATCACTGCTTTGTTCAGGGGTTTGTCAGAAACATTTTCTGACAAATCTGCATGGTGGAGATACCACAGCTTAATTCTTCCCTGTGCTATATCCTGAAGTATTGGATGTTCAAGTATATTTGATAAATTTTGTGATATTTTCCTGAGTAAATTTATGTGAGTTACCATTGCTGTCTCAGCTTATGTGAATAGTTAAACTAATTATTAAAGGATAGAGATAGGCCAAAGATTGCTGAAGGACAAAGACTGCTCTCCCCAAGAATCCTTTGGCTTAGCCTCTACGAGTTCTTCAGGTGAGTGGGAGTAGCAGGAACGTGTAGGGTCTGAAAACACAAATGAGGCCACATCAGAGACAGCTGGATGAGGTGGCTGGACAAGTGCTGGGCTGGTATTGGCTACAGAGCTTGGTGACTCTTAGCTATGCTGACTCGACTTGCTACTACTCATAGCCTGGGACAGCGTAGGTCTTGTAAATATAACTCGATGGCAGTGACTCAACAATTACTTCAGTAGTTAAACTGCTGCATATTTAACTCATTTGTTTTTTTTTTTATTATGCTGGAGGTGTTGTTTAAGAGGAAAGAAAAAAAACATAAATAAAAGCAGAAGGGCTAATCTGACTGTATCTATAGGATGCTTATTTTTGTGCTTATCACCTTAGTGTTTTTCCACAAACAACAGTTACATTCTGCAACAAGATACAGCTGTACAAAAGTCCCAGAGTTACTGTTGTCCTGTTCCTAGTTCACCCATGGAAAGGTTTTGTGCTGCTTGAGCCAGAGTTCTGCAGGCATGAATAATCCCAAGTACAGAATGGAGTCTGCAGCTCATTTATGCTCAGAAATAACTGTATGCCTTAGAAACCTAATTTACGAGTGCATCACATTTTGGTTTGCAAAGTGACATTAATTGCTGCTGCAGTTACTCATGCCAGAGGCATATGAATATTTTTCCCTTGTGCCTGTACTTATTTCCACTGTTCTTTTTCAGCAAAAAGAGTCCTTCTGGGAAGGATTCAAGCAGTAAAAGAATGTGGCATTTGAACCGGGATTATTACCTTTTAAGAGGGCAGTGAATCTGATTTACTCGGCAGTGCTGGTGTAGGAGGACGAGCCCGGTGCTGTGTGTTTGTGGCACTGCAGAGCTGCCTGTCGCTGACAGTGACCAATGCAGCCCTCGGTGCTGGATGGCAGCATTGACGTCAGCCCAGAGCTGAGAAATTAGCTGAAGCCCGCAGGGAAAATGGGCAAAGAAAAACCATATAATTTTTCAATGCGGCACAACCGAGCTATTTCTCTTTTTTATATTTTAGCCTATCAGCAAGACCTGTAATGCTTTGCTCAATTTGGATTCAGTGGAAAGGTTGCCAAAAATAGAGCAGTTAAATGTCAACATTAATGGTATCACAGCAGTAAAATATTTCTCACAGCAAGATGCCTGACTTATAGCTATTATTCACTAGTTGCCTCCTATTTTATAGGCAAAAATACAGCATGTCCTCTAGTCTCAAGCCACCCAGGCTTATTTGTACCAGGAATTTGCCAGCACAAACAAGCACGTGAGCACAGTTGCAGAACTAATGTGTGCTAATGCAAAGCCAAACCTGCAACCCCTTCCTCACATGAATGACTCTGCCACAAAGTGGCTAGCATATAAACATCCAAATTAATACCACGAGAAAACTCCCAAGTGCTTTGAGGCAGGGAATGCCATTTGCTTCCATTGGACAACACCTGGCACTGCCGGGTTCTGCCTGTGCTGCAACACTTAGGAGTCGCTGGATACACTGGGACCTCACCTTCCTCACCTCTGAATATTTTGCAGGAAATGTTTTTTTTCTTTAAGTCTTAATTCCTTGCAATTTAATAACTATTACCTGCTTGTGTCCCATGTACAATCCAAAACTCGTGTAGTGTGAGCAGGCTGAATGCAGGACTGGAAGTTCTTTGTTGGCTTGTGGACTCTGGCAGGAAACCACCCAAGCCATGTTCATCTTCCTTGCAGGACTCCTGGGCGGAGACTTAAATAAGGAATGTAGATAGGTAGCAAATGTAATTTACTGTTTAAGCATTTAGCCTGCTCGTGGGCATTGATAGCCTGTGCTGTGTAATCTCATCTCCAGAGACAAAATTTGTTACAGCCCCAGCTAAAGAGCTTTGAAACTCAAAATCCATCTGGAGCAGAGAAACGTTTAGATCAAGTGTGGAAGTCTGTCTATGGGCAACGAGTTGCAGAATCTAGTGGACTTTAAATGTGACTGGAGCCACCCTAAAGTGAAGGAAAACAATAACAACAATAAAGAACAGCCCCAACCCAACAGATATGACATCAGACCAAAGGTTTGATAGGTTGAGTTCCAGTTCCTCTTCTTAACCATGAACTTCTGTGTCCTTTCTCCTCTTCCTATTTTGTGGGTTTATTTCCCTGCTGTCGGCGCCAATACTGGTGCAAAGCACCATTATAAAACACCAGGGTGCCTGTAAGTTTAGTTTATCGTGCCTTACAGACCAAGGATCGGAGCCCCCGGAGCAGCATCGGCAGGGTCTGTTGTGGCAGCTGGCAGAGCCCTCACCTGTGTTTGGGGGCAGCACACTCTCACCTGCTCTATCCAGCTGCAGACTGTCCTGCCATCCGGGAGTGCCACGGTCTGTGTTGCTTCTCAGGCTGCCAGCTTTTGATATACTTGTTTTTCTCTACTTCCAGGAGAGAAATACGAGCTGCACGCAGGAACAGAGTCCACTCCCAGTGTGGTAGTGCACGTCTGCGACAGCGACATGGAAGAAGACGAGGACCCAAAGAATTCTCCAAAGCCAAAAATCATTCAAACTCGACGCCCCGGTCTGCCGCCGCCTGTATCTAACTGAGCCTCTCCGGCATAAGCAGCACTTCTCTCCTCCAGCACAGCTCTTGGTTTTTGTTTGCTTTGTTCTGTTCAAAGGCAGCCATTGCCTTCTGAGTACCGGGACATTAAGGTCACTGAAACCCCTTCGCAGTAATCGAGGCTATGTAGCAAAAGGGCTAGGAAAAAGATCTTTGTACATGTAACCATATCACACCAACTAATAGACCTAGCTAGAAAGGGCAAAAGAAGGCTGAAGAAACAAGGGAGGGTTCCACTCTGAGGATCTTTTCACACCTGTAATTTGCAGGGTGAAACACTGCAACCAGAGAGATCGTTCAGGGTGGAAATTAGGCTGATACCAGGCTTGGTATTCAAACTCCCAGGATACTCGCTACTGCCCTTCATCAGGCCCTTCTGCCCTCCTCACTTCCCAGCAGACAGTTTTTTCCCTTTTTCCTTTGTTTTTTTTAAAGGAGGTATGTGTGTTGTTTTTTAATCTACTAGCAGCTTGGTGGCGTTTTCATCCCCCTGGAATTCTCTGTAAGGAGTACTATTTTTGCAATATTTTTAGGAACAGCAGAAAGCCACCCTCTTCCACCAGCAGCTGTAGAGGACACTGGTGTGTCATGGTGGCAGGGATGTGAGACGGAGCTCTCTGGGCAGAGGGGAGAGGCAGCCGCTTGCTGGAGGGTCTGGTGTCTGTCAGCCCTTCTCTGTGAGGAGGAGGAGGAGGGAGCCAGAATATCAAGAGGGATTGTCAGTTTATCTTCCATCAAGGTATGAGTGGTACTTCTCTCAGAGTGTGAGGAAGAGAAGCTGACTGACTACTCATTTAAGATGGGATTCTTTGCTCTCTGTCATAGCTGTAAGTTCCAGTAATGATACAGGCTGAATGCTTTCCTAGTGGTGTGGTGAATAGCCCTGAAACTGTCAGTAATTACTCATGCATCTCTAATATTCAGCCCTTTTCCCTTCCCACTTCCTGTGCTTCAAAGCCCTTTTTGAGCTGTATGCAGTTTGGGTTTGTGGAGGTGAGGAGAGGTTAGTTGGAGTTCTTTTGTTGGTTTTTTTTTCCTCTTTTTTTAGGCCAAAGAAAACAGGACCATAATTACACACTTGAAATTAGACTGCATGCAACTGAATCCCCTTTTTTCACTCTGTCCTGCATGTTTCTTTCACTTGCAATATATACTGGGTTACAAAAACTGTTCTGTGTTTCCATCATGGCTGACAGCAGGCAGATCCTGGATTCCCTGTCTGGCAGATCTTCCATGATGATTTATTTTTTTAATGCGTACTTGTCATTTTGAGAATATATTTTCTAGACATTTGAGCTCAGATTTTGCATATATTTAAGCATGCGCTTAATTTATGCACATGAGTAGTTCCACTGAAATTAATACTGCAGAAACTGAGCATATGTGTAAGGTACGGTGGGATTTTTAAGCTAATTAGCTGCAGCTGTACTCCCCAAAGTGACTATGAAATGGCACAGTGAGATTCCACACTTTAAAATCCTTTACAGGCTAAAATAAGTAAATACATCTTGGAAGCTCATTCTAGGATCTGAAAAGTCACCTTAGGTTCTGTAATCAAGATTTTTGTCATAAAACCTAATGATCTGGTTTCTGAGGGAGGGTTCCATCGCACCCTTAATTAGCAGAAAGGCTACAAAGCTTCATCAAGAGTCAAGTTCCCCTTGCTGGGGTCTTGTCTCGGTGGCACTTCCAGGACAACAAGTGTGTTGCTCTGTCAGTGAGGGCAGGAGATGGCATTCCCAGTGTGCATGGGGAGGACATTCTGAGAATGAGGACTTGTCATTCTCATGTAGTTCATTCTCTGACCACCACAGCCCCCTGATATTCCTGATGAGATGTAGTGCTTCATGTAGCACTTGTCTGTAATGTAATACTTGTTGCTGCATTATGGACATTGTGGTGGGTGTGTTACACTGACAGAAGAACGTTAATTACAACAGAGACTGAACAGAAAGTGGGGCTTTAATATCCTCATGATATCTGTGCAAAGTTTTCTTAAAGTAACTCCTTAGAGGTTTCACTTCCATTATTTTTTCAGTGATGTATTTGGAATTGGTTTAAGTAAACAAATTGCCACTCACATACCTAGCACTGTACCCTGATGTTCCTGTTGAAAACGCTGTCATAGGACACACACGCTATTTCAGGGGTTACACCACTGGCGTTTTTGAGAACATACAGAATGCTGAGATCTGTGAGGTTTAGACCAGTATAAACAGGGACAGTGAGATTTAAACACAC
>JAWWEW010000112.1:109744390-109771295 GCA_035583185.1 Anabacerthia variegaticeps
TTTTTGAGAACATACAGAATGCTGAGATCTGTGAGGTTTAGACCAGTATAAACAGGGACAGTGAGATTTAAACACACAAGTGATCAGAGGTTATCACCAATCAAAGGTGATACTCTGGACTTTTTTACAGGCAAGACTGTTGGAGGCTGAAACTTGTCCTTGTATCCATATTCTCCAACTTTGAAGAGACTTGGTTCTGAATCAAGGACTTTGGCCTCAAATGATGTAAAACTATACTGCAAATTAAATCACTGGACCTTAAATGTTCTTTCCTCAAAGTGCATTTTCAGACAGATTTAAAACGAGGCCCCAGTCGCTGACTACTCTGGGCTTTGTAAAGCTGTGTAAGTGCTACCCAGAAGGCAGTGGGACACGGCTCATTGCTTAAAGCACAGGAATAGAAACACAACTGCGAACCTGAAAATTCAAAGCAGCCTGTTGTAACTGCGGCCAAAGCTTAAGTATCACCTGTATATGACAAAACAATGGTCATCATAAAGGTAATGTTTCAGGTGTTATGAAATAATGTCCTTATCATCAAAGTCACAGCATTTGTGGCTCTTGAGAGAAGCTGGTATTTTGCTAAAGGCTGGTTGTTGCCTGGCATGGGAGGAAGGCTTCTTTCAAAACACACTGACCATCTGGAAGGGGAACTGTCCTATTTAATTCAATAAATCAGAGGCAAAACCCCTACTTATTTAAGTGGGAATTTGCATTTCTGTAGCATCTCTGGGCTCAGTCACTCTGACTTGCACTTCTCACAGGTGTCCGTTGATTCTCTCATGTCATAACCCTGGAAGAATGAAATGTCACTGTTACATCACGGCTCCTGAGGCACAGTGACACAGCCGACATCCTTTTAATTTGCTTCCCAAAGCAGGAGCCGGCGGGAGCAGCTGGCGGCGATGCCCTGGGGCCTCTGTTGGGTGGACATCGCTCCTGCTGCTCCTTGGAAATTAAAAGGAGGAAATCAGGGGAGTACAGTTGCTGTTTCTGCTGCCTGCTGCCTGCTTGTCCTTTCTGACCTCTTCAGATACGAAGTTGAAATTTTAATGACTTCCTCAGTACAGTTTAAAGCATGAAAACATTCCCAGTGCATGGAGAAGGGGTATTTTTGAATCTCCTCTTTTGGAACAGAACAACAAAGAATTTCTGTGGCCTTGATTTTTTTAAATTAAGACAAGGTAGTACAAACTCCCCCATTCCTAACATACCCAGACACACTTTAGTACATTTTGGTTTTGGCAGGAAAACATGGCAAAAGCATCCCTTCCTCGACCATAACAAGACACCAGACATAGTTACTGTAAAGTGCTTTATATTATAAAAATTCTCCCCATGAATAAGTTGTGTAGCATTTATTTGATCCTAAATTTGGTGGGAGGGGTGGGTTAGTTATATTTTGGTCCTTTCCCCCCTCCCTCCCGTTCAGCAACACCGAAAAAGCTTTCTGCAAAAACACAGACTGTTGTTTGTACCAAGGCATGGACGGAACCACCAGGATGTGATTCCAGTGGTTTGTCTGAGCACTGTCACAGGTGCCATGAGCATTTCCATTGCATTGTACATACTTTTGAAATACTCTATTTAGTCATATTTTATAGGAGTATTAAAAAGCTACTGGCTAATTAATCACTTTTACACTTGTATAATTCAGAGCTTAGTTTAAAATAATAAATATGGCAAACAGTATTTTTGTGTTCTGCTTGCTCTGGCATTTGGAAAAGCAACATTTAAAGAGTTAAACTATATCAGTAAACTGAGTAGTGTGGTGTATACCCCTGGTAGAACTGAAAATGCTTAAATGTGTGACATAGGCCAAACTGTTTTGGTAGAAATTAGGGGAAAAGCAGCCCTCTTGTTGGCAGGATATGCCATGTTCCATTTTAAGCTGCTGCAGTTTCAGAGTCACATGAACTTGCTCTGGTTTGCTGTGGATTTGGCTCAGTGTACTCAAAAAAAGCTGTAGCACAGTCCCTGGTGAGCAAAAGCACATCCCTGACCTCATGTGGTTCTCACCATGCTTTTATAATCATGGGTGATGCAGTGGGTGTGAGTGTTTGGACAAGGAACATGGCATGCACCTGCCAGCCAGGCTGGGGAAAGAGTTCTATTAAGATTCACTGCTATAAAATTTGAAATTAATTGTTTGATGTCTCTTGCATCAGTTTGTACTGGGTCTTGTAAAGGACTGGAAACTGGGAGATGAGTTTGCTGATAACTGTCCTGTGAAATTCTTATATTGGATTTGGAAAAATAATATTGTGTGTGTGTGTGTGTGTGTGTGTGCCTGGCATAAAAGACTTAGCTTCTCAAAGGGTGATTGTTCATGATTCTGAAAATTAGATTCGCTTAAAAAGTCTTGCTGGAAATGTAAACTATGAGCTCTTTGATTCCTTTGGAAAGGACAGGCCTTAACCTTCATTTTTATTAGAAAAAATAGTAATAGTGAACTTCTTCTGGAGTACTTTAGAAGTGAAATGCAGGGGGCCTGGTTTATTCTTCACTTTGAACACCAAGGGAGCTTTTCCCCACTACAGTGGGGTTCTCCATCCTGCCTGACTGAAATGCTGTGTGACTGAGGTGCCAGTTGTGGCTCTTCCATCTTGCTTGGCCCTGGAGGCAGCACTGGCAAATGAGTTTCAGAGCTTCAGCTGTGAGTGGCACAGAGCTGTGTGTCCCAGAGGATCTCAGGCTGATTATGGTTACAGCACTTTCAGATCCTCTAAAGAACCTTTATTGAATTTATTTTTGGTCCTGTGGTGGTAAACATTTTACCACTAAATTTTTAGCCACTTCAGGCTTTCTCTCACACACTAGTGTGAATTTAAGATTTGCATTTTCTTGCTTCCCCTTTGCCTGAGAAATCACATTTAATTCTGTTTTACCAGCAAGCAAAACCAGGTATGGACAGAAGTCCCAGCTAGACCCTCACTTATACCCACCCTCACACAAAACTCTTGAATAACTATATGCTAGCAAAACAACACCCCAAAAAACAAAAAGCCAAGCAGCTTTTTCTGATTCAGCCCATCTTTTGGGGAAGCACAGCAGCTGTCAACATTGCAGGCTCCTCTTAAAAGGAGATGTTTTTCTAATGTGAGCTGTGTTCTGTTTTTAAATACATGAAACTGCAGCATTCGGGGTAAAATGACCAGGGAGGAAGTGTTGTAAAAGCTCTTTCCCACAGCTCTATTTGAAGTATGGAGTATATTTGCTTTGGCTTGGAGGGGAGGGAAGCTGGCACTGTTAAAAGCAAAACAGCAGCAGCACTCCTGTTGGATGGGCAGGAACCCCAAATCCCTCCACTGCAGAGATGCTCAGAAAACTTTAAAAACCAGCCTGAATTCTCTCTCCCCTTCTGTCAGTTTGTTCAGACACTACACAGAGGTTCTGGGGCTACAGCAAGAGTCATCTTAATACAAGAATATGTCCTAATGCAGCAAAAGCCTAGATCGGGGATGTTTGTTAGGGAGGTTCTTCCTGGAGTCAGGCTGGGAAAGCCGTGAAGTGTGAGCAGCCTCAAACGAAAAAGGAAGCTATTCAGAACCCTCAGACAGACTTCAGGATTCAGATCCATGAAACTTGAGAGCTGTATTAAGGGCCCATTTGAGTCAGGGGTTTCCTCACACCAGTATGAGTATCCAGAAAGAAGGGTTAAACTTCTCTGTTATTCTCACCAGAAAATCAGCCTTGGTTTAACAAATTATTGTAACTGATCATTTATCTAGTGTGAGGAAGTTGTGTCTACATTAGTGTCACACAGATGTGTTCTCTTCACTGTTTGGTTAATGAAGGTAAATGTTTTGAATCCATTTTAGAGCAGAGTTCTTGTTCAGAAGCTTCCGAAAGAAATGCCATCTGTAACGACTGACGGATCCTTAAGTGTCAGTTTGGCAAGTTGTCCTACTGTGGGTAGCTGCAGAAATATTTCGTGTATGTTGTTGTAGATTTAAAGCATTACTCATGGTTTCATTTGAGTGTCTGCATTTCTGACACGGATGTGACATATCTGTATATATTATAAATCAATACTATTTTTAACCACATATTTTGTACAAATATTCACATTAGCTCTGTACTTCAATGAAAATCTACTATGGTATTAAACATTTTGGTGGAATTAGCAAACTCTTTGTGCTTTGTTTTCACTTTATAACGGTGTTAAGCAGCTGAGCCATTTCTGGCATCCAAGACAAATATTATCATTTCCAGCTATTTAGAGCAGTTCCTTAAATCCAGGTACACCTGTACCCTCTAGTGACTGATGCAAGCCACTGCAGAAGCAGCTCCCCACACCCCCGGATCCGAGTGAGAGGCCGAAATCAAACCTGAACCAACAGTAAATGTGAGCACAGTTTTTCCTAGCTAAGGAGAATAACAGCATGGAACAGCACATTGCTGTTGAGGGACACCCAGCTAGAGATTTCAATACATACAGGTGCAATTTTAATGACTTTTACTGCTTCTTCACAAACTTCTGGTACAGGTCACAACCAGGAATCAGATGATGAACCTTGTGCTACACATGGGGTCCAGTTCAGTTTCCTGTGTACAACAACCACACGTGCACAGCTTCTACCAGCCACAGCAGCAATGTGCATCTCTAATCTTGGACTAGTGTCAGGCTCATACCTCTAGCAGAACCCTAATGAAGGAGGGGGAAAAAAGACATTAAGAAAACAAGTAAAAGGACCTTGTTCCCTTCTACAATTCCTAGAGCTGGGCTGAGGGGGAGGAAGGTATCACATACCTATATTTATACATACACACATACCTATATATATATGGTTACCAGATAGGCAGTGCCAGCTGTGAAGTGATTAATAAGCTGCACGTTCCCATGTACCAGTAAGAGGACACTGGTTTTGTACAATGCCATAAAGTGGGATGGGGTTTGGACCCACACATAGCACAGATCCTCAGCTAGAAAAGGTGGGAATGGGAATCCCAGCTTGGATTTTTGTTCAGCAGTTCAATTTCTCTTGAGAAGACAAGGGATAAACTCATTTTGCTCTTCATTCCAGGTCATGGCTGTGGGTCTGGACATCAGAGTGTGGGAGAAAGTATCTACCAGGCAATAAATGGAAAATGTAGAGCCTGAAAGCACAAGAAGAGAGAAAAGGCTAATAGAAAAACACCAGAATCAAAACCATATTTTTAACCTCTTATTTAACTGAAGAAGTACTTGCCAATATCCAGAAAGTAAATTTTGCCCCTTGCCTTCCCAGTCAGCTCACAGCCCAGCCCAGAACCCTGTTTCTATTTAATTTCTATTTATTTACAATACGCAGCAACACCATTACCCTCCTGCCACCCTCACAAGGGCTGTGCCAGCCGCTCCCACCTCAGGCTGTGGGCAGACTGAGGTCACCTCACGGCCCAGGACACGGGGGTGCTGGTGACAGCAGGGGACACAGGCCCGAGTGTGCCCAGGTGTCCAAGGAGGCTGATGGCACTTCTGTGACAGCTGTGACAGCAAAGCACGGCAGCAGCACCAGGGCAGGGGTCTCACCCCGTTCTTATCCTGCTGAGGCCCCCCCAGTGCTGGGCCCTGCACATCAGGGGGGGCATTTTGGTGATGGACAGAGCCAAGGAGGGGAATTCTGGTGATGGAGAGAGCCTGGGAGGGGAATTTTGGTGATGGAGAGAGCCAAGGAGGGGCATTTTGGTGATAGAGAGAGTCCAGGGAGGGGCATTTGGGTGCTGGAGAGAGCCAAGGGAGGGCATTTTGGTGATAGAAAGAGCCCAGGGAGGGCATTTTGGTGCTGGAGAGAGCCCGGGAGGGGAATTTTGGGGCTGGACAGAGCCAAGGAGGGGCATTTTGGTGCTGGAGAGAGCCCAGGAGGGGCATTTTGGTGCTGGAGAGAGCCCAGGGAGGGCAGCAGAGCTGGGGAAGGGTCTGGAGCACAATTCCGATGGGGAAAAGCTGCGGGGGCTCAGCCTGGGGAGCAGGAAGGTCAGGGGGGACCTTCTTGTTCCTCAGAACCCTCTGACAGGAGGGGGAACCCTGTGGGGCTCGGGCTGCTGTCCCGGGTGCCAGGACAAGAGCACAGAGCCCCGGGCTGGGCTTTGGGGGCAGATCCGGTCCCAGACAGAGGGACAGGCTGCCGGGGGGGCTCGGGGAGACACTGGGGGCCGCAGCCTGGGGGACACGGCACGGACCCCACAGCGGCCACAGAGGCCTCCCCACCCCAATAACCCCGACATTCCCCCATCCCGGTGACCCCGGGTGTCTCCCCACCCCAATAACCCCGACATTCCCCCATCCCGGTGACCCCAAAGGCCCACACCCCCCAAGGAGCCGAGCCCCGCCCCAGGCCCGGCCCCGCCGCCCACACGCCGCTCTCCGGGCGGAGCCGGCCGGGCCCGCTGCTCGGGCCGCAGGTAAGGGCGGGGAGAGGGCTGGTGGGGGCATGGGGTGGGTTATGGTGGGCTCTGGTGTCCCCTGGTGTCCCTCAGTGTCCCCCAGTGCCCCCCAGCCTGGCTCTGGCAGGGGGTGCCGAGCGCTGGGGAGCGGCGGCCTGGCCTTGGTGCTGAGCTCCGAGCGGGGCCCGGCCGGCCTGTCTGTCTCTCTCTCCCTTTATCTCTCTATCTCTTTATCTCTCTGTCTGTCTGTCTGTCTGTGCTCTCCTGTCATGCCCTTCCCTTTGGCTTTGTGTCCCTTCCCCCGGACTGTGTGGTGTGCCGCTCTGCAGACACGCCGTGTCCGTGCTCAGGGTGAGCCCAGGGACGGGCAGCACGGGGAGGCCTTGGGGAGACAAATAACCTACACAAACAAGCCACCCATCAGTTATTAGTTACTAAAGCCTCGCAGTTAAGGGGTTGGAATAATGGAGTCGTAGGTCACGTTGAGATCATTGTAAAATTCAGAGGTAAAGACTTGATTTCACCTGGGGAGACTCAAATCTGTACGTGTCGGTCCCCAGGAGGGAAATGTATGGGCTGTGTTTAATTTGGCAGGTGGGGTTCAGATGGACACAGAGCCTGATCTCCCTTCCTTCCTTCGGGTTCAGCGGGAAGAAATCCCCTGTCGGGAGGAACTGAGAGATTCTGCAGCCCTTGGGTCTGTGCTGGTTGCTGAAAGGGGAATTATGTCTCTGAAATGTCAGTGTATTCTCAGCAAAACTCAAGGCCTGGCTTTTAATTTTGGGGGTTGCATGAGCGTGGTGTAGCATGTGACTGCCTGTAAGTCTTAGAATTGTAGAATAACAGAATGGTTTGGGTTAGAAGGGACTGTAAAGCTCATCCAGTTCCAGTTCCACCCCCCTGCCATGGGCAGGGTCACCTTCCACTGGACCAGGTTGCTCCAAGCCCTGTCCAGGGATGGGGGATCCACAACCTCTCTGGGCAGTCAGCAGCGCTTGTGCTGTTTTCAAGTGTAAATGTGTATGTAAGAGAGAGAGAGACTGAGGAGAATCAGAAGAACTGAGGAATTGGAATGGGAAAAGTTCCCATGGATTAGCTCTTGTATTCTATGAGAATGACAGACCCTATTCCATCATTGCAGTGGTATCCAGATGCTTGTTACAGTATAACTTTTGGTATTAACTAGGCTATTTATATACTCTGAATATAAAGATGAGTTTATTTGTTGCAAAACCACTGTTTTACAGCTGAATTTTGGTAGTGACTTGTCCCAAAGGATTGGCAAAACATGGGAACCTAAAGGGAACTGTGTGGAGTATTGGTGCAGGACTGGATTGAGCAATATCTGCTCTTGTGGTTAAATTGTGCTGTTGGGCAAGAAATGGGGAATATTAGCATGAAATTTTAGGTCACTTACAGACTGGGAAGTCCCGTGTGAGGGTTCTTACAGGGATCCTGCTTTGACTAGATAATTGAGTTTTGAACAAGAAGGTGTTTGGGAAGGGCAGAAGGAATCTGGGATAGGGGAGCACAGCCCAATACAATGTGAAATTATGTGTCATATTATGTCATGCTGTTAGAGAAGGAATTCCAGTCACAGGTAGAAATAGTCAATATCCTTGAGTCGTATGAACAGAATGAGAATCACAGAATGGTTTGGGTTGGAAGGGACCTTAAAGGCCCTCCAGTTCCAATCCCCTCCCATGGGCAGGGACACTTTTAAATAGACCACGTTGCTCCTAGTCCTGTCCAGCCTGGCCTTGAAAAATTCCAGGGATGAGGCATCCACAGCTTCTCTGGGCAACCTTCACCAGTGTCTCACCACCCTCACAGTAGAGAATTTTTTCCTAATACCTAATCTAACCCTGCCATCTGTCAGTTTAAAGCCATTCTCCCTTGTTCTGTCAGTTCATGCTCTTGTAAAATACATCTTGTAAGATATAAATACAAGGAATATTTTAGCTACTCATTTTTAAAACTAAGTTATGACTTTGTCAAAACAGGTTAACACAAACAAATCTTCTCTCTCTACCCAGCAGATGCCATGTTGCCTCAGAAGAGGGGACAGATAACTTCCAGAATAGCCATGAGCTGTTACTGGAAAGTCCTGGGAATTTTCTCACTGTTTCTTCAAAACACGCTGTCTCTCCAGCAAGCCAAGCCCAGAGTGCTGCTGGTATCTTTTGATGGATTTCGATGGGATTACATCTATAAAGTCTCAACTCCCAATTTTCATTATGCCATAGAGAATGGGGTTCATGTCAAACAGGTCACTAACGTGTTCATAACAAAAACATACCCTAATCATTACACCCTGGTGACTGGTCTCTATGCAGAGAGCCACGGCATCGTCGCTAATGAGATGTACGATCCTGTTCTCAATGAAACTTTCTCCCTGACCAAAATGAAAACCCATAACTCCAAGTTCTGGGAAGAGGCCAGCCCAATATGGGTAACGAACCAGAGGAAAGGACACAGATCTGGTGCAGCTATGTGGCCTGGAACAGATGTGAAGATACGTGGAGTCTTGCCCACACATTATATGCCCTACAATGAATCCGTTCCCTTTGAATCCAGAGTTGCAAAGCTTATTGAGTGGTTTACATCAGAAGAACCCATAAACCTTGGTCTCCTGTACTGGGAACAGCCTGATGAGCTGGGACATCTTCTGGGCCCAGAAAACCCACTTATGGGACCGGTAATTACTGATATTGACAACAAGCTGGGATATCTCATTTCTAAACTGAAGGCAGCAAAGCTGTGGGATGTGATAAATGTCATAATCACCAGTGATCATGGAATGTCACAGTTGTCCTCAGAAAGGCTCATTGAGCTTGATCAGTATGTGGACAGAGAGCTCTATAAAGTCATTGACCATTCTCCTGCAGTAGCCATTTTGCCAAAAGAAGGTAGGAGCTGCAGCAGTAACATTCTTTGAAGGGATACTTGAATATCCAAACTATAGACGTCATTTCCCAACTGAAGTGGTGATAGCAGCACAGATGCCCATAGGACATCAGCCTTGAACAAGGAGTTCCTGTGGGATCACTTCTTTGTCCTTTTTTGCTATCTCAATCAAAAGCCTGGATTAATTTTCTGAAATGAAAAGGGAGCAAATCTGTCTGTTGTTGACTAATACTGGCAAAATTCCTTTAGTCCTTGTGAGAAGTAAGATTATCTAATGGCATTATCAAGGCTGAATGGCGTTCTAGATAGATAACACCTGAATGTTACATATCTTGCCTTTCATCAAGATGCTGAAGCCGTGGTGGAAGAATTATATTTCTAACTCAAACAGTGTTAGATGGGGAGCTTTGATAAAAAGAAAGCCTCTATTGGCTATTTGATTAGCTGCCAGCTATTGTAGTTCACTCTGGTTTTTTTTTTGCTTGTTACACTGAACAGCCAGCCAGTTACATTCATATCAATTTTATTGTGATAATGATGGGAAAAATTACTGTTGGAATTAAAAGCTGAAGTCTGGTTGTTGAAGGGTTGCTGAATTGTCAGCTGATATCTAATGTCACTAAAGGAGAGGTACTACTCTTTATTTTGATGATCAAGTGCTATAACTATTTGGTGCAAATGTGTTAACCTGGAAAATATCACCCCTCCCCACACAAAAAAGTGCTAATTTGGAAGTTGAGTTTTAAGGTGGCCTTCTGAAAAGGTGTCTTTTAAGAATTCTGTAAAATTTGCATCACTAATGGATAGCACTCTGTATTTAATGTCCCAACAGGGAGAGTATTGTGTAGATTTTTATGTGTAAACAAATGTCTCTTGTCATTTTGAGTTTGAATACTCCAGACTAAATTGGTAGTATGTCCTAACTGAGACCATTGCTCCCTGAGCACACTCAGGTGCCTTTAGCTGGGTACTGTTTCCCTCAGTGGTGATAAAAAAGCCAAGTTTGGGAGCTCCATCCTCACAGAGACAAACATGGTTGAGCAGGATGTTCTCATTAGCAAAAAAAGAAGCTGTAGAAGTAAACTTTAGTGCTGAAACATCCCTAATGCAGTAAATGAGTACTTGAAGATGTGTAACTTGATTCTTCTGTCTGCTAAATGATGGAAAGAAACAGTATCTGCAGCAATTAGATGACAGAATAGTTAAAAAAATATTTTCAGTCTATTTCAGGAATAGCTTGGATTTGGTCTTGCCCAGAGGTTCAGGTATTTATTACATAACCAGTAAACAAGAATTAGTTTTGAGCACAGATAAAATTCCTTCCTTCCCTGATACCAGCTGTTATTTTTATTATAAAACAACGAGCTTCACTATCACTTATGCAGTGAACTAACATATACTTAAGTAGATAACACTGATTCTTCACCTGTTATTCCATTTGTCTTGCTTAGACCAAGGGAGTGGTAAAATTTAGTGAGACATTGAGGAAAGGTTTGAATGCTTAAAAATGCAGCCATTTCTTTAACTGGCTGCATATTTCTTCCCTGAGATGGATTGAAGCCATTATTTTACCATGTTGATGTATTAGTGTGTCTGGGGAACTGATAATATGTTCACAAAGAAGGCACAGCTGCTGATGCTATTTTTTTTTTCTTGCATTTAGTATAAATATATTAATTAAAATAATTTAATGTAAAATCATTGCTGTATTTGGGGCCTCTCCTTGCCATCCCATATGGAAAAGTGGCATAACAAAATTAACTTTATTATTAGTATAGTCCTAGAAATGCTAGATTGGAGTCCCTTGTTGCTGTAACTGTCTCTCTTATCTGCACTTTTGCTGTCTGATCTTGACATTTATTGTGTTTCTCAAGTTCCATGATTCTTTTTTATGCCAGTTTGAGATAAGAAACATTATACACTAATGTATTTTCAGTTTTCGTTCACGATTTCTATACTGGATTCCAGGAACCGAGGGTGAAAATGAACATGGTTTCTTTAGAGACATCAGGCACCTCCTCCCAACCTTTTTTTTCTCTGAGATACATTCCAAACTCCACGTAGGCTATAAATGGTCACTGAAATGGACCTGCAGAGACACACTGTGCACTCAGCTGTCCCACTGGATTGTGCACGTGTCTCACAAAGTACTTACCTAAGTCATGGAGGGATTTGCTATTTCACAGAAATCTGTTGCACACACTGCATAGCCCTCAGTAGGAATCTACCCTCAAATGGAGGGGGAGGATTGAAGAAATTTGCTCAGGTGCCAATTCCTGAACTCGGTTTCATGTCACGTCTCTGTGTTCTGGTTCCTCCTGTCTGTGCACTGATGTTCCAGCTTGTCCAACTGGTTGTGGATCTGAAGTGACTTTTACTGGAAAGACAAGCTCAGAAATTGGAATAAGCAAATAAAGAATTGGGGGTGGAAAATGCATATTTATTCAGTGGTGTTAGTACAGGTCTTGAGGGTTTGCACTCACTGTGAGTAAGGAAGGGAAAGGAGCAGGCAGTGGGAATACAGAGGAGTAGCTCATGCTGTTGGGTGATGGTTCTAGACCAAAAGTTCCACCTTCATCTGCCATTCCAGCCTGTGCCTCGGTGTGCTTGTCATGTGTTCCCTGCTTAGGATGATTCAGTGATGCCAAGAAACAAAGTGGCTTCTCTTTGCCCTTTTAAAGGAAAGCAGCTAACAATGAAACTGCTTTAAAATAAATTAATAAAAAGTGTCACTTGTCATCACAGCCAACTGGGGGACAGACAGAAAATGGCCTGAATGTCCCCATTACCTCATGAAAAGCTTTAGGAGCTGTCTTCCTGCTTTCAGGCTCTGCATGGAGCTAGGAGGAGTTGGTTCCTTTTCCATGAGACTTCACTGAATGCCTTCTAGCTCATTCCTGTGAGAAGCTTACGTTCTGGTAACTATGAAATGAGGGATTTTTCTAAAATTAGCAAGGCACTTGTTGGGAACAGGCTGTGAGGTCTGGTGTCAGGTGAGATCTTACAGTGAACGATCCTCTGGATTTCTTACAGTAACACGTGTGCACACATTGTTGTCTCTTACAGCTATAATTCACTTTTGGGGAAGTGCATTTTGCCCTCTTCTTTCAGCTGTATTTAAACTATGGATTAGTTCAGCAAACATATTGGTATGTTTAATTTCTGTCTTTTTTCTCTTTTGTTTGTTTGAAGGCAAAGTGGATGAAGTATATGAAGCTTTGGCCAACGCTCATCCCAACATGACTGTATATAAAAAGGAGCAGATTCCAGATAGATTGCATTACAAACACAACAATAAAATTCAGCCCATCTTAGCAGTGGCTGATAAAGGATGGGAAATTGTACGTAATAAGTCTGATGGTTTTCTGTGTAAGTATACTGTCTTTACAGTGGTTTGTAGTATCTTTCTAATCAGGCACCTTATGTGGTACTTTCTCTTCCAGTCTCAGCCAATGTTCATTTTTTGGTTTTCTTTAAGACTGGGAGGGAAAACTGAAGTGTGTAGAATTTCTGGGTTTTTCACCTGATGGGATGGGAAGCGCCTTACTATTAGGGGAGGAGAATCTGCACTTAGTGTTTCTCTAAACATAAAGTTTTCTGAGCTAAGATCAATTGTGTGTTTTAGTGGCCTCATACTTGACGTCTTTCAGGATGTAGCAAACTGACAAGCACTTCCTGAGAGATTAAAAAAGAAAGTTGTAACTGAATTTGTTGAGTAGAGGGTGAATAGGTTTTTTTGTCATGTAAGACTGGGTTGGAAGTACAAAAACATTTTCTGAAAGTCCTGAGCTTGTGTGGATGCTACACTTGGAGTAACCTTGTTCTATTGCTACAAATAGTCTTTGGATATTGTGTTGCTGCACACCAGTGATTTTCACTTGTCTTAGAGGATAAAATACATTCCAGGTGATTTGGAGGAATGAAAAACCCAACACTTTTAAGTTGCTCACCTTGGGGTTTTGAGGGTAAAATTTATTAAAGGTAAAATGGAGACTGTGAACTGTAACTTTTTGGTTATATAGGAGGAAAACTACAGGTTTCGTGTGGTCAGTTCTTCAGTTTCTTAGTTGAAAACCTTTTAAGCTTTGCTGCTGGTTATGACCTTGAAGAGCATTTCCTGCAAGACTTAACAAGTTTGTCAGTAGCTGCTGGGAGCAGCTTCTCATGCCTGTGTGTTTTATGTGTTCATTTTTAGTGCCCCTGTTGGGAAGGGGCACTGGAGACCCACTAGTGAGGTCTTTTTCCTTGTTGATGAGTCAGTAGTGCATAAAATTGGACAAAGTGTCAAACTGAGTCAAATGGACAGTCTGTCTCTACATTTTTTTTTTTTTTTATTTTCTCTAATAGATCTGGGCCACTTGCAAAGCTGGAGTTTTTCCTTGAGAAAAACCAAGGAAACTTGGCTGTAGGTAGCGTGTCATTGACAGTGCTGTTACTGCTATGTGAGCTTACCTCTTTTTTTTTTTAGCTCTTTTTCTTTCTTTTTCCAATAGTGCTCTCCATTGTTTTTGTAAAGGCATATTTCTCTTTGTAGTTGTGAGACTTGGTATTTGCTAGGAGATATTTCTGCTGTGGATCAAAAGAATTCTTCTAAACCTCTGTGAGAATAACTGATGGCTGTGCCTTTTCTGCATTCTGCTAATTCTAGGAAAGGGTTCAATGCTTGTTTTGCAACTGCAGAATATTGACATTTCTCTATCTTTTATTTCCAGTTGGTAATCATGGGTATGACAACACTGAACCAGAAATGCATCCCATTTTTGTGGCAGTTGGGCCTGCTTTCAGAAAGAATGCCACCAAAGAAGTCATGAATGCTACAGACTTGTACCCATTGCTGTGTCATCTGCTGGGTATTGACCCCCTGCCAAACAATGGTTCCTTCAACGCTGTGAAAGAAATACTTGCTGAAGGTCCTGGAGCCTTTGGAGCAGACACCTGTTCCACAGTGATAGGAGTCTTCCTGGGCAGCCTGCTGGTTCTGGTTTTTACTGCAGTTTTTGTTAAGCATTTTGTCCTCGCCCAAGCAAATTCCATGCACATCTTGCACACTGAAGTTTCCCAGCCACTGCTGCGGGATCATTAACACTTGGCATTATTTCCTGTTTGGGCTTCAGATAAGCCTGTACAGAGAAAATAAGTACTAGAGGTGGATCAGCATGAATATGTGGAGTAAAAGGAACTGGATGCTGATCCATTAGTACTCTGGGGCACGTCCAGTCCAGGGGTGCAGAGAAAGAGCATGTTCCTGTTTCACCCTGCAGCTACTTCATCTTCCAGGGGTCAAAGATATTGTAGGTAAACCTGGAAAGCTGTTTTTGTGTGTAGACATGTAGTGACAACAGACCTCAAATACCTTATTATGGGTATTTTTAGGTAAATAACTTCAGCTGAGGTGCATTTCACAGACTATTAAATGGTGACTTCATTTCCCACCCTTTTTTTCTTTTTTCTTTTTTTTTTTTTTGTTCCTCGAGAGGTTTTTTGAGTCTCTTCAATTCTAACAAGTCACTGAATGGGACTAAACTTCTTTGGTTTGTTTTTTTTCCTTCCCTGCCCAAAGAAGCTCTTGCATGATCACCATTACAGAGAGCTTAGTGGTATAAATCCTGTGGAAAACAACATTATTATTCATCTAGGTCATGAGTGCTAAGTGTCTAAGATTAGTGTTAGGCATATTTCTTCAAAGTACTCTGGTAATTGTAGCCCCAAAATATGAACCTAAGTGGTATTGCCTTTAGGAATCAGTATTAAACTGCTTGATTTTTAAGTAAAAAAAAATTATTAAGGTAAATACAGGTCTTTACCATTTTAGGTATGATTTTAGGTAAATGTAAGTCTTCACTTTTTCTATTTCCTGTACACTGGACTAAATTTTCAAGGAGTTCCATGCAGCTGGCAGGATAAAGACACTTAAAATCACCACACCTGTATATCCAAATGGAGTCTTTTACTGTTCCGTGATGAGAAGGTTCTTTCAGACTAAGAGGGATGAATCAGTTCAGGAGCATGGATGTTCGAGTTGGTTTCAGAGCTCTGTCCCTGGATGTTCATTTGCTCTGTTCTCAGAGACTCTTTGTCAGTGTGAGTTTGACTTGTGCTTTATCTACTGTGCCTGGTGGGCCTTAGAATGAGATGAGCAGGATTAGACATGCAATTCAAGGAGCAGCCATATAAATCTTGAGCCATATATGCACCTAAATCTGAACAAGCACATTTTAATATTAAAAAAAGGTGTAAGCCTGGAGTTTGTTCCTCTGTCAGGGAAAAATATTCTGAGTCAACAAAGCTACACATTATTCTGATCCTTTTGTGTGTGGCAATAAGTCTTGCTAGCGTAGTTGTGGGGTTTTTTTGTGAGCTCATTTAAATAGTGAGAAGCTGCTAAGGTTTGTGTGAAAAACTTGGTCTGAAGTGAGCAGAGTTGTCTAGTTGTCAGTTTTCCCCTTCCCCCTCTGTGAGATAGTATTTCATAGCACTTTGCTGCTGAGCACAATGCCTGAAAGAGAAATAAACTTTTAAAATTTGTGCTGAAGTAGCAGACTGAGTATTTTAGGTGCAGTTTATAGCTGTATCCACAGCCCCCAGCAGAGGGCAAGGATGGGAACACCTCGACTGTGGTTGAGCTCTGCCAAACAAATGATGTGACTGACAGAAAACCTGAACCTCTGGGTTGTTACTAATCCCTTCCCTACCTACCTTGTGAAAAGTGGATGGCAAACAGCAAATTGATGCATAGAATACACCTTTTCTTGCTTTTTTACAACTTAAAATGAATTGTAGCACAAACTTAGTGTGTGTTTAAGGAAAGATCTACAGGCTTAGATAAAGCAATAACAGTGGCAATTGGAGATGCCATAACCCTCACCTGTAGCTACTGCAGTTATGCACTTTAACACATGCTGCTTTAATAGGAATTCTTTTTACTGCAGCAATTTCATAGCAGTAATCATGGCAGATGTGAAAATAGCTAGGTTGTAAACTCAGTGTTGTTCGTTAAACCCCCACTTTGATTGTGGCAGGTGTGGTTCTATCATCAACCAAAGTGACTCTTGATTTTAAGGAGGGGGCAGAGTTGGTCAGTGTTGTTCAGTCATCCTGGACTTAGGTTTACCTGCCCAAACATGCAACAAGGGACGAGCAGTAGGTTTCCCCCAAAAGCTTTGGGAATGATAATACTCAAAATAGGTTAGGGACGTGGACATGAGAATTGTCAATGTCATTGTTCTGTATTGCACTGTGAGGCCCCTCTGAGGAGGGTAAAATAAAATTTCATAAAAAAATGAAAGGAATCTTGTAGCATTTGGGTATTTCTCTTTAGGGCTAAACACTTCCTTTATTCTTAGGTATATTTGCAGGTACCTTTTGGGTAGTTCCCAGGTAGGATATTTGCCCAGCTGGTGTCAAACAATGTTTTAAGTTGTTGGGTGTGAGCTTAATGAAATCAAAAGCACAGATGATGCAAGCACAGCGACTTTTTCTCTGATATGACATTTTGTCAGACTATCTTTTTGGGTGGGGAGGACATGGGATTTGGTTTCTGTACATATGATACTTTCTATGATGTACAAACAAGTTTATTGGATTTGAGTACACTGTGTACTGCTTGTAATTTAACCTTGGACACCAAGAGTGATGCATGATGTTGTGTTTCATTACTGACCTGTGAAGCATACAGATGTCAAATTTTTTTTTTGTTTTTTTTTCTTGTTTGGAATTGTTGGAGTTGAAATACATCTTTGCTGGCTTCATTTAAAAACAATTCTGGGAAACAAAGTTGAATGGGTGGGATTACTGGGGCAAAATGGCCTTACCTCCTACATCCCAAATATTTCTTGGAGTCTTCATAGTCTACACCTTTATTAAAAGTAACTGGAAGTGTGACAGAACTTAGGAATTTTAAGTCAAAGTTCCTTTGTAATAGATCTCATGGTGGGAATAGGTTTTCTTTTACCAAAAAAATCTTCCAGACTTTCTTGGTAAAGAGCTGCAGTAATGCTGCTACAAGAAATGCAGTCTCAAAAAAAAAAAAAAGGGCAAAAAAATCAGATTCATAAAATCATTTAGGTTGGAAAAGACCTCCGGGGTGGAGTCCAGCCATTAACCCAGCACTGCCAAGCCTGTTACAGGATGAGGGTTGTGCAGCCTGACTTTTCCTATAGTCATAGAATGGTTTGGGTTGGAGGGGACCTTAGAGATCATCTACTTTCAACCCTTCCCACCATGGGCAGGGACCTGTCAGAGGTGTGAACAACACAGTCTTGAGCTGAGTGTGGAAGGAGAACAGACATGCACTGGTTGGGTCCTGCCGTTTTGTAAAATGCAAATTTTAAAGGCTTACTTCCCAATCTTCTTCCCTAAATAATGGCCACGGATGCTGCGTGGGCCATACCTATGCTGCTGTACAAACCTTAAAGGCATGTTTGTCCTACAGTAAAAGTGATGTAAGCATTTATTAACTGGTAGGCTACAAAAATGGTTGCAAGCACATGAAAATGATAAATACAGTAGTGCTACCAGCCTTTCTATAACGAAAACCTAATCTGAATCCTAGTAACAAACCTCCATTACTGGGTTTTTTTCAATAAAAAAAGCTACCATGCATGTTAGAACAATCTTCTGTCCCTGTGGCCTGGTTCTTGGGGTACACGACCTTGGGTTATTTCCATAGTGAGTGTGTAGGCAGCAAGTTAAACTTCTCCCTGAAACCAGTGTTTCAGAGCTGTAGTTTGTTGAAATCAGCCCAGTTCTGGAACTGTTTCCTAGATGCTAATGGCCAAAAAGCACAGAACCCCAGAGGGGTGGATGTTTGAGAGCTTCTCTAGCCAGCGTTGGGAGTTCCCTTATGAATCCAGTCGGTATAATGAAAAAGCCTTCACGGCTGGGCAGGGGCAATGAACATCCCCCACCCCCTCCCAAACCTCATTGCCAGTTTAAGCGTTAGGAACTTCCCTGAATTAACATGCCCTGTGTGAGCATTGCTGAGTTGTGTCTATTTAGCAAGTCATTAAATGTTGCCACAAACTATCACCCCTTTATCGCAGCTTTGAGGAAGCAGAAGCCACACCTTCGCTAGTCTCATTCTGAAGTGGCTCTTCAGAAGAAAATCAGCCACCAGCTTTCATAATTCACACAAACCATAATGAGGTAGTGGAAATATTTTGTCATGTTTAGGGCACTAATTTTTAAAAAATAACCATCTTTAAATAAATCAACTTTGTGTCTTAAGGACAAATAGGTGGGGTTTTTTTAGATTCTCTTGATTTGTACATGATCTGTATGAAATCCTGGACATAAAAGAGCTGCTTTGAAACCCTTTGTGCCAGGAAGAATACTCAGCACCCTTACATCTGCCATGCCACATCTTTGGAAATTAAAATAATCAGCAGTGCAACTGGAATATAGTTTATCCTGTTTCTTAGTACTTTAATTTCCTCTTTAACCCTTCCCACAGTAGCTCTGTTTAGTGTCCACACTAAAGGGAAGAGGAGTAGAGGGTGTTAAGGATTTCCACTCAATAGAACCACTCACTGCCTGGTTTCACAGCAGCTCAGTTGCCTGTAGCAGTTCTCATCAGAAGGAGAAATGCACTTAGACCTCGATTTCCCCATCTGTAACAGCTCTCCTGGTTCAGATCAGAGTGCTGCCATTGCACTTCAGTCAGCATTTACATTTCTGGCCGATAAAACCTTGGTGGTCACTTTGCCACCTGCCTGTGAGGGGATGTACAGAGGAACTGAGAGCACATCCATCACATACTGTGTGACAACCGCTTGGGGAAAGGCAGAGAAGGGGGAGAACAGAGTGGAGCAAATACTGTGATAATGAGTTTTAGCTTCTAGAAAAAAAAACCTTCAAAACTCACAGGTAGAGACAGTACACTTTGGTCTTACTTACCAAGTCTGCTGGAAAAATTAACTCAGTCTAGTCCAGCCTTTCCAAATACAGACAATACAAAGCATCTCCCAATAATTCCATCACCTTCCAAGGATCTCAGCATGTATTAGCAGAATTATGAGAACCTAACAAACAACTCTCTCCAATGTCCTGCCTCTTAGAGCATATCTAAGCATGGGTTCAACCCTGCAAAACATTCCTGTTGCAGTTACTCATTAGCTCATTGACCTCTTGGTGCATGTAATTAATTAGTGTAAACTTCCGGCAGGATGAGAAAGTGACTGCTCAGTCCAGCGACTGCTTTAGGATATCAGCAGGTTAGAATCAGTACCCTGTCAGTAACAGCACAGTTTCCAAGGGGCCTGAGCCTCTTTCAAGTTCAGATTAATCCAGAGTAAAGTACTAGTAAGTAGTAACTAATAGTTTAAGAAAGGGGGAAAAAAGCAGAACCAGTTAAGTTTTGGATTGTGTTTTTAATCAGTACAACAGAAGCCCCAGAGAGGAAGACACAAATTAGTGAAACTTCCACACATTTCTAAAACTCAAATATATTTTTCTTTCAGTGGACAGTTAAAAGTAGCCCTTCCCTCCACGGTCCCTGCTGGATCACTAAGAGGCAGTCTGTGGCCAGTACCAAACTGCACTTAATTGGAGGTTGTGAAAGAGAAACCACATTGCACATCACCACGTACCTCTGTCACTTCAAATTATTTTTTAAAACCGTCAAACTTGTAGGAAAAGGACTTGGTAACTATAGTTCTCTGTTAGGTTAGCAGTAACAATTTAATATCACATTCTCTTCTCAGTGAAAGATAAGGGAGTATTTAAGGCTTTCTACGTAAAATCAAGTTTTTTATGTCAAGTTACAAGATGATCATTAACAAATAATCAAGAGGTTCAATTAAGAGAATCAATATCATTGGTCTTCACCAGAAATTCACATCTATACACCTCAAACACCATAGAGTATTTCTTTTTTGAGATAAGATCTGCTACCTTTTCCCTTTACATTTCCAGGGTTTGGACTCCGGCACATCAAACTTTCAATTGTTGCCTTTTAGCATGACAGCCTTCAAAAGACAAATATCAGCTTTATTCCAAAAACACCTTCAGCAGAGTTCACACCTGAGAAACTTTCCACGGGGTTTAGCAGCAGTAATTTTACACCTACAGCCCATGAAACCAAATAGTTCAAAGATAGATTGAACTGACATCCCTGAGATAAGGCAGCAGTGTCATCCCAACTGGAACTGTGCAGGAGCTGTGGATCTAAGTCAACCACAGACACATGTCCAGAAATGTCAGAGCCACCTGCTCAGCAACATAACTGCTGAACCACATGGTTTATTGCTCAAAATAGAAGTGATATGCTCCAATTCTTTCCTCACTGACTTCCATTTTCTTTCTCAGCAATTTCTTGTCATATTGCTGACTTAGGGTAGAAACAAAAGTCTGGATTTTCCCTATACCCTCCATCCCCAAAGGGCAAGCCAGAACATATTCTCCAAGCAAAAGTAACTTCTGGCTCTCATAAAAAAGATCTCTCCAACACAGGTACGAGAAGACTAAAAAAGGTCATTATTAATTTAAATTTAATACAAAAAAGCAATTATCATTTACAAATATTAAAATTCGCTCAGTCTGTCCTGGCTAGTTATACTCTGGAATTTCATTCTGAAAGTGCTCAAAGGCTTGAATGAAAAACTAAGCATGTTTATTTTGTTAAGCATCTCTTCCAGTGAAAAGCCACCAGTTCACTATTTTGTTCTGAAAAATACTTTTACAGGACGCTAATCAGACAGCACACAAATGAGTCAGCAAGGTCTAGCTGTACAGTATTTTACACAGATAAAGTGCATCACAGAATGCCCCCAGTGCAAGTTCAAACTGTTTTCCTGAAATCACAACGTAGCAGGCTCGGCTCGGCTCCCTCTGTGCTATCCAATTAAAGGTTCATCGTCATCACTTTGCAACTGTAGCCGGGCAAAGGGCCGCGGGCGAACGACTCTGTTCTTGGAGATGATTATGATGCAGGTGAAAGTACTCAGGACCACGAAGGCCCCTATAACTATCCCAATAGCTTCGGGGAGATGGATGCACCACCGGTCAGCCAGCAGGCACTTGGTGTTTGCCAGAGTGCCGTTGTGGGGCTGCGGTGCCAGCCCCAGGATGTGGCACATCATGGGGTAGATGTCCACGTTGTTGATGGAGCTCTGCGTGTACCCGCGGCGGAAGGCGGGCCCGTGTGCCGCCAGGAAGGGGTGCATGCTGGGCAGAGTGTTGTCATAGCCGTGGTCACCCACTGCAGGGGCAAAGGGTATCAGTCAGCGTCACAGGGTCCATCTGCACATCCACTACTGCCCTCCCTGTCCCTCTCCCCCACCCCCAAAACTAGGTCCTTTAACCAAGGGCAGAACATAAACGCACATGTCAGATCAAGCACTGAAGGAACCCAGAGTTCTTTCCCCAAACCCTAGAAATCTTTTAACACACTGGTCTTCAGCCACAGTTCTCCCCCTCATAATCGCTTTTCCTTTCAATTCTTAACATTTCCAGCTTTTCCCCTTCCCATTCCTAATGCCAAAGTTGAAAAAGGAGATTGCCATTCCACCACGAATCAGTAGCTGGAATGGAAATTTTTACTGCTCAGATTTTTGGAAAATCATCTCTCCCTTGCACAGCAGACACTTTAACTACTTCTTAAAGGCCAAGCACCTTTCTCTTGATAGTGTTTGGTTTGAACATCTTAAGTACCCTCAAATCATGCTTATCAGTTCAGACACTTCAGGTGAAGAGGTACACAGAGACAAAAGCAATAAACAGTCAAAGGATCACTGTGCCTCTGACAGGCAAACAAAACCTGGGTGGCTACAAGGTCAGCACTACTCGGGCATTTGGTAGGTTTCTAAGATAGAATACAAAGAGCTAAAAAGGAGCCAAATTTCCTAGCAACATTCCTGAAAAACCTGTCCAAGATGCCAAAAGTTCCTCATAGCACACTCAGCACCGTATATGAGTGACTGCATTTAAGTCTGAGTCAGTTTTTTAGTAACAGTTGACGAGTCTCCTTGGGTGCTTCACTGAAGTTCTGACACAAAATGTCCAGACTCTGACTGATTAGTTCACACCAGTGAACTTCCACTAGTACTTTTTAATATTTTCTCCCAACCTGTTTGTTACCACAGGGATACTACTGCAGCGCATCTTGTTTGTTCTAATACAATCCTATGTTTCGTGAATTTTTTTTCTCTTTTGCTACTTGGTTGTTTTAAGCAGAGCTTTCAAGTGCCCTCTCCAATGAAGTTCCCAATCTTTTGCTCTGAAGTAGGATTCTGGTGCGAGGTATTGGTACACTTGGCATTCACTTTTGTCCATGCAGACAACACCTTAAACAGGCTTTTAGGCTAAAAACTTCCCTGCCTGAGTCTGGGAATCAGGCAAAATTGATTTGAAAAGTGATTCACTTCAACTGATACAATGCTGTTCCTTTTAAATATACACTTACTAACAAATTTAGGTACATGAAATTGAATCCAATCAGAAACAAGAGACCTCTATTAGAGAACACCTGTGCTACATACTGTTAATACGAAGATAATTGTAGCAAATCTGTGGGAAATTAAAATGTAAACATCTTACATGAAAAGTAGTACTTGGGTACAAATAATGAGAAAAATCTGAACTTAAATGTGCAAAGGGCAGACAGTAAGAACAGCCAAATTGGGTGAAAATGAGGGTTTGTACCGCTCATCACCCTGTCTCTGACAGCAGTCCTACAGGGAGTCTGGGGATATCCAGCAGGGATACCCCTGAAAGACCAGCCAGCCCCAAACTGCTGGCTGCTCAGAAACTTCCTGGAAGTTGGTATATTTTTATTTAATTCCTATTAATGGATTTTCCTTACAACAATCTGTCCAAATCCTTTCTGAACACATGTATACATATGCATATATGCACACACACAGTCCTTGTGAAACTAGAATTACAGGCTGAATTATCTTACTATTACAACAATAAAATCTCTATGGAATTTCTTTCTGAGATATGCCTTCATGTGACTGTTGCACTTTTTCAGTAAATTATAGGTACCCCTTGTCTGCAAAAAAAAAAGATCCTGCATGTGAAACATGTGCAAATATACATACATACATATATAGATATATATACATACACACAAATACTTTCATCAGGAAACATCCAGCAGGAAGAAAGTGCATAGCTTAGCAATGCACTGAGAAGGAAGACCTGTTTTGGGTTTTGTCTTTCAAACATGCTATTTGATGCCTCAACAGGAAGAACTCTGGCTTGTTGTTATTATTGTTGTGTTCTTATTATTTTTAGTATTTCCTGCCATTTGTTTTTTGTTTCCTAGTATATGTACTGTAACATTAAATGTTGTGGCTTGCATGCTTCAATGTATATACCCTTATATATATATATTTATTATAAAATAAAAAGTTAAACCGCACTCTAGGAAAAGCTTGAGACAAACTAACCTGCCTAACCTAACAGCCTGATGTAGACTTTTAAGAGTTAAGTTCAACATGACAAAGTGTTTCAGCCAACAGAATATGCCCTGTCTCTTCCTCATCTCTTAAAACACTTCAGGCTGAGCCTGAGAACGTTCTAGAAAATGCTGAGCTGTTCCTAAACGTGCACAGGGCCAGGACTCCACTTGCTAAATGAGGACCATCCTGCAGCTGGCTGGAATAGAAACAAGGCAGTTTACCAACATAAACCACAGAGAGCACCAAAGAGGAACACACACTTACATTTGGCAAGTGACTCGTTCTGTACAATTGTCCAGCCTTCGTCTGCAACCAGAAGTATGGGTTGGATTCTCTTGTTATGACTATAATGAAATCTGTCTGGAACTTCTTCTTTGAGATACACTTTCATGTGACTGTTGCATTTTTTCAGTAAGTTATACACATCTTCTTTGTCTGCCAACAAAAGAAACTGCATGTGAAACAGCTGGAAATTATCTCCTGTTTACTGCAATTATGTGTCATTAAACCTAAGATCCATCATTTCAAAACAATCATTTTAAAAGACACCAAGAAAACGATTTTTTCATGTCGCTAGCAAAAGCAACATATATCAAGGTGGATTTCACTATTTGCTTTCATTTTAGATCAGACAACTCACAGCTGTGGTTTTGGACCAACAACTCAACTCACTTTCTGGGCTTGCAAAGCAATATTGAAGCAGAGAAATCAAGGGAAAGCAATCATCCCTCCAGGGAGTCAATATTTTATCCAATGCAGTAAATATTAACTTTCTTTTTTTTTACTGTATGAGTGACTTTGTTTATTAGTCTGGTCACAGTTGTAGAAACTGAGGCCAGCAGTGTCCTGGTTTAAGACATGCCTGTTGGGAACAACTCAGAGATACAAAAACTGAATTCACAACACAAAACATGAAATTTCACTCTCAGAAACAGAAGTGGTAAAATGATCAAAGTTGGGTTTAGATTTTTACTTTGATATTTACAGAATGGCATTTTTTATTCTAAATAAACACATGGGTTTATTTCATGCTCACCTTGAATTACAACTGCATAGACTAAGTGAGCAACAAGACAGCAGGCACACTAAGTGCCTGTCTACTTTCTCAACTAGATGTACCAAGATCATTTTTATGATGATAACCCACAGCTATTTGACAAGAAACTCTCATTGGCCCACTGATTACCAAAACACAGTAATTTCTAAATAAACCAACATTCCTCAGCTTATTCATTACGTCCAAGTTCTGCAATGTGAACTCTACTGGTTTTGCAAAAGATGTGAACAGTCTACCGTAGTGTGTACTTTTTAGAGGTAAGATAAACAAGATTTAATTCTCAATGTATGACTTAAAAAGCAGCCAAACAAAACATACTCTGCCTCGGGAGCACTGCAGCAACCGGAGTCTTGTCTATCAGAGTGTAGTTGTTGCGCCCAATGCACTCATCCAGGATAATCAGCTTCTTTGCAGAACAGGAGGCCATTCCATGATCACTTGTTATTATGACACTAATAGTGTCCCACAAACCTGATGCCTTCAGTTTATTCATAAGGAAACCAATGCGTTTATCCACTTCTTCCAGTACTCTGTTCATGTTCTTGGTGTCGTCTGGTCCGTACTTGTGCCCACTTGCATCCGGTTCTTCCCAGTATAACACAGCAAAACTGACCACTGGGTCGGAGCTGTTCAGCCACTCAACGATCCTCTCCACTCTGTCCTCAAACTGGACTGAGAAGTTGTACTTCATAAAGAAATGAGGGGTCGTACCATTAATTTTGACATCGGTACCAGGCCACATTGCAGCAGCACTTGCTCCCTTTCCCTGCTGTTGATTTGTTACCCAAATTGGAACTGCCTCATCCCACCAGAAGGGATCTGAATCATTGAACTGTGAAAACTTTTTCTTGGCATCTGCATCGTACATGTCATTAGCCACGATGCCATGGCTTTCCTCATATAAACCCGTCACTATGGTGTAATGGTTTGGGAAAGTTTTGGTGATAAAAGAATTCGTGACTTGTTTTACAAGCACACCGTCCTCAATGAACTCCTGGAGATGAGGAAGCTTATAGGTTTCCAAGTAATCTGCCCTGAAGCCATCGAAGGACACGAGGAGTAACCTGGAATCACCAGCTGAGCGAGCACAACAGGCAAGTATTCCAGCAAAAACCAGCATTAACATTAAGCTCATTGTTGAGACTTCAAAGTACTTCCAGCAGGTAACCAGATGCACCTGAAAAGTTTAAAAAGATAAGGCATGTAACCAAAACACTTGTACTGGAACCAGTTTAACTACCCATACATTATGTGCACCTTCCTTATAGAAGGCCACTGCAGTCAACAGTAGATTTCCCTACTGACTTCAGAGGTTTCTCACACTGTCATAGTTTTTCATTTATTGAAACAACTGAGCAATGAGATTTTCTTTCATTGCAGACTAAGTGACAGGAAGAATTGTTTCCTCTCCTTGGAGCAGTCATTGCATGATTCCATGAGTCTTATTACAATTCTACGTTCCAAGACAGACAACCAGTATTTTGCTCATGTTCAAGCACAGGCACCTCAACAATTCTGGCCCCACATTTAGGAGTCCTCTGCAGCAATAAATCCTTAGTACACAACACTGCTCAGACCAGAAGTCTGTTTCCTATAGCAATTGTACATTTTCTTTTTCATCCCACCTTTCCTTTTACAGTTTCCACCCTCTCAAATTGCTGGAAGACTTCTGATCCTTTCAACATTCCTATTAACTCAATGCTTATTCTATATACAGAACTGCCAGGAGTAACTTCTACTTCTGCTTTCCTTTTAAGCTCTTGTATGTGTACCATAACAGTATTTAAGGCTGTTTTTTATGTATTATATTTTCTCTCTAAAAAGATTTCAAAAAATCATTAGTAATCTTAGCTATGAGATAAGTATTCCTCACCAGGGAATTAATGACTATTTTGAATGTAATGTATGATTTGTGACCTTTTTGTCCCCTAAACTTGTTATGTATGACTGAAGCACAGTTCAGGAAGGTCCAGAATGATTCTCCCAGTCATTAAGAAAGAGGAAGTGAAGTTCCAGGTTTCACAAAACCTTCTGCGATGTTGCTAGACAGTGTATTTACTCCTCAAAAAGAACTTCACTCCAGCAAATTCCTCCTTTACCTCCCTTTCACAAAGTGGGTGATTGAAGGGGGAGCAGCAGCTGTTTTCCCAAATTTTAATTACATCAGCCC